>CM053624.1:172512543-172536806 GCA_028646595.1 Phalanger gymnotis | reverse complement strand
GGGGAGGGCAGACTGGGGAACAGGGCAACCAGAGTGTACACCATCTTGGAGGGGGGAGGGGGGAAATGGGGAGAAAATTTGTAATTCAAACGCCTGTTAAAATCAATGCTGAAAACCAAACATATTAAAAATAAATTAAAAAAAAAAAGATAGCACTACTCACCTCCTGGCATGAGGAAGGGGTTAAAAAAGGTTACCAAAAAATTGTCTGTTTACCCAAACCTGGCCTAATTACCATAGCAGGCAGAGATCCCATTCTGTGGTCAAAACACAAAAAAATATACAAAAACTTCTGCTAAGATGATTCCACTCACTATCAGGTATGTTGAATGTGCACACATTTACAGACAACACAAAATCCAGTAAATCTGAAAGATGAACAGCTCTTATTGCAAGAGAACTCAGCAAGTGTTACATCCAAATAGCAGCCCTGAGTGAAACAAGGCTGGCAAATGCAGGCCAGCTTACTGAAGTTGGATAAATGTTTTTTTGGAGTGGTCCTACTGAAAGGGAGCCCTGTGTAGCTGGTATAGGTTTTGCAACCAAAACTAATCAAGACAACAAGCTTATATGCCTATCAAAAGGAATAAATGACACACTTATAACAATGTGATTGCCACTTGCAAGAAAACACCATACCATTATCATCAGTGCCTATGCTCCCACCATGATGAAGCCTAATGATGTCAAAGAAAATTTTATGAAGACCCGGAGACACTTATCATCAATGTACCAAAAGAGGACAAGCTCATAATTCTGAATGAGTTTAATGATAAGAGTAGGCTCAGACTACCAGATATGGCAGGGAGTCCTTGGAAGGAATGGAGTTGAAAACAGCAACAACAATGGTCACTCACTACTGAAGACCCATGCATTTCATGACCTCATCACCAACACTGTCTTCCATTTACCTAAACACAATGAAACTTCATGGATGCACCATTGCAGAAAACATTGGCATTTAACAGACTATGTGATTTTAAAGAGAAGAGGCAAACAGGATGTGAGAGTGACAAAGGCAATGTGTGGGTGCAGAGCTCTGGACTGATCACAGACTTACTCCAAGCTAAATATTTCCATTCAACAAAAGCTGCAGCCCGAAGGCAAAAGGACTACCAGAAGAATCAAGGTCAACAGATTAGAGCCCTTCTCTGAGAGGGACCAGTTTGTTGCAACTAGGAGGGAAAGTCAAGGCAACACACATTTGGCAGCAGTGGAGCAGAAAAGGAGTGGGCAGCTTTCAGAGATTTGATGTACAGCACTGCACTGGTTCATCTGGGTCAGAACACTCACAAACATCAAGAATGCTTTGATGAAAATGATGGGGAAATTCAGAAGCTGCTAAATGAAAGAAGGGGAACTCCACAGGGATCACCAGCATCTACCAGGTGAACCCTGTGGAGTTCTCATTTTTAAATATTTTGAGGATACACTGCCTCCACCAGACTGGCAAAGCAATCTATGGACATATAAAATGTTCACAAATAAGTAAATAAAAGTTCTATACAAAATAAAAAGTGATTAGGACAACATGAAGTTAATCACTAGAGGAATCAGAAAAAGCTGTCTGAAGGAGCTAGGAGTTCCAAGAGGCAATGGTGAGGCACAAAATTATAAGAGTTTCTCTGTCCCTGGAGTCTAAGCCTCATAATGAATAAATACCTTAAACACCTAACTGATTAAATGGAAAAGAGAAGAAAATGTCCAAGCATCATAACTATAGAATCAAAAGATCTTTCTATGAGAGATGTGAATGTTGAGAGCCCACAGGAGAACTCAGTCAGGAAAGTGTTTGAAAGAAAAGGCAGTCATTATTAGGTGAAATCTGTCAGCCGCTGTTATACACTAAAATGCCTCCAAAGCCAAGGAACCCATCTACCATATTAATATTCAATTTATTTAACAATTCTGCTATAAGAATGAAATTCTAATTTTTATAACAATGGCCACCAGGAAAAAACAGGATTCTCTTTTTAAATGTTTATGTTCACTTTGGGGGGTGAGGGGGGAAAAAGCATTATTCAAATTTTATTAGGGGAAAAAAAACTATCCATTATAGCTCTTCCTTCTCTCAAGTTAAAGTTTCCTCATCAATCTCTGTTTAAACTAACCTAGAAAGCTAAAATAGGAAATGAGGTATACCTTCACTACAGCCAGTTCAAAATTAGACTTCCTATCTCAGTTTAATACACTATCAAGCAGCCACCAAACAGCAATACTTGTAGTTAATATGACACTCCAATTTCTATAGACTTGTCCTGATATTAATAAGTGTCAACTTTACTGAATCTAAATGATATTCTTGTTGACAGAATCTTGAAAAAAATTATGATTGGCCCTTTAAACCAAAAACCTTTCCGCCAGTAGTTTCTCCATGTCATAACTGCGTTACTTTATTGCATGCCTAAATTCAGAACTGAGATTTACTAAAATAAAAAAAAATAAAACTTTGGTATAACCTTTATATTCTTTTAAACACTGTATCTCTCTGAGTTATTTTAACACAAAGGCAAAATCAAGAGAATTTATTCCTTGAAGTTAATGAAAGATACCAGACAAGTGAAAAAGAACTACTGACCCATATTCCATGGCAGCCACTTAATAGAACTTCCCAATGATACCTTCATTACTAACATGAGAGAACTTGTATCTCCATTTGAAATATACTCCTCAGTTTATTTACAACATTAGTAACACAAGCAGCCGGTACAGTGCCAAGTATATTGTTCTGCATAGAAAGTACATGTCATAAATGGTGCTGACTTACTGACTGAGAATATTTAGACTTAAATAATCTAAAGGAAAAAACATGAGATCTAAACATTCCAGAAGGACAGAGATAGCTCTAATAGCACCCATAGCATACTTCCAGAATAATGTCTGTAACTCAAAAAATTCAAAATTTTATTTTAAAAGTTCCATATAGAAATGTAAATATAACTACTTTTATAACACAACTACTATGCTGGAATTAGTTAACTGACTTGTAGCAACCACAGATCTGTTTTCTGGTTTAAAATCATAAAAGGAATATGGATATAGCACTGAACTGAAATTCTTACTCAATAATGTACTTGACATGAAATGATTTTTCATTTCAAGGTTAAGTATAAAACTCTGATGTTACTATTCTACTCTTATTATTGTATATAAATACTCTGGTGGAAGCAAAAGGACATTTCTGGTCAATTCAACAATGCTTTTTTTTTTTTTAAATAGAGGCAACTCAGTGAATGAATCCTCAAGTTCCTTTTAACAAAGTCAACCTAAGTGTGAGCTTGGAGAAAGTCTTCTTTAGAACTGAAGAGGACATCTACCATCAAGGTGAGATATCAAAGAACTTTACTCCTTCAGAAGCAGTATGGTTCAAGAGGGGAAGCATGGAATAATGGAGAAAGAAATGGTCAAGGAGGAAAAACAATTGGAGTTCTACTTCCAAGACATATAAGCTGTGTGGCACAACATGACTAATATGGAAATGCGTTTTGCATGATTGGACACGTAACCTATCAAATTGCTTGCCTTCTCAATGCCGTGGGAGGAAAGAATAAAATTTGGAACTCAAATTTTTAAAAAACAAATGTTAAAATTTGTTTTCACATGTAATGAGAAAAAATATATTTTTTAAAAATAAAATATAAATTCTGTGATCCTAGATAAGCTTTTTCATTCTTTAGACCTCAGTGTCTTCTTCTATAAAATGAAAGGGTTAGAGACAATATTGTCTCCTTCTAGCTCTAATAGCCTATCGTCCAATAGGTCATGCTATTGTATTCAAAGCAAATTAAAAGTTATACATTCATTTTTAAATTGTCTTTCTCTGCCTCTCTCAAATGAAAGAATAAAGTGGAGCTAAGGAGGAAATAGTACTGAAGTTAATATGTAATTCAGATGACTGGATCACTGTATATATGCAGTCTTTCTTCTTTTCAAAATGTATTTTAAATACATTCTCTTGGTCCTACAATAAGTTGTTTAGATTAATTTTCAATTTAATAAGAGGATTGATAAATATTTTGACCAAATTAAATCAGAGGAGCCCCTATATTTCTTACATGGGGGGGGGGGGAGGGAAGGAGCCAGTAAAATAAGCTAAATTGACCTTAGCTTAGAAGTTTGTTTCTCTAGCTTTATTATAATTCATTTTACTTTTTTATTAACAGGGTCTTTGTTTTCTTCATCCCCCTCTTGGGAGCTACATAAATGCCTGTGTCTGGAATTTTCTTTCCCTTTCAAATGAAAAAGCAACTATTCTCCCAGCATAAGAAAGAACAGAGTCTTTCATGGCTATTATCCAAATGAACTCCTAGCAGGGAATACATGTGCAAGTAAAACTAGCATTTAACATGCAGATAAACTCATGCATTCAGATCTTTAAAGAATAAATATGTTAAAATATTATAAATACCATCAACAAAAAAGAGTCGTTTTTACTATATATGACCTAAACCTTAGACTATAATATTTGTAGATTTTGTTTTTGGAAAAGTCATTTAAATAGCATCAACTTGAAGCATCAAATTCTATTAAAATAAAGGAAGACATAAAAGTTAGTAACTTACCAATTTTAGCTTGTTTTTCTGAATGACATCTTTGTTTTCCTTTTGGTATAGCTCCATTTTCTTTTTGGTATTGTCCAAATCCACATTATTGGTCAAGTTAAAAACTGCATTACAAGAAACCACAATTGCATGAGAACATATTAATGTATGTCTTGTGCTCAGACAAGTATTGCACTAATTTTTCAAACATTCCGTCAACTTCACATAGTGTCCTTTAACCCTATATACACCAAGTGGAGTCCATGTCGATTATTTTTGAAGTGTACATATTTTTGAGGTATAGGGGCAGCTAGGTGGCAAAGTAGATAGAGCTCTAGGCATGGGGTCAGGAAGACCTGAGTTCAAACTCACAGACACTTCCCAGCTGTGTGACCCTAGCCAAGTCACTTAACCCAGTTTGCCTCAGTTTCCTGATCTGTAAAATAATCTAGAGAAGAAAAACCCCAAATGCTGTCACAAAGAATCAGACATGACTGAAAAACAACTAACAACAACAGTAACAAACATTTCCCACTTGCATTTAAATCTGCTTTGGGCCCTACATGGGAGCTTTGCATGGCCTAGGGATGAATTGAGTTGGCCACCTATAAAAGATTTACTTTTTTTTTTTAATAGGTAATAAGGACTGTCTTACTTTTGCATTTATATCCCTAATGCCTAGCACAGTGCCTGCTACATAATAAGCACTTCTTGACTGCCTGATTACTGGTTGTATTTTGGATTTGCTTGAAAATTTATATGTTATAGTGGATATGTTTTATATGTTTATTGGCTAGAAAGCTGGCCTAAGAGTCAGAAAGACCTGAGTTCAAATTTGGCCTCAGACACTTGCTGTGTGATCGTGGACAAATCATTTAACCTGTTTGTCTCAGTGTCCTTAACCATAAAATGGGGATAGTATTAGAACCTTCCTCACAAGGTTGTGAGAATCAAATGAAGTAATATTTAAATATTATGCCTCTTCTGAAAAGGAAAATGCTAGATGTTTAAGTAAATTCAGCTAGAAGCAGACATGGTAGACACTCATTTTTCTTTAAGCCTTTTACCATCTTAAGAATCCAGACATACAAGGGATTGTGGATCCAATAGGGTCATAAATTTAAAGACAGAAGAGGCTTTAGAGGTCATATAGTCCAGTGTCTTCATTTTACAGATCAGGAAACTGAGGCCCAGAGAGGAAGTTAAGTGACTTGCCCAAGGTCGCATGAGCTGAGATTTCAATTCAAGCCTTCTGACTCTGAGTTCAAATACAACTAAAGTAATTTCACTTCAGTCCAGTAATAATTTAGATTGCTTCGTGTTAGGAAATACTGCCAGATATATATTCTAAATTTTTGGTGGGGAAGAAAAAGAGGATTTTTCAACACAGATGTCGGAATAAAGAATTAAGTTTCAGGCTGAGGAGAAAATGGTTTAAATTTCTAGTCCTGGTTTGCGTCTTTTCAGTTTACAAAATACCAGTTTATCAAATGTGTTTATTTTGATTTTTCACTGTCTTAATATTATTCTCTCAACCTGTCATTTTCCTTTTACTAAAGAGTTCTAATCTGAACATTAAAAAAATCATTAAGATGATATTTAGAATTCATATTGTTTTGAAAAGGCTCAATTAAATTTTGCAATTACAAGAAGGCAATTCTGATTCATTGAAAGCTTATTCCACTATCAGAACACTTTTCAGTGACTGCTCCTATCAAATTCTTTTGAGACTACACTCTGGCGCCACTTCATCCATTCATCTCCATTTATCCCCTCAAAAATAATCAATTTAATAGTTTTCCCCAAATTGCAAACACTTTCCATTCTGTCATTTTCCAGGCTTAGGCATCTTGGGAAATAATGTAATCTTTTTACCTAGACATGGTGGAAGTCATTCAAATGTGGATTCAGATTTACTTTTTGTTTGTTTTATAAGAAATGACACAAACATGATTTTTACTCGGGGTAGGGGTGGGGGATTTCTTTTTTATTATTTATTTCTTTCCCCATGATGGCAATTTTCAGGTGTTTTGTTCTAAGGACCGCTTTATAAATATAAATTTATTAAACAACAATTCCTCCAAAAGCATTTGTTTATGTAAGTCACGTCTTTTGATATTAACCGATTAAAAATTAAAACTTCATAGTATTATTATGAAAATATTTTTGACCTTATTCACCCCTAGGAGTCTCTAGGTGTGTGTAGCTCTGTGTGTAGACACACACACACACACACATATATATGTATATGTGTATGTGTATATGTATACGTATACGTTAAAAATTGTTGTTTAGTCCTTCTCAGTCATGTCCAACTCTTTGTGTCCCTATCTGGGTTGTTTCTGCCAAAGATATGCAAAGTGGTTTGCCATTTACTTCTCCAGCTTATTTTACAGATGAGGAAACTGAGGCAAACAAGCTTAAGTGATATTGCCTGGGTCACACAGTTAGTAAGTATCTGAGGCCCAATTTGAACTCAGGTCTTCCTGACTCTAGACCTGGCACTCTATCCACTGCATCACCTAGATGCCCTCAAGGGAAAATTTTAACAAAACAAATAAAAATACAACACAATGTATATAATATTCATTTATGGTTTTCTAATATTCGACTTCTGGGATTGCTTTCTGTTTGAGTTTGACACCAATGTTTGAAGAACAAGGAATATGAAGGAAAAGGGGGAAGTTGTATATTCTGTTTCTACACAAACATAACATTCTGTCCTTACAGCTAGCACTATACTAACTAGCCTTGTAAATTTAAGCAAATTACTTTACCTCTCTGGGTCTTAATTTCATTTAAATTTAATATGCAAGAATTTCTTAAGTGCATATGTTGCAAAAGTTTAGCTAGTAGCTGTTGTGGGGGTGAAAGACCAACACAAGCCCAACAACAAGAACGCTGCCAGCACAGGTTCTTTGATCTGCTTTACTAAGGAAAGTAATGTTAGGGGTTAACAATCTTATTTCAATCAAACATACAAATACAAATACAAAGTTCAATACAAATAAATACAAATAAAATACAAATAAAAATACAAAGTTCAGGGGAAAAAGCCAGCACCCTAAACTTCAGAGCAAATGTAAACAAATTACAAACATACATAATAAACAGACCAAATACAATTCATAGTTATCAAGAAGGCATCAATATCTGGGCTTACAAGCTGGAGGGCTCTTAACTACAGCTGCCCAGAGTCTCCACATCAACACTCCTCCAAGAGTGAAAGCCTCCTGCAAATAACTCTGTTCTCTCTTTTTAGAGTTTTCAGACATCACCAAATGTCATCTGAGCTACCAGAACTTAGGTGCCTGCTATTGGCTCTGGTCTTAGCAAGTACCCTTAGAACCCTGAGGGTTTCATGCCCACATAGGCTTAGCACCTAGGAGATAGGGGTTTGGGCTTGGGCTTTGCACCTAATAGTAAAAGGGTGTGGGCCTGGGGTATAGCCTGGGGTATATTCGGAACTCAATGTTTTAAAAACAGATGTTCAAAAACAAACAAAAAAAGTTTTTGCATGCAACTAGAAAATAAGACACACAGGCAATGGGGCATAGAAATTTATCTTGCCCTACGAGAAAGGAAGGGAAAAGGGGATCGGAGGGGAGTGGGGTGACAGAACGGAGGGCTGACTGGGGAACAGGGCAACCAGAAAATATGCCATCTTGGAGTGGGAGGGAGGGTAGAAGTAGGGAGAAAATTTGTAATTCAAACTCTTGTGAAAATCAATGCTGAAAACTAAATATATTAAATAAATTTAAAAAAAAAAGAAAGACATAGCTCTTCTCAATAAAACAAAGATCTAAAACAATTCCAAAAGACTCACGATGGAAAATGTTATCCACATCCAGAGAAAGAACTATGGAGTCTGAGTGCAGATTGAAGCATACTATTTTCTCTTTTTGGGGGGATATGTTTTTTATTTCTCATGGTTTTTCCCTTTTGTTCTAATTCTTCTTTCACAACATGGCTTACATGGAAATATGTTTAATGTACTTGTACATCTATAGCCTATATCAGATTGCTTGCTGTCTTGGAGAGTGGAGAGGAGAAGGAAAGAGAGAGAAAAAAATTCAGAACTCAAAATCTTATAAAAGTGAATGTTGAAATTTATATGTAATTGGAAAAAAATAAAATACTATTAAGTGAGGAAAAAGTAATAAAAATGAGTAAACAAATCTTAATAATTCCCAAAGACAACAAGAAATATTAGAACAAATTCAAACAATTGAAAAAAGAAAAAAAAATACAGGTATTTGTTATCAAAAACAACTAACATGGAAAAACACGATGGCTAATCATAATTAATCATTATCAGATTCCCTGAAAACTATGACCAGACAAAAAAATTTGGATTCATATTTCAAGAAATTATAAGAAATCTGTTGCAAAGTGAAAGTAGAATCTCCCCAGGCCATTTCCTGAAAGTTCAATATGAAAACACACAAAATCCAGAGCTTCCACATCAAAGAAACTGCAAGCAGCCAGACAGAAAGAGTTTAAATACCAAGGAACCAGGGACAAGATCACATAAGACTATGCAACAACTACTATAAAGAACAGAAAATATGGAAATATATTTCAAAAGGCAAAAGGTCAAGTCTTACAATACAGAATAATTTGAACCTGGGTTCAAGTCCTAGTTCTGCTACTTACTAAATAGTGGGACCTTGCCACTTAACCTAGTCAAGCCTTAGTTTCCCCATCTGTAAAATGCAAATAACTACTATACCTATGTCACGGGACTGCTATATAAATCAAAGCTGATAATGCATATGAAAGTTCTAAACAAATATATATTATTCTGCTTCAATCCCAACTAACTGAATTTTCCTAAGTCTTTTACCTACTTTTTTCACTTCTATACTTGTGCTAAACAAAATTAATTATGGTAATTTTTAAAAACTGACATGTTTTGGATGCATGCATGCATTTTGATAGGTTTATCTTTCCAACGGTCTGACATATTATTTTAAATGACAAAATGAAGAATACATAAATGTTCCCCCTTTCTCGTGATAAAAGTTTTGCTTCAACTAGTCAGGTCAGAAAGATAAGGGCCAAAGGTCCTCTCTAGCCTCTGATTACCTGTGTAATCACATAAAATTCTGCTATGATGGTATACAAGATGAGTGGCCTGAAAGTCATTTAAACAATAGGTTTGTTATTCAGAGGTTAAAGATGATACATTTAACTTCCCTGGGCTTCAATTTTCTTATCTATAAAATAAAGTATATAGATGTCTTCCAGCTCTGATCTACAGTATGATCCTATGACTTTAGGAGTAAATATTTCAATTTTTTTGCTTGTTTTTGTTTAAGCTTCTCTAACATAACACCAGAGCAGCTAGGTAGCACAGTGGATAGAGTGCCAAGTTTGGAGTCAGAAACACCAGAATTCAAATTTAGCCTCAGACATCTAACAGCTGTGTGACCCTGGACAAGTCACTTAACCCTGCTTGCCTCAGTTTGTTCATCTGTAAAATAAGCTGGAAAAAAACAAAAGGCAAACCACTCCACCTTTGCCAAAAAAACTCCAAATAGGGGTCACAAAGAGTCAGACATAACTGAAACAACTGAACAACAACATAACATCAATACTGTAGAAAAGATCTTCCCTTAGCAGTTCTAAAAGGAGCACTTCCTCCATTTATCATGCTTTTCACTGACAGAGAAAATGTTTATTACTTAAGTATACTCGCCCCCAACTTGACTAACATAATTAAAGTACAAAGAAAAAGTAATTAGATAAACAGCAACTACCACAACAAATCCTGCTAAAGAATTACAGATGAGATATTCATTCTCCTAGGCATCTGAAAGATAAAAGCATATGGTCTCATGGGCATATCACATCAAAAATGCAAGCATTAAAACATACCAATTTCTTCGACTTCTTCCAGGAAATCATTATATTCCCTTAGACTAGGAAAGTCTTCTTCTCTTTTGTTATATCTTTAAGAAAGGAAAAAACCAATAATTATTACATCACCAGCTTTCAGGTTTATCAAACTACTTTTTTCTTAGTTCTTTCTTTCCTCACAGAGGACACTCTATCTCCTTTCTCCTTGCTTTTATACTGGCAAATGACTAAAATGCACATGCCTGGAATGCGGTATCTCCTCACTTCTACCTCACAGAATCCCTTCCTTTCTTTAAGAGAGTTCAGTTAGCAGAAACCAACCGCTAGGTGAAGATCCTTCTCAAACTACCTTGTATGTAACTACTTTATATTTATTCTGCATATTTTGTAAACATTTGTTGTCTCTCAGTTAGAATTGTAAACTCCTTGATGTTATTCGCTGTATTTTTAGCCTTAGGACCTAACACAATGCCTGACCTATAGTAGGCATTTAATAAATATTTGAGTATAATCTGTACATCACATGATTACCAGGATATAAAACAAACAAAAAACCCTTGGAATGAAGTTAAATTTCTACTTAATTTCTACATGACTGATTTCTTATACTTCAAAAGTTGACTTTGTACTACTGTTCATCACTGCACTTTTCTTAAATCTGAGGCATTAAATATCCTTATGAAAGATATCAATAATGTCTTTCAGTCACTTAGTCTTGGAAGTAATAACACTTACATCTTTAGCACTTTTTTCCGAATCTCAACTTCCTTGTCAACAATAGGGTCTTCAAACAGCTGTACTCTGAAGTTACTCTTTCGCAGAGGGGTGCCACATTCAGGACAATTTCCAGCTCCTCTCACAAAGAGTAATTCCACACAACTTTCACACCTGTGAGAGGAGGGGAGAAAAATGTGTCATTTAACTCAGTGAAATCTGACCAAATCTACTTCAGACATTAATAAAATTAATTTAGTAAACTTTCATCTCCATTTTGGTTAATTTCCTGGAAAAAAAAGTCTAACTTTAAAGAAAAGGTCAGATATTAGAAGTAATGACAGAATAAGTGAATAAAAGGGTTAATTTGTATTATGTAAGTCAAATCAATCAATCAACAAGCATTTCTTGAGCCCCTAAAGGTATCAAGCACTAGACTAGACATGTGATTCAGCAGCACAAAGAACACTCACTCCAGAATCAAAGGATCTGGGTTCAAATATGATCTCTGATACTTTTTACCAGAGTGAAGTAAAATCAACATCTACTGTTAACCTGGTCCAGAACAATGGTGTTACATCAGCTGCAGTTGTTAGGCGGCTGCAAATTCACAACACATAAAGCCTTAAAAGCCAATGAAATTGTCATTGAGATTTAATGGGTCTTATTATGGGTCACATTTGGGTGGTCCATCAAGATGATTATAGAAATGAATGTCCTGGTCTTTGGGGAGATGATACCTGTATGGACACTTACAGAAACCATTACACCAGTTATTGTGGGTAAAGTCAAATGGAAACCCTCAGAATTGTCCAAGCTATCTCATATCATTAACACCAAACAATAATGGGTCTTAGAAGGAATGAAAATTATTTGCTTAATAATGATGGGCAAGTAGGAAGCTGGAGTATTTCGTAATTGATACCACTTCCACTTACATCAGTCCTAGTGATGAAGGTAAATAGCAACTGACAGCTTAAAGTGGACTACAGGAAACTAAAAGTCATCTAACTACTAGTGGCTATGGACATTGCTGACTTCAACAATACTGTGAAACCCACATCCCCAGTGAGTATTGTGGACCTGTTGACCTCAGTAATGCCTTTTTATCTATTGCTGTGACAGAGATTACCCAGTAGCAGCTTGTTTTTACCTAGAAAAGTCCTATATACCTTCACTGCCTTTTCTCTAGCTACATGCAAAAACCTTGTAGATGGAATCTAAAAGAAGCCCCAATTCTTGAAGACACTGATATTCGCTACCACAGTGATGACATACTGACCCTCTGAGGGGTACATGTTTTGGAGATTTCTATTCAAAGGATGAGTCAAGCTGAGCAGAGTGCTTGGCAGACACCAAGTCTTCTGGAGCCACAGGCTTACCAGAATTGCCATTCATTCTACAATACTTTTGAAAAGCAATTGTTCAGGAATCTAGGTGACCTGTTGGATAGAGAACCAGACTGGAAGTGAAGAAGACCTAAGCTGAATACTACCTCTGATGTTTACTGCCTGTATGACCTGTATGCCTGAGACCTGACCTGGTCTCAACTTCTTTATCTATAAAAGGAGGAAAATAATAGAGCCTCTCTTACAAGCTTACAAACATCAAATGAGAAAATATATATGGAGAGCTTTGCAAACCTTAAAAATTGTGATTATATAATTGTTAGCTCTAATGAAAAGAGTCACTGTAGCATTTCTAAAAATGCACAGAAGAGAAAGGCTCAGTAGGAGACAGACTAGCAGGAAAATTTTAAAATTAACGTGCTGAATTTTGTTGTTACTACAAGACGTACTAAGAGAGATTCATGGCTTTGTGTACGATCCTCTTATTCTATCCTCCTGCATATATGGAAAGGTTCATGTTTATTGATGTTTGTCAAGTTAAGAATAACAAAAAAAATTTTGTTTTAAGCAGTTACTCACCAGTTCTTGGGCCCTGTTGCTACTGAACAGATGTTTCATTCATGTAATCATACTTTTTTTCAGTTTTCTACTGTGTGTTGGGTGATGCAAGATAGCTCCTCTAACGAGATGGATAAAGCACAGGAGGCCTCCACTGTTTAATGAAAATGGTATTTCCAAGACTGAACTCACCCAGGTCTCCTAAGTGTTAGTAATCTTTTGAGAAGAGGCTGATTGGGCCAAAGGCTGAGGCCTGCAGTCCCTGCTCCAACAACCTCACTTCTCTACCAGACCCCAAATACATGACCTATCTCCTAAGGACTGCCATTTTGCCTGATTCATCAATAAACCTAAAAGAGGCTAAAAGAGGCATGTAAAACTGGAACGTGGCAGCCATTAATCCAGTAATGGAGACTGAAGGATCAAGATCCTGATAAGTCCTCCCAGTGGGCTGAGCTGCAAGCCATAAGTTAGTATATAAGAAAGTGTTAGAGGTACAGAGTAAATAAGATCCTCATCAGTCAATTAACAAATATTTATTAGGCAGCTACTATGTGCCAGACAATATGTGAGGTGCTGGAAATACAAACAGAATTGAATAATCTCACCCCAAATGAGCTCACATTCTAAAGATGAGAGAAGGTGGGATGGACACATGTATGTACATGTGCGTGCGTGTGCGCGTGCGCGCACACATACACACACCCCATAAATATAAAGTTAATAAACACAAATTTATACAAACTAATTAATACAAGGTAGTTTAAGAAGGAGTTGATAGCAGCTGAGATTATCGTGAAAGGCTTCATGAAGGCTTAATGGTGCTTGAGAGATGTCTTAGAGGAAGAAAAAGACTATGGGGCAAAGGTAATGAAGGTATTCTAACATATGGTATAGGCATTACCAAGACATGGAGTTGCAGGATGGAGTGTCAAGTGTGAGGAAGAGAGAGAAAGATCATTCTCCTCGATCACAGAGTTTAGGAGGAAGAATAATAATAGCCAAAAAGGAGGGAAAGATAGGTTGTGCCACAATACCAGAGGACCCATAATGAAGCATGCTATCCACCTCCTGATAGAAAGATGAACGGATTCAGGGTGCTTATTGAGACATTTGGTTTTTAAATATGGTCAAGGTAGGAATTAATTTTGCTTGAGTATACATATTTGTTACAAGGTTTAACAGAAATTAATTAAAAATGAAAGAAAAAAAAAGGTTGGGGCCAGAATGTGTAGGACTATAAAAACAAAACAGAGAAATTTATATTTTTATCCTAGGGGATTCTTGGACAACGGCCATGAATCTGGCTGAGGGGTCCACTTGGGGCCTAGAGGGAATAGTACTAGATAATCAGAAGTTCTCCCCTTTTGAGTCAATACCAATAGAGAAATTTTGCTGATATTTTCCCCTACACAGAGTTGTTTGTTGGACAGGTCACTGCCCATCAGAGACATCATATCACTCAAATGGACAACTAACTAGGTTAATGTTCTAACAAGAATGGCAGAAATTGATCTACCACCAATTCAGATATGACAGCCATGACACTATGCTATTAAAATAGCAGCTTGGTCATCATGCCCTAACCACAGGGGTTATATCCAGGATGAATCAACAAGATCCTAGGAAGGGAGAAGTTTCTCCAGTCCAGTTGTTGCTATGACCTTAAAGAATGCTTATCCAATATGAATAAATTGCATTTAGACACCGTTCTGGCATACGTTCCTATATGGACCTTCCTTATTCACTGTCTAAATAAAGTCAGCTGGACCTCAAGATCCCTGCCCCCTGATGGTGATCCATATACTCCAGGGAAAGAAAGCACTTGCAAAGTGAGCTCTTGGGGGCAGAGCCAAGATGGCTGCATGAAAACAGGAACTGAAAACAGGAACTGGCTTGACCTCTCTCCCAAATCCTTCCATACACCTGTAAAAAATGACTAAACAAATTCTAAAGCTACAGAACCCACGAAATGACAGAATGAAAAAAGTCTCCAGCCCAAGACAGCCCGGATGGTCACTGGGAAGGATCTATGGCACCATGCTGGGAACAGAGAGCAGTACAGCATGGGCCTCGCCAAGACAGACCAGGCGGGTGGAGCAGGCCTCAGAGCACTGGGTCACTGGCAGCTCTGGTGATCTGCAGACTTCTCAACCCACAAATGCCAAAGACAATGAAGCAAGTCAGTGGGAAAACTGTTGGACCTGGGTAAGAGAAGAGCGTGGTCCGGCCCTAACTCCATGGCAGCAGAGTTGGCTGTTGTGGCAATGGTGGCAGCAGTAGCGGCGGCTGTGACTGCTTCCAGAGGTCCAGGTCCACAGACAGTGGAGGGGAATCAGGTGGCTGATGAGAGTGGGAGTGCAGGGATCTCTTTGCTGGCACTGAGGTAGCATTCTCTTGCTTTGCCCTGCTTGGATTTGGGTCACGGTCCTGGTTGGCAGTTCTTCAAGGAGGAGGAGCACTGGTGTGGCAGAGCTTATGGCAGCTGTGGAGAGGGAGTCCTCCTGGTAGTTACAGGGCAGAAAGGAGTGCTTGCACTCACAGACCAAAGCTCAGGCCAAGTGAGGAGTATCATACCACCTCAGAATAGAAGTAGCTCTGAAAACAGCAATGCAATATCCCTGAAGTTTGGGACATAGCACTCTCAACTCTGAAAGCACTCATACCCTGACAAAGAGTTCAAAAGTCAAGTAATTGGCTGTGGAAATGAGGAGGCAGCCTAAAAGGACTCAGACTATAGAATCTTACTTTGGTAACGAAGAAGATCAAAACAAACATCCAGAAGAAGTCAATAAAGTCAAAGATCATATATCAAAAGCCTCCAAGAAAAATATGAATTGGTCTCAGGCCATGAAAGAGCTCAAAAAGGATTTGGAAAAGCAAGTAAGAGAAGTAGAGGAAAAATTGGGAAGAGAAATGAGAGTGATACAAGAAAACCATGAAAACGAGTCAACAGCTTGTTAAAAGAGGCCCAAAAAAATGCTGAAGAAAATAAACACCTTAAAAGATAGACTAATTCAAATGGCAAAAGAGCTCCAAAAAGCCAATGAGGAGAAGACTGCCTTAAAAAACAGAATTAGCCAAATGGAAAACTAGGTCCAAAAGATCACTGAACAAAATATTGCCTTAAAAACTAGACTACAGCAAGTGGAAACTAGTGACTTCATGAGAAATCAAGAAATTATAAAACAGAAACAAAAGAATGAAAAAATGGAAGACAATGTGAAATATCTCATTGGAAAAACCACTGACCTGGAGAATAGATCCAGGGGAAATAATTTAAAAATTATTAGACTACCTGAAAGCCATGATCAAAAAAAGAACCTAGATATCATCTTTCAAGAAATTATCAAGGAAAACTCCCCTGATATTCTAGAACCAGAGGGTAAAATAGAAATTGAAAGAATCCACCCATTGCCCCTTGAAAAAGATCCCCAAAAGGAAACTCCTAGGAATATTGTAGACAAATTCCACACTTCCCAGGTCAAGCAGAAAATACTGCAAGCAGCCAGAAAGAAACAATTCGAGTATTGTGGAAACACAATCAGGATAACACAAGATCTAGCAGCTTCTACATTAAGGGATCAAAGGGCTTGGAATATGATATTCTGGAGGTCAAGGGAGCTAGGATTAAAACCAAGAATCACCTACCCAGAAAAACTGAGTATAATACTTCAGGGCAAAATATGGACTTTCAAAGAAATAGGGGACTGTCAAGCATTCTTGATGAAAATACTAGAGCTGAATAGAAATTTGACTTTCAATTACAACAATCAAGAGAAGCATGAAAAGGTAAACAGGAAAGAGAAATCATAAGAGACTGACTAAAGTTGAACTGTTTATATTCCTACATGGAAAAATGATATTTGTAACTCATGAGACCTTTCTCAGTATTAGGATAGTTGAAGGGAATATATATAGACAGAAGGTACAAGGTGAATTGAATATGAAAGGATGACATCTAAAAAAATTAAATTAAAGGGTGAGAGAGGAATATATTAGAAGAAGGAGAAAGGGAAAGAGAGAATAGGGTAAATTATCTCACATAAAAGTGGCAAGAGAAAACTGTTATAATGGAAGGGAAAAGGGGGTAGGTGAAAGGGAATGAGTGAACCTTGCTCTCATCAGATTTGGCTTAAGGAGGGAATAACATATACATTCAATTGGGTATTTTACCCTACAGGAAAGTAGGGAGGAAGGGGATAAGGGGTTGGGGGAATGATAGAAGGGAGGGCAGATTCAGGGAGGACATAGTCAAAAGCAAACACTTTTGAAAAGGGACAGGATGAAGGAGAAAAACGAATAAAGGGGGACAGGATAGGATGGAAGGAAATATAGTTAGTCTTTCACAACATGACTATTATGGAAGTGTTTTGCATGATACATTTATAACCTATATGGAATTGCTTGCCTTCTCAAGGAGGATGAGTGGGGAGGGAAGAAGGGAGAGAAGTTGGAACTCAAAGTTCTAAAAACAAATGTTTAAAAAAAAGTTGTTTTTACATGTAACTGGGAAATAAGATATACAAGCAATAGGTATAGAAATCTATCTTACCCTACAAGAAAGTAAGAAGAAAGGGGATAAGAGGGGAGAGTGGGGTGACAGACAGGAGGGCAATGAGAATACATGCCTTCTTGGGGTAGGGGGGCAGGGTAGAGATGGTGAGAAAATTTGTAATTCAAAATCTTGTGGAAATGAATGTTGAAAACCAAAAATAAATTAGAAAGAAAGCACTTCTCTGTCAACTGACAGGTGTCCTTTCCTTCATGATGTTTGTACAATTCCTTCCCAGGAAAATTCAAGGGAACTAAGAAAAAGAGTTGTTAGGAAGTACCTTACTTTCTAAGGACACAGGAAAGGTAAAACAGTTTCTGTGTAACAATGTTGCTGCTGTTCAGTAGTTCAGTCATGCCCAAGTCTTTGTGACCCTTTGGACCATACTATTCCAGGCCCTTCTAACCTCCACTATCTCTGGAAATCTGTCCAACTTCACATTTGTTGTTTCCGTGACACTATTCTATCCCTCTCATTCTCTGTCGTCCCCTTTTTCTTTTGCCTTCAATCTTTCTCAGGATCAAGGTCTTTTCCAATGACTCCCATCTTCTCATTACGTGGCCAAAGTACTTAAGCTTCAGCATCTGACATTCCAGTGAATAGCCGGAATTTCTTTAAATACTGACTGATTTGATTTCCTGGCTATCCAAGGGTCTCTCAGAGTTTTCTCCAGCACCATGATTTAACAGCATTGATTCTGTGGCACTCAGCTTTCCTTATACCCCAACTATCACAGCCATACATTGCTGCTGGATAAACCATTGCTTTGACTATATGGACCTTGGATGGCAAGGTCATGTCTCTGCTTTGTACTATGCCCTCCAGATTTACCGTCTGCAGTGATCTTTGAGCTCAAGAATATAAAATGTGACACTGATTCCATTTCTTCTCCCTCTATTTGCCAGGACGTGATGGGACCAGTTGCCAAGATCTTAGTTTTTTTTTTGTTTTTAAGCTTCAAGCCAGCTTTCACACTCTCCTCTTTCACCTTCTTCAAGAGACTTAATTCTTCATGTTTTTGCAATCAGAGTGATATCTGAGATTGTTGATATTTCTCCAGCAACCTTAATTCTGCCTTGTGGTTGATCCAGCCTGGTATTTCACATGATGTATTCTGCAGAAGTTAAATAAATATGGTGATAATGATACAGCTTTGTTATGCTTTTTTCCACTCTTAAACCAATCAGTTATCTCATGTTTAGACTCTCTTACTTCTTGGCCCACAGACATGTTCCTCAGGGGACAATTAAGATGATCTGGTACTCCCATTTCTTTGAGGACATGCCATATTTTGTTGTGATCCACACAGTCAAAGGCTTTAATGTAGTCGACGAAGCAGAAATAGATGCTTTCCCGGACCTCCCTTGCTTTCTCACACAAAATCCAGCAAATGTTGGCAATCTGGTCTCTAGTTCCTCTGCCTCTTCAAAAATCATCCTGCTCTTCTGGTAATTCTTGGTTCACATATTGCTGGAGCCTAGTTTGCAGAATCTTAAATAACCTTACTACTGCGAAAAGTGAGCACAACTGTTCAGTAATTTGAACATTCCTTGGCATTGCCCTTCTTTGGGACTGGGACATAATCTTTTCCAATCCAATGGCCATGTTGTGTTTTCCAAATTTGATGGTATATTGAGTGTACCACTTTAACAGCAACATCATTTAGGGTTTTAAATAGCTCAGCTGGAATCCCACCACCACCACTAGCCCTATTGTTAACAATGCTTCCTAAGGCCCGCTTGACTTCATTCTCCAGGATGTCTGGCACTAGATCAGTAACCACATCACTGTGGTTATCATTGGTGATATTAAAATCATTAAAATCATAGTTGTTTTGTGTATTCTTGCCATTTCCTCTTAATCTCTTCTGCTTCTATAAAATCCCTACTATATTTGTCTTGTACTATGCCAATTTTCTTGAAGGGATCTCTGGTATTTCCCATTTTACTATTTTCTTCTATTTCTTTACATTGCTCATTTATGAAAACCTTATCTCTCCTTACTATCCTCTGAAATTCTGCATTCATTTGGTTATGATTCTCCCTTTCTCCTTTCCCTTTCCTTTTCCTTTTCCTTCTTTCCTCAGCTATTTGTAAAGCTTCATCAGACAGCCATTTTGCTTTCCTGCTCTTCTTTTTCTTTCGAATTTTTCTTGTCTCATTCATAAGGGATGTTACTTAGGTCATACCTATAGGGTCTGATGGTTTTCCCTACTTTTTTCCATTTAAGTCTGAATTTTGCAATGAGAGGCTCATGATCTGAGCCACAATCCACTCTGAGTCTTGTTTTTACTGACCAGACAGAGCTTCTCCACCTCTGACTGCAAAGTATATGATCCATCTGATTTTGATACTGACTATGTGGTTATATCTATGTGTAGAGTAGACATTTGAGTTGTTGAGCATGTTTTATGACAAGAGAGTTAACTTGAAAAAACTCTCAGTCTCTGCCCTGCTTCATTTTATACTCCAAAGTCAAATTTGCATGCTATTCCAATTATTTTTTATTTACTGCTTTTGCATAACTATGGTGAGTATAAATTCACCTGGATGAAAGAGAATGCCTTAGTATATTTGGTGGGAATTCTAAGTTTCTAGGTAAAGGTAAGGGAGAGTCTTTAACCAGCTCCCACTGAAGGAGGCATCTTATCAACTAAGGCCTCCAAGGAGGATGAGAGATCTGTATGGTACACCAGAGAACGTAGTCTGGATGATGATAAGGAAGGAAGGTTGCATTAAAGTTTATAACTCATTAGCTACCTTACAAATAACTCATACCACTACATTAGGAGGGAAACTATTAATTGCAAAGATTTTTGTATCATGACCTCTTGATTAGGCTCCCAGAGATCAGATTAGTCAGACCCAACTGCTTACCTTTTTATAAATAGGCTAGTCCTGAATTTTCTGTTAGCAAATGAAGAAAAAGCCTGTATCCAGACTGAGTGATGTACCCACATGATGTTGTTTTCCCTTAGAGTATCTACCACATGGACTAGATCTTTGGGACACAGTGCTTCTGAAGAGCCAGGAGAGGTAGGGAAGACAAGGAAAGTGATTCTAGTTACAGTGGAGAGATAGAATCAAGGTCAGAATACAGAATAGGCAGAGAAAGCAGTGGAAAGTTATCTAGCGCTTCTGAAACTGTGGGTCATGAAGGCATATGGGCTTACAAAGCCCTGATCTAGTTAACTCTTTTTCCTGGTCTCCCTATGATCTATTTTTTCCTTTTCCCAAATATTCCTTTCGATATCCCCAAGGATTCTAAATATTTCTCCCATAGTTTGCAAAGGCAAAAATTTGAACAATAAAACAAGTTATTTTTTGTACTTTTACAATGATCAAACCAAAAAGAATAAGTTGAAATTGAAATAAAGTTAAAGAAAAGAGGAAGTAGTAGTAGAAATAGTTAGAATAGTCACTGAACCTGAATTTTAGTCTTGGCTTTACAACAAACTATGTAAAATGAACATAACTGGACCTCAGACTTCTCATCTATAAAATGAAAAAGGTGGACAAAATGATCTACACGGTGCCTTTCAAATCCACAACTATAAGATTCTATGTCCAGGAGGGGCAAAACCTAGACAATTCTCAATCATTTGCCTAGTAATCTGGATATTTTCCAGTTTTGAAGCAGTGGAGTGCATACTCTAATAATTCTATCTAATTCACGGTCTGGAAAAAAGGGAAATATGTGGAATTAGTCCAAACCTAGGAATAATTTACTAAAGAAGCTGAAAACTTTCATTCCTCAGAGATTTTAAAGACAAGAACAGAAACTCAATTGTCTGGAATGGATTAGATGGAGTCTTTCGAGAAATATTAAAGAAATCCTTAGTGGATTTTACCATTTGTTGCTGCCCCATTTCCTTTGCCAAAATTTTGTGCAGAGGCATGATGGTAACCATTCAGGATTGGGGGTGATGAGGGAAGATTATTTTCCGTGGCCACATGTAGAAAATTGTACCAGTTAATTTCATAATAACCAATCAGGAAGAAAAGTAGATACTATGTACAGAGAACAATTTTTTTAAATATATGTACAAAAGATAGAAGACAGAGTGTGTATGTCTGTGTGTGTGTGTGTGTGTGTGTGTATAGAGAGGCCTGCATATACATATGCATGTGTACATATGCATATATATAAATATGTTTGTATATATGATGAATATAAACGGGGTTACATATTCCTATAAGAATAGCATCAGGAACAATAAAGCTTGGAACAAGCTGAAGCTGGCAATAAATACAATGGGTAATAAAGTGGAGATTTTTTTTTCAGCTAAACTAGAGGCTAGAAAAAGATCAAAGAAATGGTTAGGAATGTTCTTAATAGATGGAACAATATGTACTATATTAATTGATAACTGAGAATGCAAAATTCTTTAACTCTTATTTGGCTAGACCAAAAATGGTTAAAGAAATTGAAACCCAGAATAAATGGACAGATAGTAAAAGAACACCTAGCCACCCTCAATAAGTAAACTGGCCCAAACGGACTATATATGACAAGAACTAAAGGATGTGACTTTTGAATTGTCACTAATCCCTAAAAAATTGTGAAGTACAGGAAAAGAGTTACAGGACTAAAAAAGACAAATATGATCTTGATTATCAATAAGGAGAAGAGAGCAGGTTCCTTTAAGCCACAGAAGTCAAACACCACAAGTTGCAAGCAATCAGAACCAAATTAAAATGTAACTGGGAATTACTTTTTAAAAATAAATCAAAATGCAACAGAATATAGATAGCTAATATGGGGTTTTCTTTAGGCTGTCAGAGATCCTTATGTACTGTTTAGTGGCTCCCATTTCTACATGAGTTTGATACCACTGCCTTTTTTTTTTTTTGATGGGGGAAGGCAGGGCAATTGGGGTTAAGTGCCTTGCCCAAGGTCACACAGCCAGTAAGTCTGTCAACTCTCTGAGGCCAGATTTGAATTAAGGTCTTCCTGACTCCAAGGCTGATGCTCTACTCAGTGCGCCACCTAGCTGCCTCAACACCACTGCTTTAAGTTATAGGTTGGTGAATTTGACTTCTCTTCTGGAAAAATTCTAGACTGTACTATTAAACGAAAAAAGCAAGTGCTTACTAGCAATCAGAAATAGGTAGTGCAGAGACACAGAAACAGGAATCTGGGTGCTACGTATGTGAAACAACAAGGGGAAAAAACAACTGCATTACAGAGTACATGGAAGGAACAATGTGCAAAAAAGATGGAAAAGTAAATTGGGGACAGGTGTGAAATGCTCTAAACACCAAAAAGAGGTTTTATTTGATCTTAGAGGTTATATAAAGCATAGTATATTGAAGACGAAAGGGATATGGTTAGATCTGTGCTTTAAGAAAATTACTTTGGCTGCTATGTAACGAATACATTGGAGTGGTGTAAACTTAAAGTAGAAAGACCAATCAGGAAACTACTGCAACAATCGAGAAAAGAAGTGATAAGAAGGTCCTGAAGTAGGATGATAGCCATCCAAGTGGAAACAAGGGAAAGGATTTGAGAGATGATGTGGAGATGGAAATGAAAAGACTTATACATAGGATAGGTGGGAGTAATGACTTATAGACTACACTAGGACATGAACAGGACCCTCAATAGTACCAAAACGATGTGACTTTGGAAGGAAAGCTAATGAATTCTGTTCTGGACCTAGTGAATTGAGATCCTTCTAGGGCATCAATTTTAAATGTATAACAGGCATTGACTAATGCCTAACTAGAGCTCCAGAAAAAAATCAGAGCCAGCTATATGAATCTGGAGGCCATAAAAAGTGATAACTGAACCCAAGGGAGATCCTACTATTAAACATATATCTCAAAGAAGGTCAAAGACAAAAAAAAAAAACATATTCACCAAAATCTCCATAGTAGCACCTTCTGTGGTGACAAAGAACTTGGGAAAAGAAGTAGGTACACATATTCATTGAACGGACAATGGCTAAACAAATTGTGATAAATGACTAGAATTTAATGGAATATCAATGAATATTAAGAATTTGGAGAAACATGGAAAAATTTATATTAACTTATTTGGAGTGAAGCAAACAGAACCAGGAAAAAATAGCAAAATAAACAAAAAAAAACAATAAACAAAATTGAACATTGTATAATTATCAAGTGCAGCTTCAAAGACGCAAAAATGCACTTCTCTCCCTTGCGTGGAGAAGTAAAGAACTCTGGATATGGAATAATGTATAGATTATCAAACACAATCAATGTCTCTGTTGGTTTTACTTTTTTTTGTTGTTGGTCAATAAGTATTTATTTTTTTAATTTATTTTTAATATGTTTGGTTTTCAGCATTGATTTTCACAAGAGTTTGAATTACAAATTTTCTCCTCATTTCCTCCCCCCCCCACTCCAAGATGGCGTACACTCTGGTTGCCCTGTTCCCCAGTCTGCCCTCCCCTCTGTCACCACATTCCCCTCGCGTCCCCCTTTCCCTTCCTTTCTTATAGGGCAAGATAAATCTCTATGCCCCATTGCCTGTACATCTTATTTTCTAGTTGCATGAAAAAAACACAAAAAACTTTTTTACTTTTGAACATCTATTTTTTTTAAAACCTTGAGTTCCAAATTCTCTCCCCTCTTCCCTTCCCATCCACCCTCCCTAAGAAGTCAAGCAATTCAACATGGGCCACATGCGTGTCATTATGTATAACCCTTCCACAATACT
>CM053624.1:172487415-172512043 GCA_028646595.1 Phalanger gymnotis | reverse complement strand
AGCTGCCCCACCTCCGCTGCCCCAGGGGCGGCAGCCGAACCCCAAACTCAGTCCCGCAGCTTTTCCCACTAACCTTCTCTGTTGTCTTTGCTCTTTGTGTGTTCAGAGGTCTAGCAGATGCCACAGCTCAGTAATTCATGCCTGTAGGGCACTCTCCGCTTGGCTGCTGGTCTGGTCGGTCATGCTGGGCTCTGCTGGGCTCAGCTCCGCTCCCCTCAGCTGGGAGCTGGGAGCTCCATGTGGGACAGACCTTACCCAGAGACCATCCAGGCTGTCCTGGGCTGGAGCCCTGCCTCCCTCTGCCACTTTGTGGGTTCTGCAGCTCTAGAATTGGTTCAGAGCCATTTTTTTTATAGGTTTTTGGAGGGACTTGGTGGGGAGCTCACGCCAGTCACTGCTTCCCAGCCGCCATCTTGGCTCCGCCCCAGTTTTACTTTTTTTTTTTTAATCCTTGTTATGCAAGAAGCTTCAATGGGTGTGCAGAAGGTATATTCAGAAGTAAATGCTATGTAAAAAAAGGCATTAATAAAGCTTTTTAAAAATAAAAATATTAAGTGTATGGCCATTCCCCAATAAATAAGTGATTTTTTTAAAAAATAGGAACAATTTTCATAAGAAAAATTGAAAACTATAAATGACTACATGAAAACATCTTCCAAACCACTTAATGAGAGAAATGCAAATTAAAATAGCTCTGCACATGAATTTGCCCCTTACATATTACAAATTGGCAAAGATGGAAAAAATATTAACACTGAATTTTGGAGCAAGTAAGAAGGCAAACTAATTTACTGGTAGACTTATGAACTAATTTGACTGTTTCAGGAAAAACAATTTGAAATTACACAAGAAAAATGACTCTTCATACTTATGGACCAAGTAATGCCACTGCTGGGAAGGTCAAATAGAAATAAAGGCCCCAATTTATTCATAGCAGCATATTTTATGGAAGCATAGAACTGGAAACAAAGCAGGTATCCATCAGCTAAGGAATGGGTGAACAACAAATTGGTATATGGATGTAATAGAGTATTGCTGTACAAACTGATGAGGAATAAAGTAAGCAGAATCAGAAGAACATACATACAATGCCTATGACAACTGTCAAGAACACTGTCTCCTTATATGGTTCCAAAATCTTTATCTCTTCTATTTCTATTTCAAATTATGTTCCTACAAACTAATAAGCAAAATCAATCTAACTGCCTTCCAAATCATTCCCTCCATCCTATTTTACTGATGCTTTTTTGAAAAAGTATCTTTATCTACAATGATGTTTTCTAATGACACTTTCCCACCCCACTAGAACTATCTTTTGTAACAAATTAGCACAATTAATCAATAAATAAATAAATCAATATAATAATGATATCCAACAGCATATCCATACCTGCAGCCTAACATCTTTCAATATGAGATAAGAAAGTGTTTCATCATCTGCAGTCGAGCAAATTTCCACATTAGTCATGACTAAATAAAATTTGGAAAATACTAGTAACCTCAACCATTCATTTTGAGTAGACTACTTCGGAGTATGAGTTTGTATAAACCTACACATTATATCTCTTTGAAACAGGAGTTCTCAACCTGGGTGTGGGTAATTGCTTTTTTTAAGATATATTTTCATAAATATAATTCAATAACTGGTTTCCTATTTTATATTTTTTTAAACATGATTCTAAGAAGGGGTTCATAAGTTTCACCGGCCCGCCAGAAGGAGCGATGACACAAAGAAGGTTAAACATGCCTCTCTAAAGGACAAGGAAGGAGACGGAGCCAAGATGGCAGAGTAAAGGCAGGGACTCATCTAAGCTCTCCCCAGATCCTTCCAAATAACTTTAAATAATGACTCTAAACAAATTCTAGAGCAGCAGAACCCACAACAAGACAGACTGAAACAATTTTCTGGCCTAAGACAACTTACAAGGTTGGCAGGAAAGGTCTATCGCACCAAGGTGAGAGAGAAGTGCAGTCCAATGCAGGGTGGGCCTCAGCAAACCAGGAGCAGGCCTCAAGGCAACTAAATCAGTGGCAGCAGCGGCAGTTTCCAGACCACTGAGCCCACAAACTCCAAAGACAACTCAGAAGGTCAGCAGGAAAGGTCTGTCACACCTAGATGACAGTGGAGTACAGTCAAGCACAGGCTGTGCCAGCACAGATTAGGTCCCAGAAAACCAGGAGCAGGCTTTGGGAACCACAGAATCAGCAGTAACAGTGGCTATTTCCAGAGCTCTCAGCCCACAAACAGTAAGGGGATCAAACAACTGGTCAGAAGAAGATTACAGGGATGCCTTTGCAGGCACTGGGTAGGACTCTGTTGCTTTCCCCAGACTTGGATCCAGGTCACAGTCCTGAGTGGCAGTCCCAGAGCAAGGAGGAGTGCTAGGCACAGTACAGCCTGCAGCCACAGTGGAGGTGGGGACTCATCAGGAAAGTAATAAATACCTCTCCTTAGATCATACCACCTTGGAACAACTGAAAACTTACAGGTCCTTAGAAGTATCTCTGAAAACAGCTACACAAAACCCCTGAAGCTTGGGACAGTACACCCTCTACCCTGGAAGCACAGCCCTACTTTAACAAAGAGTTAAAAGTCAAGAAATAGGCTGGGAAAATAAGCAAATAATAGAAAAAGATCCTGACCACAGAAAGTTACTATGGTGGCAAAAAAGATCAAAACACACTTCTTCAGAAGCAGAAAACAAAGTCAAAGCTCCTGCCAAAACCTCCAAGAAAAATATGAATTGGTCTCAGGCCATGAAAGAGCTCAAAAAGGATTTTGAAAATCAAGTAAGAGATGTAGATGAAAAATTGAGAAGAGAAATGGGAGTGATGCAAGAAAATAATGAAAAACAAGTCAAATGCTTGGGAAAAGGTGACACAAAAAAAAAATGCTGAAGAAAATAACACTTTAAAAAAACACAGATTAGGCCAAATGATAAAAGAGGTACAAAAAGCCAATGAGAAGAATGCCTTTAAAAGCAGAATTGGTCAAATAATTCCTTAAAAATTAGAATTGAGCAAATGGAAGCTAATGACTTTATGAGAAATCAAGAGCCAATAAAACAAAATCAAAAGAATGAAAAATTAGAATAAAATGTGAAATATCTCACTGGAAAAACAACTGATCTAAAAAACAGAACCAGGAGAGATAATTTTAAAATTACTGGACTACCAGAAAGCAATGATCAAAAAGAGAGCCATGACATCACTTTCAAGAAAACTGCCCTGATATTCTGGAACAAAAAGGTAAAACAGAAATTGAAAGAATCTACTGATCACCTGCTGAAAGAGATCCCAAAACTCCCAGAAGCATTCTAGCCAAATTGAAGAGCTCCCCAGTGAAGGAAAAAATAGTGCAAGCAGCCAGAAAGAAACAATTCAAGTATTGTGGAGCCACAGTTGGCATAACACAAGATTTAGCAGCTTCTATATTAAAGGATTGGATGGCTTGGAATATGATCATTGGGAAGCAAAGGAGCTAGGATTACAACCAAGAATCACCTACCCAACAAAACTGAATATAATCCTTCAGAGGAAAAAATGGGTATTCAATGAAACAGAGGACTTTCAAGCACTCTTGATGAAAACACAAGAGCTAAATTGAAAATCCGACTTTCAAATACAAAACTCAAGAGAAGCTTAAAAAGGTAAACAGGAAAGGGAACCCATAAGGGATTTAATAAGGTTGAACTGTTTACACTCCCACGTGGGAAGAAGATACTGGTAATTCATAAGAACTTTCTCATTATTAGGGCAGTTAGAAGGACAGAATACATAGACAGAAGGCACAGGTGTGAGTTGAATTTGAAGGGATGTTATCTTAAAAAATAAAATTAAGGGGTGAAAGAGGAATGTATTGGGAAAAATGGAAGGGAGAAGTAGAATGGGATAAATTGTCTGACCCAAAAGAGGCAAGAAAAAGCTTTTATATCAGAGGGGAAGAGTGGGGAGGTGAGGGGAAGTGAGTGAACCTTACTCTCATCAGAAGTGGCTCAAGGGAGGAATAACACACACATTCTATTGGGTATAGAAATCTCTCTTACCCCACAAGAAAGTAGGAGGGGAAGGGAGAAGAGAAGTGGGGAGGGGAGGACAAAAGAGAGGGCATATTGGGGTGAGGGGGTACTCAGAAGCAAAACACTTTTGAGGAGGGACAGGGTAAGAGAGAGAAAATAGAATAAATGGAGATGGGGGAAGAGGATGGAGGAAAATACAGTTAGCAATAGTAACTGGGAAAAAAATTTGAAGCAAGTTTCTCTGATAAAGGCCTCATTTCTCAAACATATAGAAAACTGAGTCAAATGTATAAAAATAAGAGCCATTCCATAATTGATAAATTATCAAAAGTTATGAACAGTTTTCAGATGAAGTAATCAAAGCTATCTATAGCCATATGAAAAAATACTCCAACTTACTATTGATTGGAAAAATGAAAATTAAAACAATTCTGAGGTACTACCTCGTACCTATTAGATTGGCTAATAGGACAGAAAAGGAAAATGACCAATATTGGAGGGGATGTGGGAAAAATGAGACATTAATGCATATCCTTTGAGCTAGCAATACCACTACTAGGTCTGTATCCCAAAAAATATTAAAAAAAAAAAAAAGGAAAAGGACCTATATGTACAAAAATACTTCTAGCACCTCTTTTCTGGTAGCAAAGAATTGGACATTGAGATGATGCCCATCAATTGGAGAATGGCTGAACAAACTGTGGTATGTGATTATGATAGAATACTGTTGTGCTACAAGAAATGATGAGCAGAATGATGTCAGAAAAAACTGGAAAGACATCAGCTGATGCAAAGTGAAATGTACGGTGTACAAAGTAACAGCAATATTGTACAATGATCAGCTGTGAATGACTTAGCTATTTTGGCAATACAATGATCCAAGACAACTCTGAAGGGCTTGTGATAAAAAATGCTATCCATCCCCAGAGAAAGAATTCATGGTGTCCGAATATATATTGAAACATACTGTTTTTACTTTTTTTTTTTAGTTTTTTTTTTGGGGGGGTCTATGTTTTCTTTCACAACAGGACTATTATTGCAATGTTTTGTATGACTACACATGTATAACTTATATCAAATTGCTTGCCTTCTCAATGGGGGTGGGAGAGCAGAAGGAAGAGAATTTGGAACTCAAAGTTTTAAAAATGAATTGTTTTTACATGTAACTGGGGAAAAATAAAATACTGAATTAAAAAAAAATAAAGGACAAGGAGTATATTGGGTTCCCTTCTTTTTTTTGATATATATATATGTCTCAAAGTCAAGAACTAATATTTCTATGTTGTTTAGAAAATAAAAGACTTTAGAAACATAGGTATAATTTTTGAAACTGTTCTTTCAGAGAGCTTTTATTTTAGTTAACTTGCTTCCTAATCTAAAATTTGAGGAAAATATTAGCTTTCTGTAATATCAAAATTGCATGAATACTCAAGGTATCTTGTCATCACCTACAAGTACATGAACATGGGATCATGAACTCAGAAATTCCTTTATCTAATCATAATTATTTGTCATTCTACCTCTTCCTTTGCCTAGCTGTCAGAGGTTCCCCAACTTATTTGGCCTACCGCCCCCTTTCAAAAAAATTTATTCAGCACCCCCCTAGAACTCTACTTTCTTTAACCCTTTAACAGTTTTTTATTTATGTCATTTCAAAAATATATAATTTTTTAAAATGATACATCTTAAATTTGATAATTTATTGTAAATTTGTTGATTTTTTTCCTGCATTAACATTTTGATGATACAATATTGCATCACGTAACCTTACAGTACAGTACCGTGAACAAGTCATTACACTCACATATTCCTGCTGATGCATGCTGGACTTACTAACAATGCTTGCCTGCCAAAACTTGCTTGTCAAGTCCCGTTGCTGGACTTGACCACTGATAGGTTATAACTTGGAGTTTTGTGAGTTTATTTGGAAAATAATGTAATCACTACAACTTTGTACAAACGGTTTTTCAAAATTTTTTTCTCTTCTCTTCTTTCCTTATGCCTCCACCCCACTTTTTTCATTCAATACCCCCCAACTGCCCCGCCCAGATCGTTCCAGCAACCCCAGGGGGCGGTTTCACCTACTATAGAAACCTGTGGAGCAATTCCAAGTGATATTCTTCACTTTGATCTCAAACTCCCACCAATCCACCCCTCAGTTCTTTCCTTGTATTACTACGTTCTCTTCTGTCTCCTATCATGACCCCTTGTTGAACTGGTTCAACACTATACTGTCCTAGAGTCCCTTACTTTGTTTTCCTTTTGAAAATACTGTCCTACCTAACCTGAGCCTTAAACTACTCCCATCATCTTCCTCCTACTCACATGCTCTTGAACAAAGTTAAAAAAAGAAGTCATGAAACCTTGCTGACCAGGTCCATTACAAATTTATGGCACATAATCTCGAATGAGTCATCACTGCACCAGGCAATCTTCCTACACTTCACTAATCCACTCAGTATCTCACCACATCAACTCTTCTTAATCTTTTCATCCCTCATTAAACCTCCCCTAGCTCCTACTCCCCTTACTTTCTCAATTGAGAACACTGCCCTATATTTCATTGAAAAAATTCTTATCTCACATAACTTAGATGCCTTCTGCTATTACCGCCTCTTTTTCCCCCATTTCACGTGGAGAGGTGGCCCTTCTCCTTCCTAAGGCAAACACCTCTAAATGCACAAGTGATCCCATTTCGTCCTCTCTTTTCTAGCAGATTTCACCCTCTATTGACCCTACTTTCTTACTAATCTTCAGTTGCTTCCTGTCTATGTAGCTTCCCTAACGCTCACAAACACATCTCCCTCATCTTTGAAAAGCTTTCACTTGGCCTGTCCATCTCCACTATCATTCAATTTTCCCGCCTTCCCTTTTGTAGCTAAAATCCTTAAGAAGTCTTGCTAGAATCTATGCCTCCACTTCTTTTCCTCTCACTTTTCCTCTCACTATCTTCTTAACTCCCCACACTTTTGGCTTCCAACATCAACATTCAACTGAGTGTCTTCCCCAAAGTTACTAATGATTTTCTTAATTAATCTAATTAATTAAATCTAAGGTCTTTTCTCAGCCCTTATCTTTCTCTGAAACCTTTGATACTGTTGATCACCTTTTTCTCCTGCAAAATCTCTTCTCTCTAGGTTTTCATGACACTACTCTCTCCTGGTTCTACTATCATTTGTATGATCAATCCCATTTTGTTTTGTTTGTTTTGTTGTATCAACATCTAGAATCAGGGGTGGGGAACCTTCGGCCTCAAGGCCACACACGTGACCCTCTAAGTCCTCAAGTGCGGCTCTTTGACTGACTCCAAACGTCATAGGACAAATTCTTTCATAAAGGGGATTTGATCTGTGAAGTTTAGATTCAGTCAATGGGCTACAGGTGAGGATCTAGGGGACCACATGGGGCCTTGAGGTCACAGGTTCCCCACCCCTGGGTAGAGCACACTCACTAAAGGTGAGTGTTCCTCAGGTTCTGTCTTGGATCTTCTTTGTCTCTGCAGTATTTCACTTAGTGATCTCTTCAGTTCCCAAGGATTTAATTATCATTTCTATGCAAATTAGTCTCAGATTGACTCACCCAGACCTCATCTTTTCCACTGGGGTCCAGATTATCCCATAGACCTCTAAAACTCAATAATTCCAAAGTCCAAAACTGAACTCATCCTCATTCTCTCTCAAACCTTCAGCTCTACCTAACATCCCCTATTACCGTTGAGGGTACCACCATCCTCCTTGTCTTCTAGCGCCACAACTTCAATGTCATCCTCAACTCTTTACTCTTGTCTTACCTTGCCCCCCCCCACTCCATTATCCAAAACAGTTGCCAAGTCTACAACCACGCCTGGACTATTGGAATAGTTTGCTAATTCATCTCCCTTCCTCAAATCTCTTCCCACCTCAATCAATCCCCAACTGTGCTGCCAAATTTACCTTCCTAATATTCGGATTTAACCATAGCACCAGTTGCTCTCTATTACCTCAAGTATCAATTACAAGATGCCCTAGAAGTCTTAGTCTCTTTTAAACTATGCTTAAAATTGTAATCTAGTGGCACTGCCCTCTAATGACTCTGCAATTTAGTGAAAGGGACCTTTTTGTTCCTTGCAATCAACAATTAATCCCCAACTCTGAGCATTTTCACTGTCTGTCTCCCATTCCTGGAACGGTCTTCCTTCTCACCTCTGCTTCCTTGCTTCCCTGACCTCCTCCAAGTCTCAGGTGAAGCCCCACTTGCTACAAGAAACCTCTCCTCCTTGATCTTAGTGCTGTCTTTCTGAGACTAGCCCAAATAACTGTACATAACTTGTCTGTTAGCATGTTGTCTTCACCATTAGACTATGAACCCCTTGAGAGCATGAACGGTTCTGTGGTATTTCTTTGTGTCCCCAATGCTTAGTTTGATTCCTGGCACATAGTTCACATTTAACCAATGCTAGCTGACTAACAAGAAAAAAAGTGAATGTACTTCTCTATTCAGACTTACATGAGTAAATAAGCTTCATAATATCAATGACCTATATTTCAGAAAATTCTACCATACTCTAAATGCATCTTACAGGCAGGTTATATTTTATGTTTTTGAAACAATGCTTTATTCCTTTGGCATGAACTCTCATATACTTATTTTGTTGGGCTTTGTAAACTGTTCTTTGCTTCTACATGTTTCTTTAAATTAATGTACCTCTTCTTCCTCAATCCTCAATTTCTACTTGGCAATTTTTATATATGGTTTTCTCCAAAAGCAAAAAAGCAGCCATCAAAATTTCCATAAGTTCCAAGATTTTCTCAGTTTTACTTGGGAAGACATTTATTGACTCTACCAGATAAATGGTTTGTAATACTTGGAGGCATTCAATTTCAAAACTTGGGTCAATGTCAAAATAATAAAAATTAAATGACAAAAAAGAAGTTGATCTAAAGGATAAAAATACAAGCTTGAGCTCTTATAAAGCTATCTTTTCACAGATCTCTCTCTTTCTCTCTCTCTCTCTCTCTCTCTCTCTCTCTCTCTCTCTCTCTCACACACACACACACACACACACACACACACACACACACACACACTACTTGATAGTCATTCATGAAATAAATTACCCTTCAGGCTGGCAAACCTGTTTTTCATGATGCTGAAGACATGCACTTCATTCCAACTTTGCAATTATCAAGAGACAATATGAATAAGGAAAACAACAGATGAGGAAATATTTTCCCCCTGTTATTCTACAAGTATCAGATAGTTAAACTCTAAATTGTATCCCCACCAACTATATATGGAATAACCATCCAACACATTTCAAATACTACAGATCATTTAAGATGCAGGATGTATGGTTCTGCAAAACTGAAAATATTACCACTTCCTCTTTCTCCCCTCCCCCCATACTCTCTCTTCCCCTGACTTCTATGGTAATAATGCCTTCTTCCTGGTTTCCCTCCATTCCTCCTAAGTCCCTTCTGCTGGTTTAACATCCACTGAAGTTTAGTTCTTCCAGAGACTCTGTCCCGGGCCCTCTTCTTTTCTCCATCTATATCTTCTCTCCTTATCTCTGTAGTTCAATTATTATCCCTACATAAATAACTCCAAAATGTATAATATACAGCTTTGATTTTTCTCTCTGGAATACATTAAATCATAACTTACTGCCTGTCAGACTTCTACCACTACTACCCACAGATATTTCTTAGAATCCTAAATTTCAGTTTGTCTGAACTCAGATCCATTACCTGCTCTGTAAGCCTGGCTTCCAAACCTCTCTATTTCCATTCAGGGTACTACAATACTCCAAAACACTCAGCTTCATTACCTTTGCAACAATTCTTGATCCTTCCTTTACCTTTCATATCCAATCAGTTACCAATTATTTTCAACTCCAAAATATCTAATTTATCCGTTCCCTTCTATCCATTCACACCATGCTACCTCATACCTTCCTTCATCATCCATACCAGCTACCAGATTGGTCCCCTTGCTTCTAATATCTCTTCTCCAACCCATCTTAAACACATCTGTCCCTCTCTGAGTAGCCCAAACAGTACCGTCACTTTGAGACAAAATAATCTTCCTAAAACAAGGGTTTCATCATGTCATTTTCTTGTCCCCAGAATTCTAGTGGATCCCTAGAGTTCTTAGGATAAAATGCAAATTCTTCAGCCTAGCATTTGAAGATCTATAACACTGGTTCCAACCAAGCTAAATTTCCAGTACTCTCTTTAAGAACTTTAAATTCCACCCAACATGGACTACCACTTATTCCTCAACTATGGCATTCCATCTTATATTTCTGTGCATTTGCACTAATCTCCCACCACACCAGCACTCTATACTCAATTATATTCCTTATCTTCTTTCAAAGCTCAATTCAGATGTTCCCCCACTTCCCAGTTATTAATGCTCTTTATGCAAATTACCTTGTATGAACTAATCGCTATACATATCTTATTCTTTTACTAGAATATAAGACTGTCAATTTTACAAAGGTTCCAAAACAGGAGGTAATATTCCCTCCTGGAATAGTGTGTACAGTTTTCTGAACATTTTTTATTTTATAATAAACTAGAGAGTGTCAACAAGAGGTTAAACAGGATCATGAAGACCAGGTGAAAAAACTGAAGATGTTTAGCATAAGAGAAAGAAGATTTATCTTCTAATATTTAGAAGTCGGATTAGACTTCTGTTTGGCAAGAGGAGGTTAACAAGGAGCAGGGAGCAGCAGAGACAATTTACATCAGGAAAAATTTCCTAACGATGAGGGCAATGCAAAAATGGAATGGTCTGCTGCAGGAAGTTACACAATTATAGAGGTGAAAAGGACCTCAGAGGTAATCTAATCCAATTCATATGTGAAAAAATCCCCTTTATAACAATATCCCAAAGAGGACATCCAATCTTTGCTTAAAGACTTATAGTGAGGGGTGGACCTAAGATGGCGTCTGGAAAAGCAGGGACTTGCTTAAGCTCTCCCTCAAATCCCTCCAAACACCTGTAAAAATGGCTCTGAACAAATTCTAGAGATGTGAAACCCACAAAATAGCAGAGGGAAGCAGGTCTCCAGCCCAGAATAGCCTCAATGGTTGCTGGGAAGGGTCTATCACGCCTTGCTGGGAGCGGAGCGCAGCCCAGCCTGGGCCGGCCAGGACAGATCACACAGGGAGTCAGCATGGCCTTAGGGCCATGAATCACTGAGCTGGAGCAGTTACCAGACTTCTCAACCCACAAATGCCAAAGACCGCAGAAAAGGTTAGTGGGAAAACTGCTGGATCTGGGGTGAGAGCTGTCTGGCCCCAGCCCTGGGGGCACTGGAGGTAGCGCAGCAGTGGTGGCAGCAGCAGCAGGAAACTCCTGCAGCTGCTTCCAGAACTCCAGCATCAGCTGCTTCCTGAGTCTGTGGACGACACAACGAAAGGAATCAAGCAGTAGATCATAGCGGGAGTGCAAGGAGTGTTTTGTGGGCACAGAGGCAAGGTTCTCTTCCTTTGCCCTGCTTGGATCTGGGTCACAGTCCTGGTTGAGAGTTCACTGGGGAGGAGGAGCACTGGTGCAGCAGAGCTTGCAGTGACAGTGGAGTAGAAGTAGCCCTGAAAATGGGAACACAGCCCCTAAAGCTTCAAACAAAGTACTCTCTAATCTACAAGCAGTCATACCCTGACAAAAAGCTCAAAGGTCAAGTAGTTGGCTGGGAACATGACCAAGCACCACAAAAGAACTCAGACTCAGACTCAGATAACAGAATCTTTTTTTGGTGACAAAGATGATCAAAACACGCAGTCAGAAGAAGTCAACAAAGTCAAAGAGCCCACATCAAAAGCCTCCAAGAAAAATATGAATTGGTCTCAGGCCATGGAAAAGCTCAAAAAGGATTTGGAAAAGCAGGTAGGAGAAGTAGAGGAAAAATTGGGAAGAGAAATGAGAGTGATGCAAGAAAACCATAAAAAACACGTCAATGACTTGCTAAAGGAGACCCCCCCAAAAAAAAATACTGAAGAAAATAACACCTTAAAAAATACACTAACTCAAATGGCAAAAGAGCTCCAAAAAGCCAATAAGGAGAAGAATGCCTTGAAAGGCAGAATTAGCCAAACAGAAAAGGAGATCTAAAAGACCACTGAAGAAAATACCACCTTAAAAATTAGATTGGAGTAAGTGGAGTCTAGTGACTTTATGAGAAATCAAGAAATCATAAAACAGAACCAAAGGAATGAAAAAATGGAAGACAACGTAAAATATCTCATTGGGAAAATTGCTGACTTGGAGAATAGATCCAGGAGAAATAATTTAAAAATTACTGGACTACCTGAAAGCCATGATCAAAAAAGAGCCTAAACATCATCTTTCAAGAAATTATCAAGGAAAACTGCCCTGATATTCTAGAACCAGAGGGTAAAATAGAAATTGAAAGAATCTACCAACTGCCTCTTGAAAAAGATCCCAAAAAGAAAAATCCTAGGAATATTGTCACCAAATTCCAGAATTTCCAGGTCAAGGAGAAAATGCTGCAAGCAGCCAGAAAGAAACAATTTGAGTACTGTGGAAACACAATCAGGATAACACAAGATCTAGCAGCTTCTGCACATATGGATTTTCAATAAAATAGAGGACTTTCAAGCTTTCTCGATGAAAAGACCAGAGCTGAATAGAAAATCTGATTTTGAAATGCAAGAATTAAGAGAAGCATGAAAAAGTAAACGAGAAAGAGAAATCATAAGGGACTTACTAAAGTTGAGCCATTTTGTTTACATTCCTACATGGAAAGATGATATTTGTAACTCATGAGACCTTTCTCAGTTATTAGGGTAGTTGAAGGGAATATACATACATACATATATATATATATATAGACAAAGGGCACAGGGTGAGTTGAATATGAAGAGATGATATCTAAAAATAAAATTAAATTAAAGGGTGAGAGAAGAATGTATTGAGAGAGGAAGAAAAGGAAAGATAGAATGGAGTAAATATCTGATAAAAGTGGCAAGAAAAAGCAGTTCTGTTGGAAGGGAGGAGGGGGCAGGTGAGGGGGAATGAGTGAATCTTGCTCTCATCGGATTTGACTTAAAGAGAGAATAACATACACACTTAATTGGGTATCTTACCCCACAGGAAAGTAGGGGGAAGGGGATAAGAGATGGGGGATGACAGAAGGGAGGCCAGAGGAGGGGAGGAGGTAATCAAAAGCAAACACTTTTGAAAAGGGACAGGGTCAAAGGGGGACAGGATAGGATGAAGGGAAATACAGTTAGTCTTTCACAACATGATTATTGTGGAAGTGTTTTGCATATTGATACATGTATGACCCACGTTGAATCGCTTGCCTTCTTAGGAAGGGTGGGTGCGGAGGGAAGAGGAGAGAGAATTTGGAACTCAAAGTTCTAAAAACAAATGATCAAAAAAAAAAAGTGTTTGCATGCAACTGGGAAATAAGATATATAAGTAATGGGTATAGAAATCTATCTTGCCCTATGAGAAAGTAAAGGGAAAGGGAATTGGGGGGCGGGAAGTGGGGTGACAGAAGGGAGGGCTGACTGGGGAACAGGGCAATCAGAATATATGCCATCTTAGAGTGGGGGGTAGAGGAGGGTAGAAATGGGGAAAAAATTTGTAACTCAAAATTTTGTGGAAATCAATGTTGAAAACTAAAAATATTACATAATAAAATATGAAAAAAAATTTAAAAAGACTTATAGTGAAGGGGGACATACTACCTCCCTCTTACATGAGTTTGACAAATCAACTTTAAGTACAAGATGGGAAGGATGTGGCTGGACAGCAGTTCATCAAAAAAAAGCTGAGGGTTCCAGTATTAAAGTCCAATATGAGAAGGCACAGCCAAATTGTAGAAGGAAGTATAAAAAACAATCCCCCACGAAACTCCTCCAAACAGATGTAGAAAACACATCAGAATGAATCCAGAGAGGAAATCCATAAAAAAGTCACAGCGAGCCATTTTTCCAGTGAAGTAGGCATAGGGAGACAGAAAGAGAGCTGCGGATACTGGACAGACTGGTGCTAGATTGGTTTTCAAATGCCAGAGTTCATGTTTTATCCTAAAGGCAAAGGGGGACAACTAAGTTTCTTAAGCAGGTTAGTAAAATACTCAAACCCATGCCTCGGCAATTTCAATTTGGTAATACAGAGAAGTTTCTGCCTCCAATAAATTCTAAACTATCAAAACCATGGGTAAACAATCAATCCATAAGCATTTATTAAATGCATACAATGAAGATGATGAAAAGATACCATAAATCGTGCATCTTTGAGGTTTATTAAATGTTTCACATTTTGATCCTCAAAAACTACCTTTTGAAATTCGATGGGGAAGTATTGTTAGACTCTATTACTTGCTATATATGCCCCCTTGGACAAGTTACTTCTGGCCTCTGTTTTCTCATCTGTAAAGTAAGTACAGGCTGCATAATTTCTAAGGTCCCTTCCAGCTCTAAAGCTATGATGATAATAATAATAATAGCTGACACTCCTACACAGAGATCTAAGGTTTGTAAAGCACTTTTTATATACTTTATCTCATTTGATCCTCACCAAAACCCTTTTGAAATAGGCATTATTATTTTCTCCATTTCAGAGAGAAAGGAACTGAGGTCCAGAGAAGTTCAATGACCTGCTATGGAAAAGAAGGCAAGCATCTGAGGGCAGGGCTCAACTCCAGGTTTATCTGACTATTCCACTGCTGCCTCTTCTGAGCTCTACTTTACAGAGGATAAAACTGAAATGCAAAAAGGTTAAAGGTTTTGTTCAATGTCATACATAGTACATGAGGGAACAGAAACTAAGAGGAATGACTCCTCATTCACTGCTTTCCATTATACTACCTTCTGAAGATAAGCAACATTATCTACTTACAAGGTTTACTCAGAATTCTGGGCAAACTTTTTACAAAAACACATGAACCAAATCCTTTCAGAAAATAGGAGGGTCTTTTAACTCCTCTATTAATAAAAGTCAATTCAATACCTTGACTAACTATTCAAATACATACAGTCAACAGAGTGCCCTAGGAAATAAATACCTAAGTAACAATAGCTCAGATAGAAGATAAATAGGACAAAAGTGGTTTTAGTCATTTTTTTAAGAAGGGTACTTCTTTCTTGGCAATTTGATACAAGAGGGATAAAACCTTACCCAAGCAACAAACTCCTAAAAAATGTGAATGGATCAAATGAAACATAAAACAAAACCAAAAGATGAGGAGGAGGAGGAGGAGGAGCAGGAGGAGAAGGAAATATAACGTATCTCACAGCAAAAACAACTCGGAAAACTGACTGAAGAAAAAAAAATTAAGATTCACTGGGCTACCTGAAAATCATAATCAAAAAAACAGCTTGTTTTTCTTCATTATACAGGTTTGAACAGGGTATTCTTTTTCTCATTGGAGAAGAGAAATCAGATTTTTGCTGACTGAAAAAACTAAAATGTAACTTTAAAAATACACCCATATACACACATAGAATTACTGCTGAATGTATCTGAATTTTGCTAGTATGCTGTTCTTCAAACAGCAGAATTCTACAGAAGTTAAATTCATTTTGGGAAGCCATCCAAAGAGTTTCTGTTAATGAACAACATAAGACCTCATCATTCAACAATTTCTCTAATGAAAGGTTCCTAAAGTATAGACCTCAAAGCCAGAATTAATGTAGTACAATCACCTGCAGCCTGCATTGGGTTTTCAGAAAATATATGAAATTACTTTCCGAAAGTCTCACTAGTTGCCACAAAAAATAAATTGTATCAAAGCATAATGGGTGGTTGTTATTCTAAATTAAGCTGTTTAATATAAATGACAGCAAAATCTATGTAATTTCTTCTTTAAGACTTTTAGGCCCACTTTATATATACATACATACATACACATATATATACTACATCTAAATGATCCATTCCTTTGGAAAATAAAAAGATACCTGTATCAATACAAAGGATGGCTTCTTCAAAGCTGCAAGTCTGTATGTAGCAAGAAGAAGTAACAATATACCCTTGCTCTTAAAAGTCCAAGGATCAGGTCTGTAAATGGTGGCAGTACCTAATGAGCCTGCAAGAAGTTTTTTTTCGGGAGTTATAAGTATGGCAATACATTTTAAAGAGGATTTCACTGATGTTCCCTACACAAAGACAACATCATTTGGCATTTGCAGGGTTAAGTACGATGCAACTGTAAAAATGTGAGGTGAAACAACAGGTCTAACATACAATCTAATCAACCTAACCACAACGGCCTTTTGTAAGCTCTCTATGGCTAGCTAGTATTTCCATTAAGAAAATGCCCAACAGCTAGCCTGTCTGTGTGTTTCCCTAAGGCAGAGTAGTAGAAGCACCACTTGTAACAAATCTGGGGCTTCACAAGGAAGCAGCAAAGAATTCTGAACAAACACCAAATCAAGGGAATCAACCAACAATAAAATGAACAGCTTTCATGCTACTTTCCCTGAAAATGTCCACTGTAGAGAACAAGCTATACAGCCTTGTTCAGCTATCATCATAACTCCTTCTAAACTTTGAGAAGCGATACAAGTAAAAGAAAAAAATGCTAAGTAATTCCCACTATCTTTAATAATGTTCGGGGTGGGGGGAGGGGGGCGCCAAGCCAAGATGGCAGCTGGAAAGCAGGGACTAGCGTGAGTTCCCTGCCAAGTCCCTCCAAAAACCCATAAAAATGGCTCTGAACCAATTCTAGAACTGCAGAACCCACAAAACAGCAGAGGGAAGCAGGGCTCCAGCCCAGGACAGCATGGATGGTCTCTGGGTCAGGTCTATTCCACACAGAGCTGGGAGCAGAGCAGAGTGGAGCAGAGCAGAACCCAGCATGGGCAGCGCGGACCAACCAGACAAGGAGCCCAATTGAGAAATGGTCAAAGGATATGAACAGCCAGTTTTCAGAGGAAGAAATTAAAGATATCTATAGGCATATGAAAAAATGCTCTAAATCACTACTAATTAGAGAAATGCAAATCAAAACAACTCTTAGATACCATATCTCTCCTGTCAGATTGGCTAAAATAACAAAACAGGAAAATGATAAATGCTGGAGAGGATGTGGGAAAATTGGAACATTGTTACATTGCTGGTGGAGTTGTGAACTGATCCAGCCATTTTGGAGAGCAATTTGGAACTATGCCCAAAGGGCTATAAAAATGTTCATACCCTTTGACCCAGCAATACCACTTCTAGGGCTGTATCCCAAAGAGATCACACAAGCGGGAAAAGGACCCATATGTACAAAAATATTTATACCGGTTCTTTTTGTGGTAGCAAAGAATTGGAAATCAAGGGGATGCCCATCAATTAGACAATGGCTGAACAAGATGTAGTATATGAAGGTAATGGAATACTATTGTGCTATAAGAAATGGGGATGATATGGACTTCATAACAACCTGGAAAAACCTACATGATATAATGCTGAGTGAGCAGAGCAGGGCCAGGAGAACATTATACACAACCACAGAAATATGGATTCTGTGAGGACTAACCCTGACAGACTTTGCCCTTCTCAGCAACACAAGGCGCAAAGACAACTCCAAAGGATTCACGATGGAGAATGCTATCTACATCCAGAGAAAGAACTATGAAGTATGAATGCAGATTGAGGTACGCTTCATGCTCGCCTTTCCCACCCCCTTTTTTTTTTCTCTCTTTTGTTTTTGTTTATGGGTTGGTTTTTTTTTTTGGTTCTGTTTCTTCTTTCTTATGATTCATTCCATTGGTCATAATTCTTCTCCACAACTTGACTATAAGTAAATTAATTCAAGGTGAAGTTATATGTAGAAGTTATATGGGATTCTATGCCATCTTGGGGAGGGAGGCGGGGAAGGAGGGGAGAAAATGTGGAACTCAAAATTATGTGGAACCAAGTGTTGTAAACTAAAAATAAAAAAAAAAATTTTTTAAAAATAGTGCAGATCAATCTAAGTACTTGAAAAGGACAAATATGAAGGATTCAGAGAAACTTGTGACAATTTCTATTAACAGAAGCTGAGAACTGCAAGAATGATTTCATGACGACCATAATAATGTTAAGAAAGATAAGTGTGAAAGACTTCAGAACTCTGATCAATGCAATAATTAATCATAACTTCAAAAGACTAATTATAAGGCATCTTTCCACCTCTTGGCAGATAAGTCAGACCAGATGATCAGAATGAGATGTGTATACACTCTTAGCCATGACCAATGTGTTCTGTGTATTTGTTACAAAAGAGAGTTTTAATGAGGAGTGGAGGGAAGAATAGTCAAAGAGTCCTAGGACTGGAAAAAGAGCATCAACAAAACATTGAAAAACACAAAAGATTTTTTTAAAAAGTGGAGACAAATAAAAAGATCAATGTTGTTGTTACAATGTTCTTAAATTTAATAATAAATGCTTTTTAGAAAACAAATCGTAGGTAACAATAGCTATGTTGTTTGTACATAAGTTTATTTTTGTAAAGATCAGTATAAAATTTAAAACACCACATAAATGGCAGCCAACATGATAGTAATAGCAAAAAAGAACATCTGGAAGACCACACCATCCACAGGTAATCCCTTTTTAACTTGGACTCTACAATGGATCTCTTTCATCACAACAAACCCATGTGACCACCCATCCTTTGCACAGCTGCTCAAGAATCATCCTAATGAAGAGGAAAGACTATGCCACCCTGTGGCTTAAAATCAATGAAATCACAAGTCCATTTTGTTATGCGAGAGGAAGATACCAGGGAGGAAAGAGATTGGAAGCAAGGAAATAAAGCTGTTATTACTATTCCAAGCAAAAGACACTGAAGTAGATGCTATAGAGAGAAGGGGGCAGATGTGACCTGGGGCTCTACCCATGGCTTAGAAGCGGAGAGGAGAGCCCAAGGTTGAACCCTGGGACAGACCCCAGAAAATAACTATAAGAAGGACCTGAGGCATGGGGCATTATTCTCCATACCTCAGGATTGGAACTTGATCACAATAACAGCTACAAAAAAATAATAATAATAATAATAAATGAGCAAGCAAGGGAAAAAGAATCCAACCACAGATAGCTACTGTGGGGATAGAGAAGATTTGAATTCATGTTCTGAAGAAAATAATGGAGTTTAAAAAGCCACTCCTTTTTCAATGAGAAATGTCAAATGGTCCCAAGCAAAAAGATTTCTTTGAACTTAAAAAGGGCTTTAAAAATCAAATAAGAGAGATGAAGGAAAATTTAGAACAAAAATAAGAGCAATCCAAGAAAATTATGAAAAGAAAGTCGACCAACTTGAAATAGAGAACCAAAAACTCAGGAAGAAGATAATTTCTTGAAAATAAAAACTAGGCAAAGGGGAGCTAATGATGTTCTAAGACACAAAGAAATAACAAAACAACATCAAAAGAATGAAAAAATAGGAGAGAATATGAAACATCTCATCAGAAAAACAACTGATCAGGAGAACAGAGTGAGGAGAAATAACGTAAGAATAGTCAGACTGACTGAAAATTATGATAAAAAAGGAATCTTGAGACAATATTACAAGAAATCATCAAGGAAAATTGCCCTGGAGTTCTGGAACAAGAAGGCAAAGCAGAAATAGAAAAACTCGACTGATCACCACCTAAAAGAGATCCCAGGAGGAATACTTATAGGAATATCATAGCCAAGTTTCAAAGCTCCCAGGTTAAGGAGAAAATACTGGAAGAAACAACAACAACAACAACAACAAAAACCCACAATTTAAATACCATGGAGCTGCAATAAGGATTACACGAAAACTAGCACCTACTACATTGAAGGGCTGTAGGTCTTAGAATACTATATTTCACAGCTCACAGGAGCCAAGGTTTCAACCAAGGGTAACTTACCCACCAAAGTTAAGTATAATCCTAAGTGGGGGGAAAAAAATGGACATTTAAAGACTTTCAGTTAGTTGTGACAAAAACAGCAAAACTTAAGGGAAATTTTGACATATAACATCCAGGAGAAATATAAAGTAGAAATTAAGGACCAACCATAAGGGACTCAATAAGGCCAAATCATTTACTTCTTATATATGAAAATATTATCAGTTTTATTATGACTTATTTCTATTTGAGTAGTTTGAAAAAAAGGCTTGAGCTGAGCTGAGTATGATGGGGTGATTCTAAAAAAAAAATTAAAACTGGGTAGAGAGAGATAAAAAGGAGCAATCATCTCATAAAAATGAGGCAAAAAAGGAAAAACTGGTACAGAAGAAACTAGTAAGAGAGAAGGCAGGTAGTGCTGAACCTTATTCTCATCAGGAATGGGTTTAAAGAAGGAACATATATATACATGTATACACACACATACATATACACATACATCTAGAAGGATATAAAAATCTTCTAAATTCAGAAAAAAATGAGAGCAAGGAGATAGGGTTGGAGGAGAGGTGGAGAGATTATTGGAAGGGTGGGTAGGTTAAGGAATAGGAGAGCAAAGTAGCAGTAGAAGTTAAGCAGAGTAGTGAAGAAGGATAGGAATAGGGTGAGAAGGATGGTGAAGAAAAATAGGAAGGAGGAAAATATACAAGTAGATACACACAAACATAAAATAAACATCAGGAGTAGAATTTATTAGAAAAAAGCAGGGGTGGTAATCATGATCTCAGACAAAGTTAAACTAAAACAGATTGAATTAAGAGAGAAAAATAGAGAAACTACACCATATGTCAGCCATATTAATCAATATTACTTTAGACTTTAAAATAATTGGACAGTATTGCTGTGGCATAGGAAATGATGAGTTGGTAGACGAAGAAAAATATGGATAGACTTTAAGTTATAAAGGAAGATGTTACCACACTCAGAGAAACAGAACAAACAAGTATGATACAGTCTTACATAGATGCATATAAATGTATATGTCTATTTGTGTATTTGTATGTAATATATGTGTGTGAACACATACATGCACATATGTATATATAAAATTATATATATACTTTATGTACATATAAATATATATTATACTATATTATATATACTGTATATATTTGCTGTATATTTGTAAATTTAGATATATAAATACATATATTTACTGTATATATATTTTAAAGAAAGCATTGTGAAATGGAGATTCAAAACTTCATACAGAATCCTCTTTTTGCATTCTGCTTTGTATATGGAAATGTTCATTTTCTGGTATTTAAGTTTAGAATTTTTTAAAAAATAAAACAAATTAAAGGAGCAGGGAAAGAGAGAACTTTCACTATTGTGGAAAAGGGAAGAGTTCTTGACCAAACAAGACAAAATTGATCACAGTAGATCAAATGGATAACAACTATTGTATGTAAGGAGGATTTTGTTATCCTTTTTAGAGACTGGTTACTCAGGATCCACGGCCATGGCAATGTCTAGTTTCCAGGTGTTAGATAATAACTCCCAAAATAGCCCCAAGGATCCTAGATAGTATTCCTAGAATCCTAGTGACAGACAGTCCTATTGAGACTGCACCGTGAGATATGGGGGTGACATAATTGATACTTACTACACTTGTGCAGAATGACAATATTGCTAAAGTTAACCTGTGAGATTTATAATGTTGGCAAAATCCCTTCTTCGTTGCCCTATAAAGCAAGTAGACACTGCTCAGTGAGTGTGGAATCCATAGGGGAACCCATGGGGGAACCACAGGCAAACTATAAGGGAATATGACAGTGTAATGCTGCCTCAACCAGCCTTGAGGCTTCAGTGGATTTAGGGGAATGCACAAGCTATGCCTGTCTTGACTGACCATCGAGATGAAGGGGTAGTCACCCCCCATTCCCTGCTCCCATTATCAGCAACCCTTGCGAGAAGACTAGACTAAAATAAAGTAACATTATTAACCCCTCTAAAGCCATCCTCCTATATAACCAGATCAAGAGTGAACCTCCTAGAGACTAGAGTCCAAAAACTCCAGTGCCTCTTGTGTGTTATCTGTAAAACACTACTACAGAGCACAGAAAAGTTTTGTTTGCACAAACAAAATAAATGTAATGAAAAATGAGAAGTTAAATGAAAGAGAAAATCTAAAGCAAATTTCTCTGATATCTAAGATATATAGGAAAGTGATTCAAAGTGCAATTCCCCAACAGAGAAATGATAAAAGGCTATGAATAAGCCATTCTCCAAAGAAAGTATTTTTAAATCTTCCCAAAAAAATAAGAAATTAAAATTAAAACCACTCAGAAGTTCTACCACACACTTACCAGACTGGCAAAAATTAACAATAACAACAAAAACAAACAAAAAAAAAACACCCAAGACAATTGTTGCAGAGGATATGGGAGAAGAGGCATGTTAATGAATTGTAAGCAGAGCTAGGGATTGGTCTAGTCATTCTGAAAAGTGATTTGGAACTAAACCCCCTAAAAACAGCTAGCATTTATACAGCACTTTAGGGTTTCCAAAGCAGTTTACAAATATCACCATGTTTTAACCCCACCAACAACCATGGGACATGAGCGCTATTAGTATCCCCATTTTATAAATGAAGAAACTGAAGTAAAGCTCTGAGATTAAGCGACTTGTCCAAGACCACACAATTACTAAGTATCTGAAGCTAGATTTGAATTCAGGTCTTCCTGGCTCCAGGCCCAATATCTATCTAATTCACCACCTTGATGCCTCTAGAAATTCAGAGACCCAAAACAGTTATAGGGAGAAGGTGAATGATAAGCTGTACAGCTTCAAGAATTGGAAAAGGAACATTGCTAATACTCTTCTTTAGGTAAGACATCAATATTTCCAATGTAGTCCTGCACTCTCCCTATACCGATGTAGAGAACAGGAACAGAGACCGAATCTACAATTTCTTTGTGTAAAGGAAACTCCTGGTTGAATAAAGCCCCTCTACCAATACAGGTCAGTACCTTATTTGCAAGATATATTCTTAGTGAGTTACTGTCTAGAGCACTAAAGGTTACAGAGCTAATTTATAAAAAGGAGGCAGGACTTCTTGACTCTAATGGCAGCGCTCTATCTATAATAATAACAGTAATTGTTATTATTAATTATGATGCTTTGCAAAGCAAATACACTTATGTAACTTTCAAACAAAACATCTATAAACATTTCACAAAAAGACATATACCATTTCCAGGTAACTTTTTACCAATATCCTCAATGCCAAGTAGCAGTACAATATTCAACTACTGAAGAACACTAACTGTTACATCAACATTTAACAATTATGCCTATGTTAAACACCAACTTTAATAAATTGCAACATTATGGGACAGCCATTCAACAAACATTTTTCTTGATAAAGTTTCAATGAAAGTCATGCTAGCGATCACAAAAGATAAAATAGATCATTCTGATTATTGGTAATCTAAAAGTTCAAATATCTCTGATAAGCATCTGATACCTAAGATATACAAACAATTAACAAAAACATACAATGTCAAAAGCTATTCCCCACTAGAAAAGTGGCCAAAGGCAATATAGAAGCAAACATTTCTCAAAAGAAGAACTGTAAACTATTAACACACAAAAGAATGCTTTAAATCACTAAAAATAAGGCAAATCTAAACAACTGTGAGGTTTTACCTCATGCCCAGAAAACCAGCAAAGAATGGAAAGATCGTTGTTGGTGGAACTATGAACTGTTATAGCCATTCTGGAAAACTATTTGGAATTATGTTAATAAGGTGACTAATATGACCACATCATTTGACCTAGACCTGCCTTGTTAATTATATGTGCCAAGGAGGATCATGGCAAAAAGGACACACGTACACCAAGATATTTTTAGCTATTCTTTTTGTAGTAGTAAAAAACTAGAAAGAAGGTAGATGCCCATAAATTGGCAGATCTTTGTGGTACATAAATGTAATAAAATATTACTGTACTGTAAAAGAAATTATGAATACAATAAATACAGAAAAAAAGCATGGGAAGATTTCTGTGACCTGATATAGCGAAGGAAGCAAAACCAGGAAATGATACACATATGATTACAACTACAATAATGTAAATTAAAAGAACAACGAAACAAATTTAACTGAATGCTGTGAAATTATGACCAATATGACTCCAAAGAAAAAAGACACAGAGGGGGGGCAGAGCCAAGATGGCAGCTGGAAAGCAGGGACTAGCGTGAGCTCTCCGCCAAGTCCCTCCAAAAACCTATAAAAAATGGCTCCGAATCAATTCTAGAACTGCAGAATCCACAAAATAGCATAAGGAAGCAGGGCTCTAGCCCAGGACAGCCTAGATGGTCTCTGGGTAAGGTCTATCCCACATGGAGCAGCAGAGCCCAGCATGGGCGGTGTGGACGGACCAGACCGGGAGCCAGGCAGAGCATGCCCTGGCGCCCTGAGTCAGTGAGCTGCAGCAGTTACCAGACTTCTCAACTCACAAACACGAAGGACAACAGAGTAGGTGTAGTAGGAAGGCCGAATTTATGATCTCGAATATAATCATGTATATGTTTGAATGGTCCGAAATCGCAAGGTATGAAAGATTCTCTAAGGAGAAAACAACAAGAAATTTATTTAGGCCCCACTGAAGCAAAAACTTGAACCAGCCTCCCCATTCCAACATCTTGACAAAAAGACTCCAGGCCCAGAAAGCCCATTTCACAAGGGCAACTAGGAGGCCAAAGAAAAGCAAGAGAGTATTTAGCCAAATCATGTTCACTGG
>CM053624.1:172436949-172486915 GCA_028646595.1 Phalanger gymnotis | reverse complement strand
GAATGAAAAAGTGGAAGACAGTGTGAAATATCTCATTGGAAAAACCACTGACCTGGAAAATAGATCCAGGAGAGAGAATTTAAAAATTATTGGACTACCTGAAAGCCATGATCAAAAAAAAAGAGCCTAGATATCATCTTTCAAGAGAATGGCATAGTTATTACAAGATCTAAAAGGGATATACACAGACAGAGGGTGTGAGTATAAATTAACTGATATGATGATAAAAAAAAACTAATTAAGGGGTATAAAGGGATTGTAATGGGAGAAGAGGTAAGGAGGAGGCAGAAAAGGGTAAATTACATCACATTAAGATGCACAAAAACATATTACAGCAGAGGTTAAGAACGGAGAAAGAAGAGCAGTGTTTGAGCTTTACTCTCATAGGATTTGGTTCAAGGAGCGAATAAGATACTCTGTTAAGTACAGAAATCAAACCAGCCCTACAGGCAGTAGGAGGGAAAAAGGAAAAGAAAAGGGGGGTGGTGTTAGGAGGGAGGGAAGAAGTAGTAAGGGAAAAGGGTAAGATAGGTGGGTGCTGACAGGGAGGGAATATTGAGGGAGGCAGGGGTCAAAAGCAAAACTTTTGAGGAGGGGAAGGGAGAAATAAAAGCATAAACTGGGTGGGGGGGACTAGAATGGAGAAAAATAGATAGCAATTATAAGTGTGAACATGAATGGAATGAACTCTCCCATAAAATGGAGGCGGTTAGCAGAATGGATTAAAAACCACAATCCTACAATACGTTGTTTACAAGAAATACACTTGAAACAGGGGGATACACACAGGGTAAAGGTAAGAGGCTAGAAGAGAATATATTATTCTTCAGTTAAAGTTAAAAAAAAAAAAAGCAGGGATAGCAACCCTAATCTCATACAAAGCAAAAGCAAAGATAGATCTAATTAAAAGAGATAAGGAAGTAAAACATATCCTGCTAAAAGGCACCATAGACAATGAAGTAATATCATTATTTAACATCTATGCACCAAGTAGTATAGCATCCAAATTCTTAGAGAAGTCAAAGGAGTTACAGGAAGAAATAGACAGCAAAACTATACTAGCGGGGGATCTCAACCTCCTCCTCTCTGAATTTGATAAATATAATCTCAAAATAAGCAAGAAAGAAGTTGAGGTGAACAGAATTTTAGAAAAGGTAGATATAAAAGACCACTGGAGAAAACTAAATGGGAATAGAAAGGAATATATCTTTTACTCAGCGGTACACGGCAAATACACAAAAATTGACCAAGTACTACTGCATAAAAACCTCACAATCCAGTGCAGAAAGGCAGAAATAGTCAATGCATCCCTTTCAGATCATGATGCAATAAAAATTATTTGTAATAAAGGACCATGGAAAGATAGACTAAAAACTAATTGAAACTAAATAATCAAATCCTAACAAATGAGTGGGCCAAACAAAAAATCATAGAAAGAATCAATAACTTCATTCAAGAGAATGATAGCAATGAGACAACATACCGAAACTTATGGGATGCAGCAAAAGCAGTCCTACATGAATAAAATAAAGGAAAAGGAGATTAATGAATTGGGCATGCAACTGAATAAGCTAGAAAAAGAACAAGTGAAAATCCCCAATTAAATACCAAATTAGAAATACTGAAAACCAAAGAAGAGATGAATAAAACTGAAATCAAGAAAACTATTGAACTAATAAATAAAACTAAGCTGATTTTATGAAAAAACCAATAAAACTGGTAAGTCTCTGATTAATTTGTTTTTTAAAAAAGAAAACCAAATTACCAGTATCAAAAATGAAAAGGGTGAATTTATCTCCAATGAAGAAGAAATTAAAACAATAATTAGGAAGCATTTTGCTAATTGTATGCCCATAAATTTGATAATCTTAGGGAAATGGATAAATATTTATAAACCCAGATTGACAGAAGAAGAAGTAAAATACTTAAATAACCCCATCTCAGAAAAAGAAATTGAACAAGCCATCATTGAACTCCTTAGAAAAAAATCTCCAGGGCCAGATGGATTTACATGTGAATTCTATCAAACATTTAAAGAACAATTAATTCCTATACTTTATAGACTATTTGGGAAAATAGGCGAGGAAGGAGTCCTACCAAATTCTTTTTATGACACAAATATAGTATTAATACCCAAACCAGGAAGTCAAAACACAGAAAGAAAATGAGAGACCAATTTCCCTGATGAATATAGATGCAAAAATTTTAAATAAAATATTAGCAAAAAGATTACAGCAACTTATCATAAGAATAATACACTATGAACACGTAGGATTTGTAGCAGGAATGCAGGCCCAGTCAATATTAGGAAAACTAACACCATAATTTACCATATCAACAAAACTAACAGAAACCATATTATTACCTCATAGATACAGAAAAAGCTTTTGACAAAATACAACACCCATTCCTATTAAAAACACTAGAGAAAATAAGTTCAGTGTGAAGGCATATGTAGAAACTACATTGGATTACATGCCATCTTGGGGGGGAAGAAGAGAGGAGAGGGAGTGAGAGAAAATTTGGAACCCAAAAACTCGTAGTACTGAGTGTTATAAACTAAATATAAAAAATAAATTTATTATAAAAATAAAATAAAATTTAAACAACACTAGAGAGCATTGGAATAAATGGAGTCTAACTTAAAATGATAAGTAACATCTTCCTTAAATCGTCAGCAAGCATTATATGTAATGGGGATAAGCTAGAAGCATTTCCAATAAGATCATGAATGAAACAAGGCCATTCATTATCACCACTGTTATCCAATATGGTACTAGAAATGCTAGCTTTGGCAATAAGAGAAGAAGAAGAGATGGAAGGAATTACAGTAGGCAAAGAAGAAACAAAGCTATCACTCTTTGCAGATGATATGATGATATACTTAAAAAATCCTAGAGAATCAAATAATAAACAACTTTAGCAAGTTTCAGGACATAAAATAAACCCACATAAATCTTCAGCATTTCTACATATTACTAACAAAGCCCAACAGCAAGAGATAGAAAGAGAAATTCCATTTAAAGTTACTGTAGACATTATAAAATATTTGGGAGTCTACCTGCCAAAGCAAACTCAGTAACTATATGAACACAATTACAAAATACTTTTCACACAAATAAAGTCAGATCTAAATAATTAGAAAGCCATCAGTTGCTCATGGGTAGGCTGAGCTAATATAATAAAAATGACAATTCTACCTAAACTAATTTACTTATTGAGTGCTATATCAATCAAACTACCAAAAATTATTTTATAGAACTAGAAAAAATAATAACAAAATTCATCTGGAAAATCAAAAGGTCCAGAATATCAGGGAAATTAATGAAAAGAAATGCAAGTGAAGGTGGTCTAGCCATACCAGATCTTAAATTGTAGTATAAAGCAGCAATCCTCAAAACTACTTGGTACTGGCTAAGAAATAGAGTGGTGGATCACTAGAATAGGTTAGGTACACAAGCCACAGTGGTCAATGACTATAGTAACCTACTCTTTGATAAACCCGAAGAGTCCAGCTTCTGAGTTAAGAACATACTATTTCACAAAAACTGCTGGGAAAACTGGAAAATATGGCAGAAACTGGGCATAGACCAATATCTTACACCCTATACTAAAATGAAGTCAAAATGGGTTCACAATTTAAATGTAAAGGCTGATACTTTAAGCAATTTGGGAGAGCAAGGAATAGTTTACCTGTCAGATTTATGGAGAAGGGAAGAATTTATCACCAAACAAGAGATAGAGGGCATTACGAAATGCAAAATGGATAATTTTCATTACATTAAATTGAAAAGTTTTTGTACAAACAAAACCAATGCAACCAAGATTAGGAGGGAAGCAGAAAATTGGGTAAGAAATTTACAACCAGTGTCTCTGATAAAGGCCTCATCTCTAAAATACACAGGGAACTGAGTCAAATTTATAAGAATACAAGTCATTCTCCAATTGACAAGTGGTCAAAGGATAAGAACAGGAAGTTTTCAGAGGAAGAAATTAAAGATGTCTATAGGCATATGAAAAAATGCTCTAAATCTCTATTGATTAGAGAAATGCAGATCAAAAAAACTCTAAGGTACCACATATCTCCTGTCAGATTGGCTAAAATATGACAAAACAGGAAAATGATAAATGCTGAAGAAGATATGAGATAATAGGAACACTGTTACATTTTTGGTGGAGGTGTCAACTCATCCAGCCATTCTGGAGAGCAATTTGGAACTATTTCCAAAGGGTTATAAAAATGTGCATGCCCTTTGACCCAGCAATACCACTTCTGGGGTTGTATCCCAAAGAGATCATATAAGGGGGGAAAAGGACCTGTATGTACAAAAATATTTATAGCAGCTCTTTTTGTGGAATCAAGGAACTGGAAATCAAGGGGATGCCCATCAATTGGGGAATGGCTGAACAAGTTGTGGTATATGAATGTAATGGAATACTATCGTGTTATAAGAAACAAGGAGCAGAGAGACTTCATAATAACCTGGAAAGACTTACATGATCTGATGCTGAGTGAGGGGGGGTAGAACCAGGAACACATTATACATGATTACAGACACAGGGTATCTGTGATGACTAACTTTGATAGACTTGGTTCCTCTCAGCAATGTAAGGTTCTAAGACAGCTACAAAGGCCTCATGATGAAAAGAGCTGTCCACATCCAGAGAAAGAACGATGGAGTCTGAATGCAGATAGAGGGAAACTATTTGCTCTCTTTTTTTACTCTTTATTGGTTTTGTTTCTTCTTTCTCATGGTTCATTCCACTGGTGATAATTCTTCTTTACAACTTGACTACTGTGAAAATAAGTTTAATGTGAAGGTATATGTAGAACCTATATCAGATTGCATGCCATCTTGGGGGGTGAGAGGGGAGGAGAAGGAGGGGGAGAAAATTTGGAACTCGAAAACTTGTGGAAATGAGTGCATAAACTAAAAAAAAAATTTTTTAAAAGTATCTAACAGCTAACATTTATATAGCACCTACTATGTGCCAGGCACTAGGCTAAGCACTTTACAAATATTATCTCATTTGATGCTCACAATCCTGGCAAGAAGGTACTATTATTATCCCCATTAATTTGCCCAGGGTCACAGAGCTAGCATATGTCTAAGGCTGAATTTAAACTCAGATCTGCCTAAGTCCAGGCCCAGCTGTTTTAATTTTTTTTAATGAAGGGGCAAAGAGAATTTGAAGGGAAGAGGGTAGAGAGCAATAGTTATGCCAAAAACAATGGTCACTGAGACGGTTTTTAACATACAAAAGATAATAAAAGGAAGCAAACACAAGGAAAGATAAGAGAGCTTTGAAAATAATATATTGAATTTATTATACAATTTTTTTTCAAAAGCAAGCAGCATGTCATAGGGAATCCTGATTTCACATATAATACTCTTTTTATCTTCTATTTCACAAATGAAAACATTCCTCTTTTAGTGTTAAGTTCAGAATTTTTTTAAAAAAATTTAAGCAAAAAAAAAGTGGTGGAGGGGAATGGTCAGTCAAGTAGGAAGAATACCAAAGGAAAGCAGTGTCACAACAGTTGAGGGAGAAGAAAATATCCACTACTAACATCCAAAGCTACAGGGGTTAAAAAGCATGAAAACTGAGAAAAGGCCATCAGATTTAACAACTAAGAAACCATTGATAACCTTAGAGAGAGCAATTTCAGTTGAGTAGTGGTATTGAGAAGTAAATGCGAGTGATAGAGTGATATAGTGGCCACTGAGAAGTTTGAGGCAAGGAAGCAGAGCCAAAGAACACAAACATCTTTTTCTACAATTTTGGCTGATAAAGGGAGAAAGGCTAGAATGAATGATGACTGGGAAATCCGGGAAGGTTGAAATTGCTGGAGGTTACATGTGGGGTACAGAATAGGTTTAGAAAAAATGAGAAAATAAAAAGGAGAAAAGACTATGATCTTACAGAGGATTTTGAGCATTTTTAATGGGTATATGCTTATAACTGTTAGCATAATTACAGGTATGACTATCTCTGATGCAGTCAGCTTATTATCCCCCCCTCTCTCCATAAGCACTAACAACTGGGAGGATCATAAGATCCTCAAATTTAGGTCTAGAAAGGACCTCAGAGGTCACTGAGAAAATATCTTCATTTTACCTCCACAGTTACCCTAGAAGCCTCTACCATCTGTAGGATAACACTCTCATGTCACCTTTCTTCTCCCCTTCAGAAGTCCCTTCTCTAACCAAGGGTAACCCACAAGAGAAAGAGTAACAAAAAGAGCAAAATGTGGAAAACAATCATCTCATTTAAGCTGATTTGATCAACAAAAATTTATTAGAATACCTTCTACGTGCAAGACTGCATTAGATGCCAGATTAAAAAAAGAAATTATGACAATATCAAACAGGCAAATTCTGCACATGGAGATAAAAGGACCACACTATGCATGGATAAGTCTAATAAATATCATCCCCTAATTTAATTTAGTTAATTCATTATTTCACAAGTCAACTAAGAAAATACAAAGGATGGCATGCATCTAACACGTTAACAATTTAACCAAAATAAATGTAATGTCACAAGAAAAGAAATTCTTACTTCTTTAAAAAGAAATAAACAGCAGTAATACTGCAAAACAACACATTTTCAATATTAAGTAATAAAATTATTATTACAATTAAAGCATATAACCTAAATTGGTTTAATCTCATAAATTTTTAAATAAACATGTCATTATGCTTCATTAAAATTATATAATCATATACCAAAGCAAATAAGCACAGTAACCTAGTGCTTGATAAACCCAAAGATCTTAGCCACTGAAGTAAGAATTTCCTACTCAATAAAAACTGTTGGGGAAAGCAGCAAGCAGTCTGGCAGAAAATAAGTATAGACCAACATCTCATATCACATCATATACCAAAATAAGTTTCAACTGTGTACTTGACTTTGATATAAAAGGGGGGTCGTCATAAACAAAGTAAGGGAACAAGAAACTATCTGTCAGATCTGTGGATAGGGGAACATGATAAGAGATAGAAAGGACAGTGTAAAGTGGACAAATTTGATTGCATAAAATTAAAAAGTTTTTGCACAAACAAAATCAATGTAGCTAAACTTAGAAGAGAAACATGTAAACAGAAAAAGTTTTTGGTAAGTTTCTCTGATAAAGTTCTCGTTTCTAAGGAATATAAAGAACCAAGTCAAATTTATAAGAATAAGAGAGAAAAGGTCAAATGATATGAATAGGCAGTTTTCAAAGAAACAAATCCAAGTTATCAATAATAATGTGAAAAAATGCTTCAAATAACTAATAATTAGAGAAATACAAATTAAAACATCACTGAAGTTCCACCTCACACCATCAGACTGCCAAAGGAATTAGCAGTAAAGGAAAATGTCAAAGGCTGGAGGACTTGGGGAAAATAGGTACGCTAACACACAACTGGGGTTTTGAATGGGCCTAGCCATTCTGGAAAACAATTAGGAACTAGGCCCAAAAAGCCCAGAATAGCACTACAAGGTCTATACCCCAACTAGAGGAAAGAAAGGAAAAGTGCCCATACATACTAAAAAGAGTTATACCAGTTTCTTTTTTCCCCCCAGTGGCAAAGAACTAGCAACTGAGGAAGCGCCCATCAATTGGAAAATGGCTAAAAATGTGACGGACTATTGTGCTATAAGAAATAATTAGGGGATGGTTTCAGAGAAACCTGGGAAGATCTATATAAACTGATTCAAAAAGAGAAAACAATTTATACAATACTAACATCATAAAGACAAGTGTATAAGACTTTAGAATTCCTATTAATGCTTGGCAGCTAGGTGGTGTAGTGAGTAGAGCACTGGCCCTGGAGTCAGGAGGACCTGAGTTCAAATCCAGCCTCAGACACTTGACACATGTACTAGCTGTGTGACCTTGGGCAAGTCACTTAACACCAATTGCCCTGCCAAAAAAAAGCAAAAAAAAAAAAAAAGAATTCCTATCAATGCAATTACCAACCACAATTCTAGAGGACTCACAACAAAATATGATTTCCATCTCCTGACAGAGAAATGTGATGGACTCAAATTACAGATTGAGCCTTTTTTTTTCATGAACAATGCAGGAATGTTTTGCTTGGCTATATATTTTTGTTACAAGTGTTTTGTCTTTTTTTTTTCAATGAGGGTGAGGTAGGAAAGGAAGAAAGTAGATTTTCATAATATGAAAAAAATAAAATTTAATTTTTAAAAAAATCCTATAGTCTTCCTATTTGACTAGAGTTTCAAGTATTTCCCCTCTGATCAGTTACATGAAGGAACCCATCAAAAGAAATAGAATATGTGGTCCCTCCATTATCTTGCTTTCTTTCATAAAATTTTAATTGACCAAAGGGTAAAGAAATGAGAATGAACTTCATCAAATCTAATAAAAAGGCTAAGCTAAACCCTAAAGAAATGAGTACAAAATGAATTAATCTATTAGAAAGATTAAAAGTCTGTTAATCCTACTTATCAAACTTCCTCTGACATTCATTTTGCTTTGTATCACCTCTGGTCATTTTTCTCTCTTCCTTAGTCACTGAAACCTTCTCTAATAAACAACATTACAAGCAAAATAAACACCCACAGCAAACAAGGAAAACTAACATCGATTAAGAAAATACCAATTAATAGAAAGTTCCGATTGCAGCAACCTAATCACAATAAACCTAGGGCTCTTTCCAGTAACATTTTCTGATTAATCCCTAAGTAACCTAGTAAAATATAAGTTCCTTGAGGGTAGGGATTCTCACTTCTGTTTCTATCTGAAGAATCAGGAACAGTGCCTGACACACAGTAGGTGCTCAATGAATGCTTGTTGATCAACTGAACCTCAAACAAACTACATACAGAAAAGAATACCAACAACTGTATGGCACTTTTCATCCACATAAATGCTTTATGTACGTAAAACTTCATTGAATTTAACCATATCTATCCAGAACTTTAAAGTCAACCCCAATGGTAAAAACTTATAGCAAAGAACGGGAACAATTCCTGACTTTATCATTCAAGTCATTCCCTACTTCCCCCATCTTCCTCCCTCTACCCCCTAACAAAAAAATTATTACCTACACAAGACTTTGAAGATTTCGACCATTTCTTAAAGGAACATGAATTTAGAGCAAGAACTTGGAGGTCATCTAGTACAATTTCCATTTTCCTAATATGGAAACTAAGGCTCAAAGAGGTAAATGAGCTTGCCCCAAACCACCTTGGACTGTGAACTCCTTAAGGGTAGGGTCTTTTTTTGCCTTTCACCTATCCTCCCCACTCTTGGCACACAGCCTCTTGAACAGAGTTTAATTAATGCTGGCAAATCAAAATTAAGGCTTGCTAATAAATGCCTGTTGCCTTGATAATTGATATAACACAGGATGCAATATCCATGGTGGGAGGAATCTGCCTCCAAAAACTAAACCATTCTTCCCACATTGCTCTTAATCTTCATGGAAGGCCAACAGTCAGATGATCCGTTTAAAACAAAAGCCTCGTAATGGCCTTGGGAGAGAGGAGGAGTTTATCTACTGCTGTAAATTGGATGCCTAAGTTTTGTCTACTGTGTGTGTAAGCTTGTCCATTGCAAGTTTGTCTACTGCCCTCAACTTCCGGAGTGTGTGTAAGCTTGTCAACTGTGTGCGAATGTGTTTGTCTATCGCCTTCAACTTCCCAAAGCGCTTTCCTAGCTGTTAACTCATTCCCTTCAGAAAAAAAAAATTTTTTTTAATTGTATTTACAGTCGGGCAAAGGACCCTTCTCCTCCTCCTCGCCGCCACACACACAGTCTCCCTCCTTCAGGAACAAGGACCTCCCCCCGGCTCCCCCAAGCAGGGGCCGGTTTACGTCCATGGCCTGGGTTGTAATGGGGTCACCGGCGCTTCCTCTCCTCGGCTCCCCGCCACCTTCCAGGGGCTTCCCGCACCCTCTCCGGGCTTTGATCTCCCTCCCATTCTAATTCTGCCATTAGAACATAAGCTCCTGGAGGGCAAGCTCGGTCCTTTTATTTGGGCGGGGGGGAGGGTGGGGTTATACCCGGCGGCGCCTAGCACAGGGCCAGAAATGCAGTAAGTGCTTCCTAAATGCGTGTTGACTGACTGACTGACTGAGTAAGTGAGCGCCCCCCTCGGCCCCTGCCCAGCCCCGCCACACTCACAGCGTGTGCCCGCACACGTTCACCATCAGCTTCAGAGAAGGGTTCCGGTACTTGGTGGTCTTACACCGAGGGCAGCCCTGATCGTCCATGGCGCCTCCTCTCTACCACCTGACTGACACTCAATCCCCACACCCAGTCTCGCGGCACCGACAACACTGAGCACCACCCGGCCTCGGGCTCTAGACACTAGTGGAAGCAAAGCCGGTCTCCCTCTCCAACTCGCACCTCCGCGAGCAGGTTCCGTTGATGAATGGGCTCCGGCGGGAGCGCGGTGCCACCAAACGAAGGTTCCGGGGAGGGGGGCGGGGGAGGAGAGAGAAAGGCAGAGGGAGACAGAAAGGAGGGAGATAGAGGAGTAAGAGAGAGCCACACAGAGAGGAGAGGGAGAGAGGGAGAGAGAAGCAGAGAAAGAGAGAGAGAAACTCAAAGCCTTGTGGTGGTTACTGGGTTCTCTCTTGCATCTTTCAAGGAAACTAGGACCATGTTCCAGTTAGAAAAGCATATTCTAAGTCTTCCTGGGAAATTCCATTAGTAATTAGAGGGCCTTAATGGGGGGAGGGGAAGAGGGGGGAAGTATTTTTTAAAATGCTGTACACTGAAATGAGTCATGCATTTCCACATAAGAATATATAAATATATCATACATATATAATAAATAAAATATACAAAATAAAAATCTCATGGCATAGGGGATAGGTTATTGAATTGGAGACAAGAATGCCCGGATTTGAAGCCCACTTCAGACACTTTTTAACAGACAGCTTTGTGACCCTGGGCAAGTCTTTTAAAAAGAGTTGGACTAAATGGCCTCTGATGTCCCTTCCAGCCATAAATTTATGATTCTCTGAAGAATGTGTCCAATTAATGTCAGAATAATGTAAACATCTACTAGTCTATCAAATAACTGCTTTCAATAGCAGTACCTTGTCTCAGGGGTGTCACATTTGCCTTGTCAATTGTAACTAATGACAACACAATTTCCATTAAACTTAAAATCATCTTCATACAAAACCTTTTTCCCCACCATAATAAATTCCAGCAAGGAGGAAAAAATAGTCTACAGATATCTGAGAGATCTCACTGAGCAATACTAATAATAATAATACTTTTCATGAAAGATTTCAAAATACATTCCACACATTTGATAATACTGAAATATGTCAGAAAATAAATCTTTTCACAACCAGAACTGAAAATTTAACAGTGACTCTATTCCTACTCAGTGAGAATGTATAACCTGTAATTGCAAGTAACGTGAGGTCATAGAGACAGGAGTTGGAATGAGGAGGCCAAGTTTCAAATACTGCCTCTGTCACTGTTACTTTGTACAATTCACTCCAGGCCTCAGTTTCCTCATGTGTAAAATTAGGAGATTGGACTAAATGACCTCTAAAGTTCCTTGCAGTTCTAAATCTATAGTCCTATTAATGAAAGACATACTGGATACTAATGAGCTAAACAGTGTCATCCCATAGGTCATCATTTCAGTGTATATGATTGATTCATGTCTAAGTCATCAGAAAAATCCTCTACTGGGACCTTTTTCTAAGTCTTTCAATATTATATAGGTATCAAAATACAAAATTAAGCTCACTGAGAATGAAGATACATTTCAAGTGATGATAATCATTGAGAAGGCTACCAGTCTGAGATGTCTCCCACCATCTACTGATCAATACTATAGGCATCTTTATCCAATGCTACTAGGATTGACAGAACAGAGATTAAATTATGCAAATAGCATAAGGCTTCAAGAATTTCTTCTCCATGCCATCAGTTATCACCAAAACCTACAGCAGCATTTATATACTATACTGATATTTATTGGAAATTGACACTACTGGTCCAGGATAAGAAAGCCAAAGCACTTTGAATTGTTGCCAATTTTTGGTACTCTTTCTTGGATTTTCTCTTACCCCTCTCTTTATGAACAACAGTATCTATTTCTAAGACAGCTGACTGAAGGTATAGGGTTATAGCAATAGCACACAGGAATTTAGCCAGTCGAAGTACAAATAGAACTGACTTTGGCATCATTTTGTAGCATGTTCCAACTACCTGAACTAACAAACCACTGGCTAGTTAACTATTCAAGATATACAACTATACAAAGGATTAAAAATCCACTATGATGGAGAGATGAGCTTTCCTCCAATTTTCAGGAGCCAAAATAGAGCCATAAAAAAAGTTACAGCAAATCTCCATTCTTATTGGTATTACCAATTGATATTACCTTCAGTGCCTTCATTGGATTTTTGACAATGTATTATAGATGACATAGAATTTCAATGATTCCTTTATTTACCATCATCAGTATGATTATGTAGAAAAGAGAAAACAGACTAAAATCATAACCATATCTTACTACTCTCAGTGTCTAAGATTTCAAGCTTTTAGCTAGATGAGCTACATGACATGTAGGATATACTCTATAGTGTACACTAAGAATCACAACATGGATTTAGAACAGGAATTCTTGACCTTTTGTGTATTATGGATTCCTTTGGCAGTCTGGGAAAGCCTATGGCTCCCTCCTCAAAATAATTTTTTGCTTTTTAAAAAATTTTTAATGTCTTTTTATTAATTTATTTTTCATTTTCAACATTCACTTTCATAGGATTTTGACTTTTAAATTTTCTTCTCCTCCCTCTTTTCCTCTCCCCAAGACAGCATGCAATCTGATATAGGCTCTACATATACATTCATATTAAACATATTTTCACATTAGTCATATTGTAAAGAAGAAAAAAACCAATGGAAGGAACCATGAGAAAGAAGAAAAAAACAACAACAAAAAGAGCAAATGGTATGCTTCCACCTGCATTCAGACTCCAAAGTTCTTTCTCTGGATGTCTATAGCATTTTCTATCATGAGTCTTTTGGAGTAGTCCTGGATCCTTACGTTGCTGAGAAGTAAGTCTATTAAAGTTAGTCATTTCACAGTGTGACTGTAACTGTATACAATGTCCTCCTGGTTCTGCTCACTTCACTCAGCATCAGTTCATATAAGTCTTTCCAGGTTTTTCTGAAGTCTCTCTGCTCATCATTTCTTAAAGCACAATAGTATTCCATTACATTCAAATACCACGACTTGTTCAAACATTGCCCAATTAATGGGCATCCTCTCAATTTCCAATTCTTTGACACCACAAAAAGAGCTGCTATAAATATTTTTGTACATACAGATCCTTTTCCCATTTTTATGATCTCTTGGGATACAGACCTAGAAGTGGTATTGCTGAGTCAAAGGGTTTGCACAATTTTATAGTCCTTTGGGCATAGTTCCAAATTGCTCTCCACAATGGCTGGATCAGTTCACAACTACACCAACAATGTAACAGTGTTCCTATTTCCCCACATCTCCAACTGTTATCATTTTCCTGTTTTGTGATGTTAGCCAATCTGATAGGTGTGATGTGGCATCTCAGAGTTGTTTTGATTTGCATTTGTCTAATCAATAGTGATTTAGAGGCAACTTTATGGGGGTGGAGCCAAGATAGCAGCTGGAAAACAGGAACTCGCTTAAGCTCTCCCCCAAATCCCTCCAAACACCTGTAAAAAAATGGCTCTGAACAAACTCTAGAGCTACAGAAACCACAAAATAACAGAGGGAAGCAGGTCTCCAGCCCAGGATGGCCTGGATGGTCACCAGAAAGGGTCTGTCGCACTGTACTGGGAGAGGAGTGCAACCCAGAGTGGGTCATGCCAAGACAGACCAGGCATGGAGGAGATCGGGTGGAGTAGGCCTCAGGGCCATAAATCACTGAGCTGTACCAATGAGCAGCCTTCTCAACCCACAAACGCCAAGGACCATAGAACAGGTCAGTGGAAAAACTGCTGGATCTGGGTAAGAGAAGTGCATGTTCCGGCCAGGAGGTGGTGCGGTGGTAGCAGCAGGAAGGTCTGGCAGCTGCTTCCAGCCTCAGGCCAACATGGTGGGAGGAATCAAGCAGCAGATAAGAGCGGGAGTGCAGGGAGCACTTTGCTGGTGCAGAGGCAAGTTTCTCTTGACTTACCCTGCTTGGATCTGGGTTGCATTCATGGCTGTAGTTCTTAGGGGAGGAGAAGCACTGGTGTGGCAGAGCTTGCGGTGAATGTGGAGAGGGAGTCCTCCTGGTAGTTATATGGCAGAAAGGAATGCTTGTACTCACAGAGCAGAGCACAGGCCAGGAGAGGAATATCATACCACCTCAGAATAGAACTAGCTCTGAAAACAGAAGTGCAAAAGGTTCAAGGGTCAAGTAGTCGGCTGGGAACATGAGCAAGCAGTGAAAAAGGACTCAGACTCAGACTATAGAATCTTTTTTTGGTGACAAAGAAGATCAAAACATACAGCCAGAAGAAGTCAACAAACTCAAAAAGCCTACATCAAAAGCCTCCAAGAAAAATATGAATTGGTCTCAGGCCATGGAAGAGCTCAAAAAGGATTTGGAAAAGGAAGTAAGAGAAATAGAGGAAAAACTGGAAAGAGAAATGAGAGTGATGCAAGAAAATCATGAAAAATAAGTCAACAGCTTGCTAAAGAAGACCCAAAATATTACTGAAGAAAATAACACCTTAAAAAAATAGACTAACCCAAATGGCAAAAGAGCTCCAAAAAGCCAATGAGGAGAAGAATGCCTTGAAAGGCAAAATCAGCCAAATGGAAAAGGAGGCCCAAAGACCACTGAAGAAAATAGCACCTTAATAATTAGATTGGAGCAAGTGGAAGCTTTCTTGACAAATAATTTCTTGAGAAATCAAGAAATTATAGAACAGAACCAAAAGAATGAAAAAATGGAAGACAATGTGAAATATCTCATTGGAAAAACCACTGACTTGGAGAATAGATCCAGGAGAGATAATTTAAAAATTATTGGACTACCTGAAAGCCATGATCAAAAAAAGAGCCTAGATATCATCTTTCAAGAAATTATCAAGAAGAACTGCCCTGATATTCTAGAACCAGAGGGTAAAATAGAAATGGAAAGAATCCACTGGTTGCTTCTTGAAAAAGATCCCAAAAAGAAAACTCCTAGGAATATTGTAGCCAAATTCCAGAGTTCCAAGGTCAAGGAGAAAATACTGCAAGCAGCCAGAAAGAAACAATTTGAGTATGGTGGAAACACAATCAGGATAACACAAGATCTAGCAGCTTCTACATTAAGGGATGAAAGGGCTTGGAATATGATACTCTGGAGGTCAAAGGAGGTAAGATTAAAACCAAGAATCACCTACCCAGCAAAACTGAACTTCAGGGCGATATATGGATTTTCAATAAAATAGAGGACTTTCAAGCTTTCTCAATGAAAAGACCAGAGTTGAATAGAAAATTTGACTTTCAAATACAAGAATCAAGAGAAGCATAAAAGGTAAACAAGAAAGAGAATCATAAGGGACTTACTAAAGTTGAACTGTTTTGTTTACATTCCTACATGGAAAGATGATGTGTGTAATTCATAAGACCTTTCTTCGTATTAGGGTAGTTGAAGGGAATATACATATATATAGACAGGGGGCACAGGGAAGGATTACAAAGGATAAAACTGGATCAATTACTTTTAACCTCTGTAGCTAGACCTTTAAAACAATTCTTCAGGTGTTAGTGCTAAAGAGATAGACCCTCGAATTCGAAACTCAACGTTTTAAAAGCAGATGTTCAAAAAAGAAAGTTTTTGCATGCAACTAGGAAATAAGATAGACAGGCAATGGGGCATAGAAATCTATCTTGCCCTACAAGAAAGTAAGAGCAAAGGGGATAGGGGAGGAGTGGGGTGACAGAAGGGAGGGCAGACTGGGGAAAGGGGCAATCAGAATATATGCCATCTTGGGGTGGGGGAAGAGTAGACATGGGGAGGAAATTTGTAACTCAAAATCTTGTGGAAATCAATGTTCAAAACTAAAATATTAAATAACAGAAGAGATGAAACCTGATTAGTGATTTAGAGCATTTTTATATTACTATAGTTTTAATTTCTTCATTTGAAAATTGCCTGTTCATATTCTTTGATCATTTATCAATTGGGGAATAACTTAGATTCTTATAAATTTGACTCAGTTCTCTATATGTTTGAGAAATGAGGCCTTTATCAGAGATACTGGCTATAAAAATTGTTTCCCAGCTTTCTGCTTCTCTTCTAATCTTGGTTGCATTTGCATTGTTCATGCAAAATCTTTTTAAATTTAATGTAATCAAAATCATCCATTTTGCTTTTCATAATGTTCTCTATCTCGTTTGGCCATAGATTCTTCCTTTCTCCATAGATCTGACAGGTAAACTATTCCTTGTTCTTCTGCTTTGCTTATACTATCATCCTCTGTATTTAAATCATGAACCCCTTTTGACTTTATCTTGGTGTAGAGTCTAAGATGTTGATCTATGCCTAGTTTCTGTCATACTGTTTTCCATTTTTCCCAGCAGTTTTTGTGAAATACTGAGTTTTTGTCCCAGAAGCTATCAAACAGTAGATTACCATTAGTCATTGACTATTGTGTCTTGTGTACCTAACCTATTCTACTGATCTGCCACTCTTATTTCTTAGCCAGTACCAAGTTGTCTTGATGATTGCTGCTTTATAATACAATTTAAGATCCTGTATGGCCAGGCCACCTTCCCTTACATTTCTTTTCATTAATTCCCTTGATATTCTGGAACTTTTGTTCTTCCAGATGAACTTTGTTATTATTTTTCTAGCTCTATAAAATAACTTTTAAAAGCTTGATTGATATAGTACTGAATAAGTAAATTAATTTTGTAATTAATTGTCATTTTTATTATGTTAGCTCGGCCTACCCATGAGCGCCTGATATTTTTCCAACTACTTAGATTTGACTTTGTGTTTTGTAATTCTGTTCCTGAGTTTGTTTTGGCAGGTAGACTCCCAAATATTTTATAATATCTACAGTAACTTTATATGGAATTTCTCTTTCTATCTCTTGCTGTTCGGCTTTGTTAGTAATATATATACATATATATATATATATACATATACATATATATATATATATGCCAATGATTTATGTGGGGTTTACTTTATGTCCCGCAACTTTGCTAAATTTGTTTATTATTTCAAGTAGTTTTTTACCTGATTCTCTTGGATTCTCTAAGTGTACCATTATATCATCTGCAAAGAGTGATAGCTTTGTTTCTGCTTTGCCTATTCTTATTCCTTTAATTTCTTTTTCTTCTCTTACTCTCTAGTACAGTATTGAGAGTGGACATCCCTTGTTTCATCCCCAATCTTATTAGAAATGCTTCTAGCTTATCCCCGTTACATATAATGCTTGCTGATGGTTTTCAATAGATACTACCTATCATTTTAAGGAAGACTCCATTTATTCCTATGCTCTCTAGTGTTTTTAATAGGAATGGGTGCTGTATTTTGTTAAAAGGTTTTTCTGCATCTCTTGAAATAATCATATGATTTCTATTGGTTTTATTGTTGATGGTCAATTATGCTGATAGCGTTCCTAACGTTGAACCAGCCCTGCATTCCTGGTATAGATCCTAGCTGTAATCTCTTTGCTAATATTTTATTTAAATTTTTTGCAGCTATATTTATTAGGGAAATTGGTCTATAATTTTCTTTCTCTGTTTTGGCTCTTCCTGGTTAGGTATCAGCACCATATTTGTATCATAAAAAAAAAATTTGGTAGGACTCCACCTATTTTCCCAAATAGTTTATATAGCATTGGAATTAATTGTTCTTTAATTGTCAAAATAATGTTTTTAAATGTTTAAATAAAATACATAGAATTATAAAGGAAATTAATTGTGTTGAAGTTTAGTTATAAAATAGTTTTTAAAGAACAAGTTCATGGGCCCCAAGTTAAAAATCCCTGCTTTAAAAGACATTACAGCATAGCAAATATATAAGAGAATTTTTAATAGTAACAGTTCTTACCATCATTACAGCTGGAGTTTATATAGCCTTTTAAAACTTACAAAGTACGTTACAGACATCATCACATTTGATCTTCACAATAACCCTATGAATTAGATTATTATATTTTACAAATCAACCTTTTTACAAACATTTTATTTATTATAATTTTTACAAATGTATTACAATTTACAAATGTAAAGTTATATTTTACAAACCATTTGACATCATCAAGAGGCTTGAACAAGGCTCATAATTATCCAACCAGTTTGCCTGTTCAGAAGCATTCACAATTTTCCATGACAATCTATAACTATATTGATAGTATTTTAATCTATTCCCCAATAATAACAGAATGCAACATCCCTATATAACAGGTTTAGGTGTATTCAATCTAGTTTATTGATTCATGCCAGAAGAAACTAGCATTTGGTTTGATTTTTAGTCCTATGTGAACCTCTTCTTCTAAAGTTTCTTCTTACTGAAGTCTAGAATCTTCTAAGATTATGTGGATTTCAATACACCCAAATAAAATACATACAAGACATGAGCCAATCCATGGACTGCTCTTCCAAATCAAGTTAATGCTATGGACTGACAATAAATCTAAAGACAATTCGGGTCATGTGCTAACCTGTGTCAGGACAACGCCACATACTGCATCAAATTTTCAACAACAATGTAAGGTTAATAAGATTCATAAAATTCTGCAACCTAGGTAGTACTAGTGGTAGTAGTAGTGGTGGTGGTAGTACTACTACTACTACTACACTGTCACTATTAACTCTGATTAAGCCTGGTGTTTGAAAGTCCCTCCTATAAAAACTATTGGAGGTTTAATTTGGGACTGCTTTTTACGAAATCTCTCAAGCTCATGATCCCACCCAGAGAAAGCCTGGAAATATAGTATCTGGCTCATTTTTAAAATCTCAAAAAGGACCCTTTAGACTCCTGCAGGCACTCAACTTAACAACATCATTAAACATAGAAAAGATTTTATTTACACGACCAAAGGATAGCATCATTTCTACCCAAGCCTATAAATAGTCAAAAAGAAACAAACAACCTTCTCTTCTCTTTCCCAAGAGACCAAAACAGACCTTCTATGTGGCTTATGGCCATTAGTGAGACAACCTGTCCCCCACCCTATATAGGCCACATGACTCATAGTAATAATAAAGGAAAGGTTCAGATTTGATCCTCCACATCATGGCTCTGTGATTCATTGTTCTCTAGTGTCTGCTTCTCCTCTGGTCCTCAACAACGTGGTTCCCTGACATGCTAATCATTCTTCCTCCTTTGGTGTTCTACCTTCCCAATGCTACTTCAGCATCCCCACCTGGCTTCTTTCTAGGGCTTCGTGGATACAATGGCTTCTAGCTTAGTTAGGCCTCCTACCAATTCCAGATGTGCCTCAGCATCTCTGGCTTGTATCAAGTTCCACATGCCCTACAATTGCTTTCTGGTCCATGCAGCATCACTCCCCATGGAGTCTTCGCTTCTCAGTTTGTATGGCATGTCTTATGTGTAACAATAACAACTGATGCTGGGCCCAGGATTTGTCACTTTTTTTCTATCCCCCAACATATCCCTCTCAGCTCTGGATCCATAGCTGCCTAGACTATGTCCAGTTATAGGAGAGTCTGATAAGCTTAAAAAAAGCAGGCTCTTTTTCTTACCCATTTTTACACTCTCATTCAGGTTGTTTTTTGTCCTTTCTTGAAGAAGACCAATAATATCATGAAGGTGATGTCTTGACTTGCTTGTGAATTGGATTTAAGTGCGGCAGAGCCTCACTCCTCTAGAGTTATCAAAATCCAGTGGCAAGACATAAGTCAAGACAACTTGCAATGGCCTGGATCTTTTGTCTCGACCTGTGCGTCACTCATTTATAACCCTACCCCAGAGCCCCAAGCAAAATTATTTAAAGCTTATGTTTTGGCTCAAGTCTAGAGTCTCACCAAAAGGGGACCAAAAAGGTAATCAATGTGCACTATAAATAAGGTATGGGACAGCTATCTACTTCCTATACACACACACACACACACACACACACACACAAATGCTAAACACATGAGACTCTCTCAAGCATGCATTTGCAAGACTTAAAATAAACAAAAGTAGCAGTAATATAGCTACTGTGACACTCTACTAAGAGATTGAGCAATTTGGGGAACTGCTGAAGAGGCCTTTCATGAAATCACAGAATTTGAAAGTTGAAAGGATGTCAGTGGTCATCTAGTGCAAGTCATATACCAAAATAGTCCCCACTATAATATAGATAACAAGTGGTTCTCCAAACACTACTTAAAGACCTCCATGGAAGAAGAACCACCCCACACCCCATCTTTCCAAGCAGTCCATTTTATTTCTGGACAATTCTAATTGTGAACAAGTTTTTCCTGATAAAAATCCTAAATTGATTTGTGACTTCCACCCACTTCTCCTGGCTCTTCCCTGTGGGGACAAACAGAACAAACCTAATCCCTTCTTCACAAGATAGTCCTTCAAATACTTGAATATAGCTGCCACACTTCTAGTCTTCATTTTTTTCAGGGTAAATATGCCCAGTTCCTTCAAAAAATCCTAACATGTTATGGACTCAAGTCCCTTCACTATTCTGGTTGCCCTCCTCTGACCACTTTCCAGCTTATCAGTGTGCTGTTTAAAACATGGGGCTCAGAATTTTATATTTTCCCCTCTGCTTTACACAGTCCAAACAGTTCTTTCAAGGGCCTTATTTTCTAGCAAGCCAGATGGAGGGTTCCATTCATCCTCTGGACAGCAGTCATCTTCTCCAGCAGATGTAATGGATGTATCCCGACATCTTGATACCCGAGCTTAGATGTGTCCATCTTGGCATCTTTGTTCACCTTTCTTCAGGGAAGAAACATAAAACAGGGCTCAAGGATCTAGCCTCTGACTCGCCTAGGCAGGAGATGTGCTTTAGTTTCTATATACTCACAGTCAACATATGGCTGGAGTGAAGGAAAGGCATCTGCCCCCTGGCTCTTTTCCCTCCAGGAAAAAGCTTGACTAGTCTTCATATGATGGGAGATAGGAAAAGAACAAATAGAGGGCCCTTAAAGGTCCTCTGATTCAGTAGCAATTCCTGCTCAGTAGCCAAAAAAGGAACTGCTTTGTCACCTCGGGGTTAAGACCCTTCAGTGTCAAGTCACACATGTCCCTGCAGTCCTTGAAAGTTTCCAGGGAGCTGGTATACATTCCCTGGGATGGCCCCTAAAGGCCCAGCTCCATGCTTGCTCCAGTGACTTTAGTACCCATTACATACAGAAATAGCTCCTCTCTCAGTCTTCAAAGAATAAAGATGGAAGAAGCTTACCTGACTCCTCTTGGTTCTTGGTATATGCCTGCTACATTTCACTGGTAAATACTTGTCCTTTACTTGATCTATGTGGAACACTTCTTCCACCAGACCAATACAGATAGCAACTTATCTATTCTCTCTGATCTTCTTGTCCAATTCCATCCATAAAGCCTCTATAGAGGATATGACCAGTTTCCTGGAGGCCTTCCTTTGTGTCTTTAAGTATTTTGTGGATACCAGAACAACACTCCAGCTGTTTATCTTTTATCCTTCATTCTTTCTACCTAACAACCTTCCTCAGAGCTCCTTGGAAACAGCCTTGCTTTTCTCTTTGCATCCCCAGCATTTAGCACATAGTAAGTGCTTAATAAATGCTTATTTATTCATTTCACAATTAGTTCTTTTATGCCATTCCTCACAAGTAGGTCATATCATGTGTTTTATTTGCCCAAAATTATAATTCTTCTGATATTAAGATGCAGCATAATTCAATGGAACAAGAACTAGATTTTGGCATCAGAAAACCTGGTTCAAATCCTCGCTCTGAAACTTACTACTTTGAACAAGTAATTAACCTCTCTGGGGCATCAGTTAATTCATCTGTAAAATCAGGAGGTTGGACTAGATAACCTTTAAGGTCTTTTAAAACTCTACATACACAGCCCTGTGACCTTCTTATTCAATTCTAGGATAAGTTCACTGTCCATCTTCAGTATCTGAGGAGATATATGCAATGTTATCCACAAACAGCAACTTCAGGAAAAACCTATCACCCTCAGTGCAGGGATTAGTAGAGTTTTCAGTTTTGAGGGGCCAGGTGGTCAAACAGCCCCAAACATCTTCCAAACTGAAGGCTGAGAAAATGATGATAATTTATGGCCTGATAAATGGCCAAGAGACCTGGATTTGTCAGTAACAGAAGTTATATCTAATAATTTCGTTGGCAGCAATTTACATGTAATATTGCTACATATAAGAATTGGTTGAACTGTTCTTGAAAACAATTTGGAACTGTGCAAGAAAAGTAATGAAATTGTTTATAGCCCTTGACTTAATGATACTAATACTGGACATATGTCCCAGAGAGTTGTGGACAAACAAAAAAGACAGTCACAAAAATGTCCAAATAGAAGCACTTTTGTGGTAATAAATAGTTTAAAATAAAATAATTGGGGAACAGCCAAACTATTAAATACAAAGGTAATAGAACAGTATTGTATAGTAAAAATGATGAATTTAAAGAGTACAGAGAAACCTAGGAAAACTGCATAAATGCAGACAAAAGTAAGTAGAACCAAGAAAATATTATATAGAATGGCTACAATATTATAAATTAAAAGAACAGTAAAAGGAATACAAACTCTGAGTAACTGTAATGATCAATTTTGGTTCCACAGAAGAGATGATGAAACACATTCCCCTCATATTGGTAGAAAGGATGATAGATGCAGAACGTTATATATCCTGTTAGAAGGGTCACTATGTAGGTTGTTTTTGCTTATTGTGTTTTCATTTTTATAACAGGTAGTTGGACACTAAATGGGGTATTTAGAAATAATTGACATTAAAAACAAAAGGCATCAATTAAACATTTAAAAGTTAAATCACATTTCATTGAATCCTTGACAGAATTCATGTCCAGCCTCTGATACACACTGGAGGTGTGATCCTAGACAAATCACTTTTCACTTCTCAATTCTCTAGGAAGCTCAAAGTTTATAAGATATAGAAAACTTGATCTGCATTTGGTAGAATTTCCTCAATGTGGAGCTCCCTCCACCAATCAAATCACATTTCTAGACCAAAAGGAAAAAAAATATAACATTGAAAGAAGCTCCAAGTGCTAGAGTGGTCATAGAAAGTAGTTTGGACAGAAGCATTACAAGAACACAACTGAAATAAAGTTACAATGATGCAGCATAGGTTATGAATCCTGGAATATGTTAGCAGCAGGCAGACCCTCTTAATGAATAGCATTCAGAGACTGGGTGACTCTAAGCAAATAGTTTATGTAGTCAATGAAGAGAAAAGGCAACAACAAATTCCCAGACACCAAAGCTTCGGTCTCAAACCAATGAAGGGTCTTAGTCTTCTACTGTATCTATAAATGAAAAGAACTACTTATCTTCTTTTCAGAAATACCTGGAAGCCAGTATAGAAATATAACACCTTTGAATAAGCACAATGATTCATAGAGATACATGGATTCATTATAAGGAATATAACTATTCTTCTTTGCTGTTATTATATTATGATAAAATTATGATTTTCCATAATTCATTCATCAATTGTACCAAACAGTGATGAATTTATCAGAGACCAGATGTGTTCTACTGCTACATCACCATTTGTTTTACTGTTTTATTTGCCTTACTCTATTGCAATTATTTCATTTTAACTTACAAACTTTTAGATATCTTAATGTTAAACATAAGTGCAAATGGCTGATGCTCCAAGTATTCGGTGTGCTATCTATACTAAATACTACAAAGTTGGCTTTTTTAAAAAATAAGCTACTTAATATGTATTTTTACTTGGTGGAGATTTTCAGTTCTCAGTGGGTTCCTTCCCTTTTAGTATTTCTCCATACCATTTTATCCTTTTAAGAAAAATTCATGGTAGATGTGTGAGAAGAAACAGAATTAGGGGTGTGGAGATGCCAGTTCTTATACTCCTTTAAGGTGTTGTTATCATTTTGCTGGTGGTAGTTTTTGGTGGGATTTTAGACAACTGGACCTGAAGGCTACATACATTCCTTAATACTACTTACCTGCCCTCACTGTTCTTTCCCCAGAACTCTCACTGCTGTACTTTTTTAATACGGCTTCTACTGTCTAGCTTTCAGGTGACGATGATATGTTTTCACTAACTCAGTGGCCTGTATTAAGAAGAATGTCCGAACTTCTCCAGGTATAGGTGTTTAGGGTCAGGGGAAGGGGGGGAGGGACGGAGAGGAAGGAGGGGTGGTTGTGGGGGAGAGAAATGGTGTCTCCTCCTCTTTCTGAATGCAAATAGCCAATGAGGTGGCTCGCCTGGGCCAGTCAGGCTGCTTGTGCCATATAGTATGCAGCAACCCGAGGAGTCACGTTGGGGGAAAGGCAGAAAAGGAGCTATCCGTTTACACTACTTTGCTATAGCAGCTATCTTAATGGTGACTGCGTGGCCGGGGAGAAACCTGATCAGCTAGATCCTGCCGAAACCAGGAGGGAGGGAGTGGGCTTTCCGGAGAGGGGAAGGGGGGAGGGGGGGCCAAAGAAGAAGGAGAGTGGAAGAAAGAGAGGAGTGGGGGGGGGGACGACAAAAAATGTCCTCTTCCTCCCCCACAGACCAGATCGCAAGTGCGGTGGAGATAAAGCAAGAAAATGGGATGGAAGCCACCCCCGAAGGAAAGGAGGCGCCACCAGAAGTGGTGGGGGGAGCCGTCGCAGCACTCAATCCTCCGGCTGCCGCCCCTTTCCCCATGGAGCCAGTGGGTTCCACGGCTGCTGCTAGCGGAGAGGAGGGGGCGGCGGCGGCGGTAGCGGCCGCGGCCGCAGCTGCGGCGGCCGCTGCGGCGGACCAGGTACAACTCCACTCTGAACTTCTAGCCCGAAACCACCAAGCAGCCGCGGCAGCCGCCGCCGCCGCCGCAGCGCAGACCCCGCTGGCTTTTTCCCCGGACCACGTCGCCTGCGTTTGCGAAGCACTGCAGCAAGGGGGAAACTTGGACCGCCTGGCCCGGTTCCTGTGGTCTCTGCCCCAGAGCGACCTGCTACGTGGCAACGAGAGTCTCCTGAAAGCCCGAGCCTTGGTCGCCTTCCACCAGGGCATCTACCCGGAGCTCTATAGCATCCTCGAGAGCCACAGCTTCGAGTCGGCCAACCATCCACTTCTGCAGCAGCTCTGGTACAAGGCGCGCTACAGTGAAGCCGAGAGAGCACGGGGCCGGCCCTTGGGAGCGGTGGACAAGTACAGGCTGAGGAGGAAATTCCCCCTGCCTCGGACCATCTGGGACGGCGAGGAGACGGTGTATTGTTTCAAGGAGAAGTCGCGCAACGCGCTCAAGGAACTATACAAGCAGAATCGTTACCCGTCCCCAGCAGAAAAGCGGCACCTGGCCAAGATCACCGGCCTCTCCCTCACTCAGGTCAGCAACTGGTTCAAGAACCGGAGGCAGCGCGACCGGAACCCCTCCGAGACCCAGTCCAAAAGGTGAGGAGCCAAACTTTCCTCCTCCTTCTCTCTCTCCTCCCTCTCGCTCGCCCTCCCCCACCCCCAGCCTGCTTTTCCTCCAAGCGCTTGCAAATATGGCGCTTACCTTCCCCCCTAGCCTTGTCCTGCTGCTGCCCACCTCTCCCTTCCCTCCTCCCTACCTCCCCCCCCCCTCTTCCCGGACGCTGCACTGGAGGACTAGGGAGTGGAGGTAAGCGGGGGGGGGGGGGCGGGGGAAGGAGGGGGGAACAGATCACTTTACCCTCCTCCTCCTTCCCCTAGAAGTTTCTTCTCGCCAGGGTATCAGTCCCCACCCCCCACCTTTGACCAGTCAGTTCTGCCCACCCCGGTCCCTTAGCCTTTTGAAGTTGCCACTGTCCCCAGGTCTGGCGGGGTAAAGCGAAGGAATTTGCTGGCAGGCGAGAAGAGCGCTCAGCTTCCTCCTTCCTCCTTGCACTGGGGCTCGCCTGACTTTGGGCTTTCTTCCCTCTGGTCAGACATAGGCGTGATGGGCTACTGCCACACAAACATGCCCGCCGAACCCCACCCGACCCTTCTAGCTCTGCTTTCTCCAGCTTGGGCACACACACAACACAACAATACAACACACCCCTACCTGGGATTCTGCAGCTTCTCAGCCTTAGGCTTGGGAAATGCGGTAGAGTAATTAGGGGTAGGGGGGCCTGTACTTTGGGGTATGGTAGGTAGTGGGGTGGGAGGTGACTGGGGGGGAGAGAGTGTTAAGACTGAGGTTTTATTTGACAGAGTTAATCATTTACTATGCCCGCTGTTCTTTTCAGCAGCAGTAACAGCAGCAGCAACGTGGGGTGTTGGTGCGGCTCGCGTTTACAGTGTTTTGAAACCTGATTCTGAGCTCCTTCGGATCGGGTTTCATCGCAGTCCCGGGAAGCCGGGGATGAAAAAAAGAACGTGCTTTCTAAACTCCGTTCTCCTATGGCTTCGTGGCTAGGGGGCTTATGGCGGGCGGTGTGAAGAAAGCGGGTGCACCGGGATCTCATGCCCGTTTGGAGCTTTTGTTTCTTGCAGTCTTCCCCCTGTCAGAAAGGATCAGGTTTCCCAGAGCTTTTGTTTTTGCGCCTGAATATACTTCCTGTGGTTGTGTGTATTAGCGGGATGGTGCTTACCTGAGTATGTGTACTGTTAGTTGTGGCACAGGGAAGGGTTCAAGGAGATACTGTCCCCAACCCACTCGGGCCTGGAAAAACTATGAAAATATCCATAATGTATTGATCAAAGAAAGAATCATTGAGCTGGGGTGAGCCGATGCTAAAGGGCCCTAAGGGAACTGGAGCTGGCCAGGTGGAGGTGACCACCCGGCGCACAAGGCACATTCCAGAGCCTGCTCTCCTGCTCCTTCCCCTCCCCCTTTCCCCTCTTCCCTCCTTCCCTGGGCAAACCGGGCCTCCAGGCATTCCTCTCCCAGGGAGGGAGGGAGGAGGAAAAGAGGAGGGCGGTGAGGCGGTTGTGCAGAGCCAGCCGAGGGCCCCAAGAGCAGCCGGGAGAATCCAATACTGAAGCCTGACTGTAACCAAAACAAAACACACTAAATTAGAGAAAGTGAGACTGAGAAAAAAGAAAGAAAAAGTTGCCGATAAGAGGAGAATTAATTGTTCCCCAATCAAAAACTCGGCCTTTATTAGCCCGGGGTTAGGGATCCCTGCCCTAGTCCTCTAACAATGAGGAAATAAGTGGGGCCCCAGGGTAGAAAGTGGTGGGGGTGAGGTGTCCTGGCACACCCAATACACAGGATCCTGCCTCTCCTATCCCCTCCCCCTCCTCGGCCTGGGGTAGTTTCACCCTCCCAAACAAACACACACACACACACACGCGGGCGCGCGCGTTCCAACCCTCCTTTCCTACCATCTGTGCTTTCTTCCTCACCACCCCCTCCTCCAGGTTGCCCCTCTCCGGATCTGCCCCCGCCCCCACTCTCCCCCAATGAGTTACCCTCTCAGGCCGACTGAGGCTCAATCTCAGCTCATAAATCAAAATGCTCACAGCTCTCCCAGCCCCACAGCCCAAAGCCAGGGTAATCCCCTCCTTCAGCACTAAAGTGAAACAGACCCTGCCAGGCATATTGCTGGATCCATCCCCAGGCCAACCAGGCCAAGAACATCCCACCTTCTTCAGCTCTCCAAACAGCCCTTCCATTCTAGCCAAGTAGGGAAACACCACCACTCTTCTATCCTGGATCCTTCCCCTAAACCTGGTAGATGAAAAAGGGGGTGTTCCCAGGAACAGATGGAATCTGGAAAGACTGTGGAAGAGGCCTGAGGGTGCATGGCCTGAAAACCACGAGGGAGGGGGAAGTATTTGGTTTCTTCTTCTTATGTTGTTTTTAGCTTATCCCCTTTTCCACTCATTTCACTTGATCCATTTCTGTTTTTTTTTTCTAAGTTCAAAGACAAGTGTATGCCAGATACTTGTTCTTGGGATGAAGGCTTCTTCTCCTCAAACCCAGCAATTTCTTTAGAATAGCCAAGGGAGACATAGGTCCATAAAAGCTGGGGGTGGGCAGGGTCAGTTGATGTAAACATTTACAGAAATCGACTGTTAAGTTATCATTTCAAATTGTCTATACAGGTCTCTAATTTAAAAAAATTTTTTTAAAACACCTCAAGGTGCTAAATTTTCTTTTCCCCAGGGCAACTGGAAGTCCATATCCTAGTGCTTTGATTCTTACATTGTCTCTAAAATAGTACTAATCAAATTTGTTTAAAGGAGTTTCTCAACCCAAAACTCTTAGTAATGATCTTTCAATTTTTTAAAGTGTAAATCGTAACTTATTCACTGGTAAAAGTCAGAATTGTAATGGTAGAAAAAAAAATATACTATGCCACTAGATTTGTGACTGTGGACCTTTAACTTCCCAATTTTGGGTCTCAATTTCCACCTTTGTACAGTAAGAGCTGAGTTATATGGTTTTTAAGGTCCTTACAGCTTTAACTTCCTGTGATTCTACTCAATATTCCTTTTACTCATGTTGGCTGATGTTGCATTTCCCAGACCATTTTTCCTGAGTTTATAAAAGATGACATAGGATCTGAGATTTGCCCTCTCTTTGATTCATACTTAAGAACTCTTCACAGAGACTTTTCAATCTAAATGAGGCCCACAGACACCATGCTTTCTTCCCATCCTCTGATTTAGGACCTGATTTTCCAAACAAATTGCAAGTACTTAAAATGTCATCCCCTTGACCTCAAATGTGTCTTGATTTCTTTTCTTCTATACAGTGAATCAGATGGTAATCCCAGCACTGAAGATGAGTCCAGCAAGGGACATGAAGATTTATCTCCTCATTCACTCTCCAGTTCTTCTGATGGAGTCACCAACTTGAGCCTTTCCAGCCACATGGAGCCAGTATACATGCAACAAATTGGAAATACTAAAATATCATTAAGTTCCCCTGGAGTGTTACTGAATGGAGGCTTAGTACCTGCAAGTACTTCATCTGTCTTCCTCAATGGCAATTCCTTTATTCAGGGACCTAACAGTGTAATCCTTAATGGACTAAATGTAGGAAATGCACAGACTGTGACTTTAAACCCATCCAAAACTTCATCAAGCATTGTGAACAATGGTGCATCCATGACTGACATCTTGGGATCTCCTTCAGAGGATGTAAAAGACTTCAAAGTCCTCCAGAGTTCTACAACAAACTCTGCAGCAACAACATCCTACAGCCCTAGTGTCCCTGCTTCATTTCCTGGTTTGATACCTAGCACTGAAGTTAAAAGGGAAGGCATACAAACAGTGGCTTCTCAAGATGGAGGTTCTGTGGTGACTTTTACAACACCAGTACAAATAAACCAGTATGGCATTGTACAGATCCCCAATTCAGCAACAAATGGCCAGTTGCTTAATGGAAGCATTGGATTCTCTCCTCTGCAGCTGCCTCCTGTTTCAGTGGCAGCTTCACAAGGTAAAGGTTTCATTTGCTACAGTAATGCCTTGGGCAAAAGTGAGTATGTGTGTCAGCTGCTGTCTTTTGTGAAACCTATGTAGGGGTGTTGTAGCCCAAGTGCCCTGATATCTGCTACAGCTGCAGAATATCCTTGTTCTTTCTGTTCACCCTCATTACAACACCTGTTAGCAACACTCAACATGCTTAACTCCCTGGGATCATGGGGATGAGCTGTATTTTTTTTTGGGAGCTGAATGGAAAAATATAGTTCACAAGAAGCCTTGCCAGCTCTGCAATTATAGAAATATAAAATATTTGTGCTTACAAAATAACCCATTGCTGGGCTTTTTAAAATTAAAAATTAATTTTAGCTCTTAGAACAACGAATAAGCCTAGGAGCTGGTGTGAACATGCATTTTGTCTAAGCATCAGGTGTTTGACCAAAACATTTTGTAAGGCAAGCTAAAATCAGGCACAATAATGAGAGTGGATTGATTGTGTTTGAGCCACGTTCTTCCAATAACTAAGGGTAACAAAACTAAAAGGAAACCAAAGGAATGTGTGTTTGAACTCATGTTTATATCCCCTTAGACTTATCCATCAGATAGGGGGATGTCTCTCAGATGACTGCTTATTTCCATTATTTCTAAAGATAGAATAGACTTGACCAAAAGCAGGGCAATCTGGTACAGTAAAGAGAGCTCTGAACTGGACTTTATGAGAGCTAAGGGCCACTATATGTAACTCTCAATCACTTTGAGCAAGTTTCTTTGTCTTTCTGCTTGAATGTATGCATCTATACAGTGGAGATGGTGAAAATGTTAGTGTTAAAAGCTGAACACCTCTCTTAGTCCTGGAGTGGAAGGTTTATCTCATTTTAAACAAACCCAATATATGAAGATAGACTCAGAAGTAAAGTGACTTGCCCAGGATCACACAGCTACTAAGTGCCAAAATCCAGACTCATACTGAAGTCTTCTGACCCTCAGATACAAATTACATTTCTCTCTGGACTATAGCACAAAAAGATCAACTAGGTGGTGGTTCTTCATTTAACAATAAGTATTTACAATAGAATTTTATTTGAAATTACTTTCCCTGAGGCATTTAAATAGTGTGCTGAAGTAGAATGCTAGATTTGAAGTTCTGCAAAGGACTTGGGATTGATTCCTGCTTTTGCCACACACTACATGTGTAACCTTGGATAAGCCACTTTACTTCTCTAGAACTCAGTCTCCTCATCTGACAAATAAAGGGGTTGGATTAGATGACTTCTAGAAATCCTTCAAACTCTGTGATTTGACTTATGAAACTAGAATTTACACATAGTTTTTCGAGAATACATAAAATGAAGTACTGTTATACACAGCATTAACTTTCAAAGCTGATGATAGAAAAAAAATTAGAAATAAATGTTGTTTTGTATATATATTCCCATTTTAGTATATAATGATGAAATACAGAAATCTCATAACATATTCATATTATTTTAGTATTCCAAGTTATTCAAAGAACTAAAACAAGTAGAAAAACCTCATAATACTATGCAAAATGAGGTGAAAATCAGTGTTGATTTTTTTACATGATTAAATATACATTTTTCTTCTCAATACCATGCATCCCACCCCCACCCCATCTTCCACAAACCAGTTTTCACTCTTCAGGAAAATTCACTAATCGCCAGTAGGTGAAACCTCAAGGCAACTTATATAAAGCAAAAAGTGAATAGTTATTGGGGGTGAGGGGCAAATTTGGGAAGAGGGCTTGCGATGGAGAAATACTTTTGATGTGTAACCTGGGAAACTTGATGCCACAGAAAATTATTAGGGGCTAATAGCTTAATTTTTTAAAATGAGACACTTAATGGGAATAAGAATAGCATTTTCAGTTATAATAGCTAAGATCAAATGACAGGGCTGTCAGTCTTGGGACTATTTGGGTAAGTTGAAGGCATAAGTTTAACCAGATGGATTCAGGAAGCAGTATTCCTCTTGGTACATTATAGCAATTCACAATTACTCATATTTCTAGTGGTTAAGCTCTATCTAAGATAAATAGAATTAGCCTACTTCAAAAATTGCTGACTAGATAAATCATGTTCCTGTACCTAGTCCTTCTTCATGGTAAAAATAATAATAATAATTCACACATTTTCTGACATGCTTTCGTACTCTTGTGAGAAAAAAGATGTAGTTAACCATATTTTTATCAAGTCCTTAAAATGATATTTTCTACATAGTTTTTAATTTTATTTGCCTTATTATAAAATATTTATTTACTTCTTACTTACTTGAACCATAATCCTTATAAAGTTTTATTTATCCATTTAGTTGTGACAGTAGTCTTTAGATTTATAATGCAGTTACTTTCTTCGGTAGTTATTGGATCTGAAAAGAGATTTCTAGATCATCTTTGTATTTTTCTATTAATTTATTATGTTAGAATTTCTAGAGCATACTCAGAAATTTGGTTGTTTACTCTTAAAGAGTTATTGAAAAAGTAAATTATACATGATCTTATTTAATACCACTATTTTAGATTGCTAGGAATTTTGATAAAAGGCATTTATTAAGTGTTTACTATGTGCTAGGCACTCTACTAAACTGTGAAGCTACAAATAAAGCCAAGCATGCCAGTCCTTGACCTCTAGGCACTTACATTCTAATGGGGGGTAAGGTGGGGAGAGGAAGAAGAGGAAGTAAAAAAGAGGTTGAAAAAGGGAAGGAAGTTATATACTGTCATGCAACTTCCAAATGAAACATAAATTTCAGTGTGTGTGTGTGTGTGTGTGTAAATTTGGCTACATCATAGAAGCTCAAGTTGAGAATTTTAAAGTATATTTAAGCTTCAGGCAAATCTTTTCAAATGGAAGCAATAGTTTCAGTTGTTTGACTGACACAGGTATTTGCTAGGGAAATTGGAGCAGAGAGCATATAAGGAGAGAATAAATAAGAATAATTTGAGCATATCTTAAATATATTTTGTTTCAGAAATATAATCACAATGTTTAGAAATTATAAATATTTTATATTTAGATATAGTAGGAGGAAATATACTTTCTTGCACATTTTAGTCCATAAAATAAAAACTTACCTTACTAATTATACACATTTCCCCAAAACTTAAAATATTAGAAATATTTTCTTTATGGAATGCTTACCAAATGTTGACTTTGAAGAAATTCCATTGTAGTTAGGATATTTACAGATTCTTCTGAGGATATCTGAAATTTCTTATCATACTTTTATCAGCATAGGAAGAATTTGTGAGAATGATTCTTATTATCCAAGCCAAAAAAAATTATTTTATGAATTTTACTTAAAATTGGAACTTTCTCCATTAAGTAAATTGAATACTAGCAACTCAAATAGTGATTTAAGATTTACAAAGTACCTTTTCCAAAATTTTCCTTTGAGGTAGGTAGTGTAAGTATCACTGCCTTGTTTTCTAGTTGAGGCAACTGGGGCTCAGAAATGTTAAGTACTTACAACTGTATGTCTAGGAAGCATTGGAACTATAATAAGTTGAATACGATTGATGTAGACCAGGGGTTTCTTAGCCTTTTTTATGTTATGGTTCCTTTTGGCAGTCTGGTAAACCCCATCAAATCCCTTTTCAAAATAATGTTTTTAAATGAATGAATGTAATGTTATGAAGAAAACAAATCATATTAGAATATAGTTTTCCAAAAAAAAAAAAGTTTTTTTAATTCATCCCAGCCCCTAGTTTAGACAGTCAACCTGGAAGATTTCAGAGAGGCATGGAAAGGCAATTTGGTATAATGGCTAGAGCCCTGGATTTGGAATCTTGAAGACCTGGGTTTGAATTCTGACTTTGCCATTTACTAGCCATGTGAACCTGGGCAAAATAGTTATCTTCTCAGGGCTTCAGTTTCCTGTAAAATGAAGGGTCAGGATTAAATAACTTTTGAGCAGCCTTCTAGCTTTGCATCTATGATACAAATTGCCAAACCCTTTTCCCCCCTCATTAGTAGGATATTTTGGTGTAACCTTAAGATAGTAAGTAGTCCTTGCTTCATTTTGCCTATATAGACAGTCAAAACAAGAAAACAGGTTTTTGTGGAGCACTGGAAAGGTTTGTACTGGCCGACTAGGTAAACTGCCTCAATTAGCAGTATCTATTCAACTCTCTATTTGCTTTGTCTGTGTAGACTTGGTCTTAAAATGTCAAAAGGAAGCTCTCCTGAAGTGAAATAGAATACTATCTGTATATTTTCTGGAAAAAATAACACTTGATAGGTACGAATTAATTGGATAATTCATTTAATTTTTTACTCTTTTCTCCTGTGGAACTGTTGGCTATAGACTATTAATGATAGCCTTAACCCTTGAGGTCAATTTTAAAGATGCAGCTCTGATAGTTTATATTGAAATATGTTTGAAAAGGCATATTTCAATATTCCCATTAATCCTATCACTATATCAGACTTAGAAGCATGTTTTAAAGTTCAGTTCTGTCAGAACAAAAGAAAAGACCTTTTGAATGTCTAATTGCCTTGACAGTATTTATTTTATGGTTAGTTAGGTGAAAGTTTGAAACTTGTCTCTACAGGTTCATATGGTTAACTTGAAGCCCCAGGCAAGTTACTTCCTGCAGTATTTTCTGCATATCCATATATGCTTTTAGTCAGTTATTGAGCCGTTCCTAACAAAGGTGTTTTGTATTTGTATTTCCTAGTTCTAGTTGGCATAGCCAGAAATGCACATCAACTAATTAAGAACTAGGCAGCTAGAAAAGATGAGTTTGAATCCTACTTCAGACACTTAACTTCTTTTAGCCTCAGTTTCCTCATCTGTAAAATAGAGATGATAATAATAGCGCCTACCTTCACAAGGTTCTTGTGAGGAGCAAATATGATATAAAATTTACAGCACTTTGCAAATCTTAAAAGCACTCTATGTGTAAATCCTAGCTATTATCAAGCTATCAAGTAGTGAGCCAGAAAAGACCTAAAATTCAGAAATAAGTAAAGGGAGTTCTTTTATGTTACATTGACTGAGTTCTTATAGGTGATACTGTTCATTAACTTAAACCTGAGAAAAAATAATGTGTAAATAAATAAACAATGAATTAACTTTCATCATCCCATATCATTTCCAATCAACAGTAATCTCTACTTTATTCTTTTTAGGTAATATTTCAGTAAATTCAAGCACTTCTGATGGGGGGACATTTACAAGTGACTCTACCACAGCACAGCAAGGAAAGGTGTTCTTCAGCTCTCTTGCACCTAGTGCAGTAGTCTACACAGTTCCAAATTCAGGTCAAACAGTAGGATCTGTTAAACAAGAGGCCTTGGAAAGGAGCCTTGTATTTTCTCAATTAATGCCTGTCAATCAAAACCCACAAGTCAATGTAAACATGTCTTCTGAAAATATCTCAAGCAGTGGCCTACATCCTATGGCCTCATCATTAGTTAATGTAACTCCAACTCACAGTTTTTCCCTAGCTCCCCCTGCTCTACTGAATGCAACAGAGTTAAATGCTGATATTACTGAGAGCCAGCCCTTGTCTACACCTGTAACAAGCACATCTACTGTGATATCTGTCAGCAACACTAACTATGCAACTCTTCAGAACTGTTCCCTTATTACTGGTCCAGACCTAATGTCAATTCCAATGACCCAGCCTGCCCTTGGGGAAATAGTTCCAGCAGCTGGAGACCGTGTGGGTCATTCCTCCCCAGCAGTACATGAGGATTTTGTCAGAGAGCACCGGTTAGTTCTGCAATCCGTATCTAACATAAAGGAAGATTTCATACCAAGTTCTGAGGACAAAGCCACAAGCAACTTAATGATGCTGGATTCCAAATCCAAATATGTCCTGGATGGCATTGTTGAAACAGTCTGTGAAGAACTGGAAACAGACAAAAAAGAGCTTGCCAAGCTCCAGACTGTCCAGTTGGATCAAGATATGCAAGATTTATAATTTTTTTCCCCTTTGTTTTTGGCATCCACGTTTAAATCTTGTCCAGAGGCCCTGAGGACATTAAGCATTTTCCCTACTTAAGGAAAATACTGCACAGTTTGGCAGAGAGATATGTTTCAAAGACTTTGAATTGAGTTTGCATGAAGACCACAATTAAATCCATGGAAGCGAAACTATATCCTTTTTTTGTTCACGTGTTAATGTTCTCTTTTAACCAAAGAAGAGAACATGAAGTTGATTATCAAGTGAAGGTACGATGGTTTGGTTCACTTAATGTAACCCTAAAGGCTGAAATGGAACTTCCACATAGAAACTTACATTTCAAAAGTAAAAATATATACATATCTAACTTCTAGAAAATGAAATGTAGCTATAAAAGGATAGAAACAATGCAATTCTTTTTGTTTACTCTTACCCATGGGCATTGATACATTTAAAAAGGCATAGATGATACCTCTAAACTATTCTTAAGATAGTTTTGATGTTAAGAACCTGAATAAACCCTGAATACTTCTGTTTTTCAGCATTTCCCAGCTAGAAATCATTGGATTGTCTTTGCCAACTGACAGATATGATAGCTGGTAGTTTAATGAAGCTTAGATAGTGTGACACTAATAAAAACAACTCTGAAATAGACTCCAGCATGAATGTAAATATACCAATTACTGTTAGCAGGATATTTTGAATTAGTACAAATTAATCTTATTTATAGGGTACGTGTTTCCCTTTAACTTGAGGCACAATGAAATGAAAAGAAAACATGTTTTCTGGCTATATTTAATTTATTTTTATTATTTGAACAGAAAGTAAACAAAGTTATTTCCAACAAAGTTTTACTTTTTGTAGGATTTTAAAAGTAATGGTTTTTATCAATAGCCCAATAAGGTTAATGTTAATAATACTGAAGCAAGAAAACTCTTCTAATATTCGAACTTGGGTAGATTTGTTCATATCCCTTTGCTGTTCTTTATTTAGGATTTTTCCAATTCCTTTAAATACCTACATATTTTCTACAGAATTCCAGGTGCCTTTTTTACCTAGTGGCCTTTTATTATTCTTACTAAGGTACAGACATGTGAGGAGACACATTGACTGTTCTTTGATGCTCTACCCAGGGTAAATTTTACTGTAGAATTGGTTTAGTCTGAAAACATGCACTAAATTTTTAATAATACTATTTCTATTAGCAGTGGTCATGCAAATAGATGAATTGCTGTTAATGCTTCTCAGTACAGTGTCACGGTCCTATAAAGACTTTCATGTCATTTCAATCCATATAGACTATCCATATCTGCTATCAAAGACTAATTATAGAGAAAATGGAGCAAGTAAATTTGATAGAATGAGACCTTTCCCTGTTGAAACCTCTAATCAGTTCTAAGTATTTTGGAAAATAATTTCTCTATGAGCTATTGAACATTATGATATCATGACTGTTGTTTGCACTATCTTTTCATTTCTTTAGGAGTAATTTTTTTAGTTCAAGGAATCTGTGTAAATAATGCTGTGAGTTCTGGCTATAGTTATCAATGATTCTGAACACATGACAGTAGAATAAAGGAACACTTATGTGGTGAGCAAAGTTATGAAATTCTTCTCTGCTTTCTAAAAATCACAAGAGGTGAGAACATTTTACTGAAACAGTTAAAGGTAAAGATACCACATTTGTTTATAAGATCAAAATGAAGGTTTTTTAGGTCCCTAATCCTTATACACAGATGTTACTGTCATCACTGATAACCATGTGTGCTAGGCAAGGTTTGTATAGGACCTAAATTTTGTTGTTTAGCTAATGAGAATGACGTATAAAGATCAGGAGCTGTACAAGAAATCCTTTGACTCATCATTCTGATCAAAATATGTCCTGTCCTTTTTAAATGAAAAATTAGCAAATATTCCTAGAGTGCTGAATGGACAGTATTTTTGTTAAGCTTTGGGGTTTAAATTTTTTTCTTTTAAAAGTCAGGTGTTTTAGAGTTCTTTTCTCCTCTGCCACTACTTATCCTGTTTGTTTTTTTTTTTCCTTTGGGTGTGTGTTGATCATGTTACTGAGCTTAATTATATGGTTCTGTAGTATAGTTTACAAGAAAATGGTATTTTCCATATGATTGCTGCAGATCTCAAGTTTGTTATGTATTTGAAAGGGCTACCCATCCTATAAAGGAGATGGGAATGTGTAAAGCACCAACTGGGAAATAGTATGTGAGTGTAGGTACATACACACATATATGTGTCTTCATAATATATACATATATACACATAGAAACACCTTTTTGAAAAGTTCATCCTCCTTTCTCCCCTAAGAAAAATAGCACAAAATTTAAATCTTATCTAGGAGACCCATTTATACTCCAAACATGATCTAACTATATAACCTTATGATTGCTCCAGGTATATACACACTATACTAAGTAAGAGTCATTGCACATTATAAAGAACATAGTGTTCTTTTCTAGTCTTTCAGTAAGATAAGGGTCAGTTTATGTGATGTAGTGCATATATATGTGAATGAGATAATATAATACTTATCCCATGCACTCCTCACACAAAATTATAAAGTTATTATTTGCAATACTAAGATTCTGGCCCTTGGAGTTCATGTGGCAGAACTTCCTTTTCACAAAGAAGTGCTTGAAGATGCTGCAAATGTCCCTCTGATGATCCCTAAGTGGAATCAGAACAGGGATATGTAAATTCCTCTTCATAATCCCCCTGCTGGCTGTGGGGTTTCTTGTATGAGCCTATCTATGCACTATGTCAGTCAATAGTTGACCTTTGATTATTAGTTCTATATGGTACAGGGCAGTCTGTTGTTTAAAGAGAAGGTGTGTTTATTCCTCATTCAAGCAAAGACACCGATGTTTTTCCTTTTCACTTCTCCTGTGCGTTTATAGGGATGAAAAGACTGAAATTGTGCACATGTCAGAGCCTTTCCTTGGATTGTGAAAGGTGGGTAGATGTTATAGCCATAGATAAAATCAGTAGCAAATTGCACACTGGCCTTAAATTTTCTTGTATATGCCCTTGTATCTTGCATGTTAATGGTTGGATTATTGGGCATATGTTGCAGCCTGCCCTGCTACATGCTAGACAAGTGTATATTAGTACAATACCCATAAGTTCTTCATTCTTAATAATGTTTTTGACAAAATTCATCTCATAAAAATTTCACTAATTCAGGAAAATTGCAGGGAAAATATTACATTTTTCCAGTGAAGATATCCCAGAGTCTTCCTAAGACCATTAGATGATAGAGCCTAAGAATTTTTTTTTGTCTAACTGGTACATTTCATATAATTTAATGTTACCACCATATGATTCTTAACTCAAAATTATATAGCATGTGGTTCTTTTTGGCTTTCAGGGTTCTGACTCAAAGGAAATGAATTCTTTTGTTGCATGTACTGTATGTTTAGAAGTAACCAGTTAGTTCTGTACTCACTATGATTTTATTGTGCCTTACAACAAAGAGCGAATTTATACAGAATGTATATTATGGTATGGGATAACAATAAGTCTTTACTGCACTGTTAGGTGATGGCACACAGAGCATGTCACAGAACATTTCTGTGCTTAATTACCCAACCAAAGAGATCTAAAGTATGTATGTTGTACTGTAATAAGGGTTTATGCCTGGACAATTAAGTGTTTTATTTGTATTCTGAAATGATGTGAACTTATTTTTCTAAATACTATGCTGAATAAACTTTATATTTATACATCTTGTGTTGGAAAATATTATTTGTACTAGCTATATATTAAATATAATAATATATAGAATATTGTTTTACATTTATGATACAGATTAACTTTCAAAATTTAATAAACATTACTGCAGAGTTCTTTCTGCTAAGGAAAAAATACAATCAGAAATTCAAATTTATCTAAGAGACTCATTTATGGTCTCAACAAGACTAGGAGGCTGGCTGTGGCAAAGGAGATGGTAGTCATGAAAGGTAGTATTGCATTTTGAATGAAGAGCTGGCTTTGGAGTCAAGGTAGCCTAGGTTCACACCCTACTTCTAACACAAAATGGCTGTGAGACCTGGGAAGGCATTTAACCTCTTGGTGGCCTGCTCAACTCTCTAAGATAGGTTTCAGAAAAGTTGTTTATTTGCACTAGTAAAGGGAGTTTTCTTTCTTGAGAATGCCCTCACTCCATTGAAAACCTAGGAATAATAGATGTGCTGTCCAGTCCTTTTAATTATGAGGATCACTCTTTAACAAAATTTCACAGATTCTCACATGACAGTAGTTGAACTATTAGTATATTTTAATTGGGAAAATAAATAATTACAGAAAATTAATATTAATTTCATACTGCTTTTAAGTAAATTTGTACTTTATTATTAATGATAGCATCTACATACATTTAGGTAGCAGCTAGGTGATGTAGCTGATAGAGTATTGGACTTGGAGACAGAAAGAACAGAGCTCAAATTCTGCTTCAAACACTAATTATATAACCCTGGGCAAGTTATTTAACCTTTTATCCTTGGGTTCATGGGTGGCCCTGCTGACTAGATCCATTTCTGTGTGGATGTGAGGGGACCATATCCATCCTAGATGAGTACTATATACTCGATCGCTTTTCTTTCTATGCTATAGCTAATTAAACCTCTCTTTGTTAATTGTTGAGTGACATATGGGTGTCTTGTTTCATTCCAATATCAGACCCAACCACCAGGGAACTGATAGACTCAATCTGCCCCTCCATTGTTGTACAGCTAGTGTCTGAAGTAGGATTCAAACCCGCATTTTCCTGATTCTCAGTCTATTCTATTTACTACATCACTCATTGTGGCAAACCCCAAATGTAATGTCTTAGGTACCCTATTCTCAAATATGGGGCTCCAAGAATAGCTACAGCCCAAGGTACTCAGTGGATCCACAGCCACTCAAAATAATAGCTCACAAGCCCCCAATTATGCATTTGCTTTTTTTCCTCTAGTCAGTCAGAGCATGCAGTTAGTTCAAAGTAAAGTCATTTAATGAAATAGTGTGGCAAAAAGATTGAAATAAAGCATCCTCTCCCTGTAAATCTAGGGGCATACTCCCACAAATATACAAATCAGAGGGGAAAGTACACACAAGGACTGCACAAGGGATTAGGGTGGAGAGAAGAAATACATGTAGAGAGGCAATTCATATCTTTGATGCTACAGGACCACCACAGACGCCAATGTCTTATGGTGATGTCATCACGTTGCTCTCACCTGCTTCCCTCTGGGTTTGGAATCTTTGCTTGGCACCTTGTTCCACTAGGCTCACAGTGTTTGTTGTTTAGGTACTCTTGGCTGGTGCATTGCTGTGATGCCCTCATAGTCTGCTGAATGTTGCTCTGGTAGCTGCTAGGCACATAAGCTCTGCAGAAAATTGGTCCCTGCCACTATGCTGTGGGCTCACCTCTTCAGGACCACCCAGATATCTCAACTTTAGTCAATTAGTTTACAACAACTAGACTATCTCCCTGACAGCTTTTTAGTCATAGCCACCACACCAAACTAACAAAAGCCAGGAATTAACCCAGTTTGAGATTAGATCTTTCCTACTCCTTATTTTTCCGGGGAGACCAATGCCTTCTGTTAAGAGATTATTATCTAACTGCGTTAGATACTTCTTACCATGATCCTTTCAGGCTTAACATGCAAATGAATTAGAGATAGAATTAAAGGTGAATTAAAGAAGCACCGTCATTGTTCACCGACCTAGTCACCCTTTCTGTCATTATTATGCATATATATCAGCAGAAAAGCCTTATGGTGCTATATTTTGACCAATTAAATAAGCACCTCCTCCCTATGCTCACAACAAAGATACACAGAAAGAGCTGATACAATTTAGCCTAAAAATGGATTTCAATCTCTTTCCTCATTATAAAGGTATTTCATCATACTTGATAATGAGAAGCAGTTAATTGTTAACCTTGAGAAATGCTTTATTCAGTTTTGGTAATCATTGATTGTATCTATGTGTACATCAAGCAAAGTGGTTCTAATAATGCTTTCCAGTGCTTTTTAAACCCCATATGCAGTTGGGACCCACAGTTTAAGAAGTGCCGAAGGGGTCACTAGTGCAGAAAGTTTAAGAAGCCCTGTTTCATACCATAACTTTTAGTGAAAACAACCTGAATAGTTATTCTTCACTGCAGTTTCATTAGCAAGTTCTATGAAGATGGACCACTATGAAAATGGACTTCTTTTACTGTAGGTTTAGTTGAAAATTATGATCAGAAATGTTGCTTTGTTAGAAATATAGGCTCAAATTACACCCAAGAAATGCCAAACGCTACAAATCAGAACTTGACTTATTGTTTTGTTGATTGTTTAGAAGGATGGAAAAAAATAATGCAGATTAAACTTAAAAATGTGTCATGCATACATGTTTGTTTAAGAGACAATTATTAAACATTACCCCTGCTATAGGCCTGTAGAGATAGAGGAGAAAAAAGACCTTCAGATACACAAATATTTGTAGCAACTCCATTTGTTGTAGTAAAGAATGGGAAACTAAGGGGAGGAGATGTCCATCAGTTGGGATGTGGGTAACAAATGATCATATGTGAATGTATTGTAATATTATTCATCAGAAGAAATGGTAAAATGGGTAGTTTTAAAGAGTCACATGGAGACTTGTATAAACTAATAAAGAGAAAAGTGAACAGGAGTAAAAAGAAATGCAGACTTAACCTTAATTGTCTTATTTTAATTTTGAAATCCAAGTGTGGAATTATTATCACGACTTATATGAAGGGACCGGTTTTATTTGGGGGGGGGGGCAGGGCAATTGGGATTAAGTGACTTGCCCAAGGTCACACAGCTAGTGCATGTGTCAAGTATCTGAGGTCACATTTGAACTCAGGTCCTCCTGACTCCAGGGCTGGTGCTCTACTCACTGCGCCATCTAGCTGCCCCTGAGGAGATTGTTTTTAAACATATTTCTGGCAGTTAGGCAGACTCAAAAAGAGAAGCTCCTTGTAGCAGCTAGCTCATTCTTCAGGTTGCTTTTGTAAGTCTGGGCCAAGAGCAAGCAAGATAGGAAGTTCTTTTCACTTATGTGACAGAAAATTAATTGTCTGGATTTTTGTTTTGTTTTGTTTTATAAAGCACAGAGATATGAAGAGAGAATCAAACTGTTTAGGGTTAATTCTGGATAAATCTTGCAGAAAATTTCATGACAAAATTCTAGTTAGAGTTAGAAAATTAGCTCCTCATCCCGGTTGTATTAATGTGAAGTATGTCGGCCTTTATGTTACCCCTTAGACATGTTCCTAAAAAGCCATGCATAAGTGATCAAGAAGTTTTTCTGTTGACTTAATTTTGAAAATGCATTCAAAGTTTTGGTCTTAATCAACAATAAACATTAAATTCAAGAATTCAAAAAAAGAAAGAAAATTAGCTCCTAAGGGTAACATTTTTGAAGACTTTTATGCCCTTGCCATTCAATTTAGTAATTTTCAACATGATTTAACCACTTGTTGAGATGACCAAGAATTTTGTCTGAGTAAGCAGATATAGGAACTGAGCCATAAGGAGGTTATATTTCATAACCTTTTTTAAAAAAACTAGACAAAGGTATTATCTAAAACATGAAAGTTGTATTAATCTCCATTGCAGTCTTTTTGTTTAAGTGGATAGAATTGTGTTCGCATCATTTGATCCCTTCCTTCTTTGGCAAGTGTGATGACAGTATATTCAAATCCATTCTCTAGGAACAGAGACTAATAAGAAATTATGTGTACTGAGATTTAGGTTCGTAGTACACTATTTCCAAAATCCAGAGTAGTCATGTTTAAGTTTTATATGTAGTATTTTCCGTCATGAAGTATCTGGGGTCTAAAAATCTAGGCCAGTGGGGTTCAAGCTCTACCATTCTTCAAGTACAAGCCTGATGGCAGACTGTTTGCTGTTCAAGAACTAGCCTAGGTAAACAGAAAGGGACTTATCATTAGAAAGTTGACTATCTGTGATACGGTTGATTAAATAACAAGCCCTGACCAAAATAGTCTCATGTGTAGATGCTGATAATGTTGCTTCAGATGACCTTAAAATACACATCTTTTTCTAAGATCCTGATTTTTAGGTAAGTCTTATTTATTAAGATTACTGGGAACTTGGAAGAAAAATGCTCTCTGCTTTTCTGATGAATTGGTTATGAGTTATTTGACTATGTGCACAAAAATAACACATGATGTGAATATGTATTGTACCTTTTTTTGAGAAAAAAGCACAACACTAAATGTGTGCCTCTTGCCCAATCAACCTGAATTGCTTATACACTGTCTACATGTGAATGTGCTTAGTGACTTGGCCTCAGACCTCTCCATTAGGTTTACTTGTTCTAATGTCTTTAATAATTAGGCACTGCTAATGAGGTACCAAGTTCTTTGGGCTCCATGGGGTCCTAGGCACTGCAGTGATACTTATGAGCCCTGGAATCTGGCTTAGTGACACATTTATTTCCATCTTTCAAGACATAGCTACTATTAACTAGACCACGCTAGACTGAACAAGAACTTTCTCCAACCCTTTTGTCCCATAAAGCTCCTCATCTAAAGAGAGACAGCTAGTCTGACAAACATTTCTATGTATCATCATTCAAAGCCTAGGAGAAAGTTTTCTTTAGATTGAGTCAGTACTATGTGAAAAATACCAAAAAGGTAAAACACATTTTAAACTTTATTATGATGACATCATATACCTAAACTTGCATCAATTTGATACATTTTTACTCAATATGCAGATGACAAATGGAGTTGCATTTCACTTTTTTTTGTATCTGGTAAAGACCATTTGCAACCCTCCTTTCCATTCCTTTCCAACCCTGATTTTGTCCCTGAATTTTTTTGTCCCTAGCAATATGGCCGAGAGTCCTCTTGACACTCTAACCTTTCCACAGAGGCCATAGGGATAGGAAAGGGGGCCACGGGGGTGCAAAGAACCACAGTTCTTAGACTATTTGCAAACTTTAATAATGGTACTCACAATGTTCAGTTTTGTCCAATGAGCAGTGAATTTACATACTACAGAAGAAACTGAACTAAAATCATACAGACATTCTCACAGTAAATGAGAAACCAGAAGCTATAATCAAAGGTTCTCAACCAAGAGTCCATGAATTTGTGTGTTTTTTTTAATATTTTAGAAACTGCATTTCAGTATAATTGGTTTTCCTTGTAGACCTATATATTTTATTTTATACATTTAAACTCTTAATTTTGACGAGTCCAAAGATTTCCCAGACTGCAAAGGGGTCCATTACCCAAAAAGTACAGAGGACTGGAAAAAACATGTTGGAAAATATAATACATAATCAAGAAATTAAAGAGGCCAAAAACTTATGGACTGCAAAGAAGCTTTATGCCCATTCATTATGAATATTTTGTGAATAGAGATTGGTGGTACTAGATGCAGTGAGCAATGGAGGGTATCATAAAAAATGAAATTGATTTTATGTTAATGGACAGGAAGAAAAAGGTTATAGACATAGTAGTCATTTCACAGTCCATTCTCTGGGTGTAGTCAAATCATCTACTGGTTAGAAGAGTAATTAAAAAGATGAAGAGAAAATATGGTGTGTGATTATAGAGTCTTCAACCTGACCTATTTAAGAAACTTTAAAATATTAGAAATGGAGTAAAATCATTGCCTACATCACTTTTCTTGGAGAAAGTTAACTAACATTTTCCTCAATGAGAAGTGGAGAGGGGCCATAAATTGCCTCAACAAGCAAACTCTATTGCCCTCCCAAATGAAGAGGCATGGCATCCAAGGACAATGACTGATTTTGAGTATAAGCTCATTTTTCAAATATCACACATAGTAGGTGCTTAATAAGCATGAGTTAAATTGCACACCTAAACATAGCCTTCACCCTTCCATTCCTCTTTATTGTCGTCTCTGCTCTGATCTCACTTTCCTCCATTTATACCTTTGATTCTATAATTAGGTTATAGTTAGGCTAATCACTGTAATAATTATGGTCTCCCACTGTTGACCTTTGCCCTACCATGATTCATGTCCCTGCCAACAGTCAACCCTGGGTTACTTATACCATGTACCTTCTCAGCTCCTACTCCCAAGCTCCTGAAAATGTTGGAGAAAGTCATGAAAACGAGCCAACCAGTAGACCTCAGAGCCCATAACACTGATTAAAGTGAAGAGACTTTGGAGAAACTGAGGGGAGAGCGTTTGAAGTGAAGTTTGAGAGAGAAGAACAAGAGTGATCAAGTGATTGAGAAAAGTCATAAACTTTTGAATGGCTGACTGGAGTTTCTAGAGCTGTGGACATATTGGGGAGCAATATGTCCCTTGACACCCAGCACCTGTACTTTTAGAAACTGTAAAAGCAGATTCTACTAGTGAGATTGTTTTCACCTTGATTGACTTGAGATTTAATCTTACTTCTTTCAAGTTGTTAGGCTAGAACTGAATGTGCATTGAAAAGGTGCAACATGTCTATTTTTTTTACTCTTCTTCCTTGATGGCTTCAAGTGAGGAAGGCTACTTTAAGCTGTCAGGTAGGGATGGGACATCCCAAAGATAGTGAAGAGAGAAGTACAGACTATGAACTCTAGAAAGACATTGATTGACCTTCAGAGCCCAGCAGAGTTATACCAAAAAGAACTTAATGAGAATTCTACAAAGGATGAAGATCTCTAGAGTTAGCAATTTGAAGGTATCTTTTTGCTATACATTTTCTAAATGTGTCTCACTACTGTATGTGGCCCAGGGAAGTTAAATGATTTGCCAAGATCTCACAAGTGACTTGAAGGTAGGTCCTCTGACTCCAAATTCAGTGCTCATAGTGTTGTAGCAAGAAGTTTTATTCATATGTGAGTTGAACTAGATGTCCTCTAAAGTTTATGGCAACTTTAAAATTAGGTGATTCTTTTTACAAATACTTACAGGCTTACAAGGCTTCAGAACTTACAAGTGGTATTTCTTTAGTAAAAGGCATGGAAAGGATATATGCTGAATCCATACAGAATCAATAGACTCCCCCTCTTCATTCAGTTGGTCACCTTCCCCCAGAGGTCTGTATAGTACCTAGACTTAGAGCAGTGCCCTGGGTGGGTCACCAGCAAGGGAAGAGGTAACTCTCTACTATCTGTCTTTTGTAGTGCATCATTCTTTTCCTGGTAGATCTCCTGTCTTTGTTCTCTGTTTGGGCTTTTGCCACTCCATTGTCATTGTTCTCAGCTTGTTATCTTCCTCTGGACATTCTCTAGCTTATCAATGTCATTCCTAAAATGTGAATGCAATACTCCAGATACAGTTTGACCAGGATAGAGCTCAGCAGAATATCACCTCCCTCATCCTCCACCAATATTAAGAAATATTGAGGCCATCTCTTCTCACCTACTTACTCCACATCTTAACTCTCCTCTACACAATTACAAATCCTCTCATCCTCTAACCCAGTCTCTCAGGAAGAGCTAGCCCTTCTAATCTAATCTATATTTTATTTTTTGCAGTTACATGTAAAAACCAACTTTTAGCATTCATTTAAAAATATTTGAGTTTCAAATTCTCTTTCTCCCTTTCTCCCACCCCCTCCCTGAGAAAGCAATTTGATATAGATTATACATGTGCAGTCATGTAAAACATATTTCCATATCAGTCAAGTTGTGAAAGAAAACAAAGAAGCCTCCCAAAAAAAATCCATGGAAGAAATAAAGAGAGTGAAAAATAGTATGCTTCAATTTGCATTGAGCCTGTATCAGTTCTTTCTCTGGAGATGGATAGCATTTTTCATCATAAATCCTTCAGAATTGTCTAGGATCATTCTATTGATGAGGATAGCTAAGTCATAAAAAAGAGCTTTTATAAGTATTTTCATACAAATAGGTCCCTTTTTAAAAAATTCTTTTGGATACAAATCTAGTAATAGTATTGCTATATCAGATGATGTGCCCTTTGGGCGTAGTTCCAAATTGTTCTCCAAAATCGTTCAGTCAGTTCAAAACTCCACCAACAGTGCCTTAGTGTCTCAATTTTTCCATATCCTCTCCAGCATTTGTCATTTTCCTTTTCTGTCATATTAGCTGATCTGATAGGTGTAAGTTGGTACCTTTGAGTTGTTTTAATTTGCATTTCTCTAATCAATAGTGATTTATCGCATTTTTAACGTGACTATAGATGGCTTTGATTTCTTTGTCTGAAAACTGCTTGTTTGTATTCTTTGACCATTTACCAATTGAGAAATGACTTGTATTCTCTTACAGATATGACTCAGTTCTCTATATATTTGAAAAACGAAGGCTTTATCAGAGAAACTTGCTGTCAATTTTTTTCATATTTATGATTACTATTTATTTCCTTCTATCCTATTTCCCCCCTGTTTATCCTTCTCTCCCTCTCTCTCTCTCTGACATCCTGTCCCTCCTCAAAAGTGTTTTATTTCTGACCACTGCCTCTCCCAATCCACCCTCCCTTCCCACCCCAACTCTTCTCTCTTATCTCCTTCCCTTCCTACTTTCCTGTAGAGTAAAACAGATTTCTAGACCCAATTGAGCATGTATGTCATTCCCTCTTTGAGCCAATTCCAATGAGATTAAGTTCAAGTATTGCTTACCCCTCCCCCATCTTCCTCTCTACTGTAAAAGCTCTTTCTAGCCTCTTTTGTATGAGATGATTTATCCCATTCTATACCTCTCTTCCTCCTTCTCCCAGAGCATCCCTCTTTCTCACTTGTTGATTTAATTTTTTAGATATCATCTCATCATAGTCAACTTATATCCATGCCATCTGGCTATGTATATTCCTTCTAACTGCCATAATAATGATTAAGCTCTTAGGAGTTACAAGCATCATCTTCCCACATAGGAATGTAAACTGCTTAATATTGTTAAATCCCTTGTGATTTTCCTTTCCTGTTACCTTTTTATGCTTCTCTTGAGACTTGGAAGTTCTCTATTTCCTTAAATATCAATTTTTTCCCTTAAAGGATTATACTCAATTTTGCTGCATAGATTATTCTTGGTTGTAATCCTAGCCTCTGAAATATCATATTCCAAGCCCTCTGATCCTTTAATGTAAAAACTGCTAAATCTTGCATTATTTTGACTGTGGCTTCATGATATTTGAATTTTTTCTGGCTGTTCACAATGTTTTCTCCTTGACTTGGGAACTCTGGAATTTGGCTAGAATATTCCTTTGAGTTTTCATTTTGGGATCTCTTTCAGGAGGTAATGAGTGGATTCTTCACTTTCTTTTTTTAACTCTAGATTAGGGCAATTTCCCATGATAATTTCTTGAAATATGATGTTTAGACTTTCTTTTTTTTTAAATCATGGCTTTCAGGTAGCTTAATAATTTTTAGATTATTCTGGATCTATTTCCCAGGTCAGTTGTTTTTCCAATGAAATATTTCACATTTTCTTTTATTTTTTATTTCATTTTATTTTATTGTTTCTTGGTATCACATGGATTCATTAGCTTCCACTTGCCAAATTCTAACTTTTAAGAAATATTTTTCTTCAGTGAGCTTTTATACCTCCTTTTCTATTTGACCAATTCTATTTTTTAAGGAGTTCTTTTCTTCAATGAATTTTTGTATGGTTTTTTTTTTCCATTTGGCCAATTCTGCTTTTTAAGGAATTCTCTCCAGTGGATTTTTGTGCCCTTTTACCATTTTCCCTATTCCATTTTTGAGGGGCTATTTTCTTCAGCATTTTTGTTCCTCCTTTACCAAGCTATTGACTTTTTTTCATAATTTTCTTGTATCACTTTTATTTCTTTTCCCAATTTTTCTTCTACCTTTTTTATTTGATTTGATTTGAGCTCAGGACAAATTCACATTTTCCTTTGAGGCTCTGGATGTAGCAGTTTTAACTTTGTTGTCTTCTGAGTTTGTGCTTTGATCTTGCCTGTCACCATGTAACTTTCTAGGGTCAGATTTTTTGTTGTTGTTTTTGCCTGTTTTTCCAGTCCATTTCTTGATTTTAACTTTATATTAAAGTTGGGCTCTGCTCCTGGGGTGAAGGGGGCACTGTCCCAAGCTTCAGGCCTCTCTTACTACTGTTTTCATAGCTAATTCTAAGGGTTTATAAGTTTTTAATTCTTCCAAAGTGGTATGACCTGAAGAGAATTATGATCACTGGTCTCCTGGATTGTGCTCTGGTCTGTGAGCAACCATAAGCACTCTTTTCTGCCCTGTTCCCAAGGTCCCCCCCTCCCCTGCAGCTGTATGTTCTAGTGTGCTAATATTCCTCCTCATCCTAGGACTATGACCCAGAACCGTGTAATAGCAGTGCAACAGAGTCCTGTCCCCTGTACCAGCAAAGAGTCCCCTATAATCTTCTGACCAGTTGTCCAGTCCTCTTACTGTCTGTGGGCTGAGAGTTTTGGAAGGTGCTACTGCTGATTCAGTTACCCCAAGGCCTGCTGTCGCACTATGCTGTTTTAACAATCTGGCTAGCAGCTTCTGTGGGGGGTCCAGATCCACCCACAGCCAGCACCCAGAAAGCTGCCAGACAGCCAGAAAGCCCAGGTTCTTTTGATATGCCTTCATAAGGAGAGCAAGGTTAAGGGGTTGGCAAGCTTACTTTAATTCAGCACACA
>CM053624.1:172421045-172436449 GCA_028646595.1 Phalanger gymnotis | reverse complement strand
ATGTTAATGTTACACCTAACAGGGGTTTGGGCCTGGGGCTTAGCACTTAGCAAGATTCAATGACAAAAGCCAAACTCTTCAAGGGCACTTGTTGAACTAAGTGCTAAGGAGACAATTTTTTGCCTTTTGACACATATGCTCACTCCCACCTAAGTAAGAAAAAAGTTTCCTGCCAAACTTCTAGGTTGCCTTGTGTTTTACCCCATCCTTTTGTTGTTTCTGCCACTCCAGAATTCATTTAGAGGCATTATTTTAAAGATTTCTGGAGGGGAATTTGGGACAGTTCACATGAGCCCCCAAAGCAAAACCCACCTCTCACAATATATACTCTTTTTGCTAATAGGCTCAGAGCCGGAAGGCATCAGACCTGGCTCATTACCTAATTAGCTTAGTACCAAAAGGTGTGAAAGACTTCCTTCAAGCAAGCTTCCCCTAATGGGCTCCACATGAGGCCTATTAATGGTCAGGGAAGATCTTACACCCCCACTCCCATTAATATTACACCAACCCACTCTTTGAACCTACCTCATACTCAGCAAACCTGTTCTTATATGGATGCCCTCTTTGTCCCACCCATTTTCCAGCTGTCCTTTATGTTTTTCTTTATATCTTTCTCTATTGGAATGTAAGTTCCTTGATGCAGAGACTGTCTTGTTTTCTTGTACGCAGCACATAACACAGTACCTGGCACATGGTAAAACTTACTAAATGCCCTATTATCTATCTATCTCTCTATCTATCGATCGATCTATCTTCACTTAGCCTATGTAGATTTAAGTATGCTTGTCTTTTTTCTAGAAGATTAGAATAGTATCCCATTTATAGGATTATTGTCAATGAATGAAGAACCCCATTTCCCATCACAAATTTTCTTTTCTTTTTGTTACAATGAATTTTCTTAATATTGCATTTTGCCTTCTCTTATACCCCTTCTCCATGTGCAAATTGTAAACAAAACATAATTTCCTCAACACATATCTACAGTCTGGTAAAAACAAATTCCTACATTAGCCATGTCAAGAAATATTTGTTACTTTCTACATTTTAAGTTCATTGCCTCTCTGTCAAGATGTGAGTGGCATGTTTCATCTTCATTATTTTGGATTCATGGTTTATCATTGTACTGATCGGCATTCTAAAGTTTTCTGAAGTTGTTTTTCCCTAAAATGTTATCATTGTATAGATCTTTTCTTAGTTCTGCTCATTTTACCCTATGTCTAGAGGTCTTTCCAGTTTCCTTTGAAATTGTACATTTCATCATTTATTTTTGGTATAGTAATATTCTATTATATTCAGATAGCACAATTTATTTAGCCATTTACCAATAGGAGAACACCCACAGGTAAATTTTCCTGACAAATGAAAGCTATATTTGATAAGCACTAAAACTATTTTTATTCCCATGTAACCCTTGTGTCAGAGACTTCCTCCTATTTAGCAGGGTATTCTTGATTATTAAAATCGTTATATGTCTCGTGGCCTCAAATATGGAATATTTGTGTACTGGGGCTTAAAAAGCTAATAAAATTGTTAATATACTATTTGGGCAATGCTTCAAATAGTAGTACTAAACAGAAAATAAATTTGTACTCATCTGAACGTAGCAGGCTTTTGAGGTGAAGTCTGACTGTGTGATTTCTGGGAGATATAGTTTGAAGGAAACAGCATTGTCTTCTTCTGACCCTGGAAGAGACCCAAGAATGCTCAAAAGAGCTCAGAGACAGTATTGAACTGAATGGGATAAGTCGGCTATGGCTGGCTGCAGCAGTAGCAGTGGCAATGGTGGTTGATCATGGGAAGAGAACAGCTAAAGAACAGAGGAGCGCTGGAGTGGCTAATGCCTTCATTCACTGAGGCTGGAGTGTGAGGAATGTACTATCTTTGGTGAACTTTGTCATGGACAAAATTTCTGACAGTAAGTGAAGCCACTTTCCTTTTACTACCCCCTTCTCTTTATGTTGAAGAAAACAGAAAATGACCTAGAGTTTTCTGGGTTTTGTTTTACAGTTGTTTATTTCTGGTTTTAAGTAGTACTTTTTGAGGCTGGCTTACTATAGGTAAAAATATGATCTATTTTAACTGCCTCCGATTCATGTATGCCCCTAAACTGAAAATATGGGCTATAAGAAATAGGGACACAATACTTGGTTTTGTTATACAGAGAAACATAAAGGACCAAAGTTCAAGCCTCAAATTTTTACAAAGCTTTTTCCTGGCTTAAGACAGAATTAAATCAATAGAGAATTTTATGATTATGATTATTAAAGATTTTTTTTCTAAAGTTCACAAAGGCAGGACTAAGTTTTTTTTTTTCCTTTGCCCTAGGCTAAAACAAACAAGCCAGAGCGCCATTTTGCTATATGGAACAAGGCTGGGTTCTTGTGTCATATATGATCATTTACTTCATTTCCCTTTCCCTATTCTGATGCATGGAGTCAAAAGCATGCCTACAAAGTAAGAACTACTCAGCAGGAGAAGGAAAAGATCTGGCTAATAACGCCGACATTCCAAAAGTAAAGGCTATCTCAGTCCTTTACCTTCCTCAAAATCTATACCCAAACAGACATCAGAGGCTGCGTAAAAGCATAATCATTATAGAGATGCAATTTGACATTAAGAATAGAGTCAGCCTTGGAGTCAGGAAGTCCTAAGCTCTGACTTAAACTTCTGACATAAATTGACTGTGTGACCTCAGGCAAGTAACCTAACTTCTCACTGTGTCAGTCAACTTTCAAATGCTCCAAGTTGAAGATAAGTTCCCTGGCTATACTCTCTTCCCCATCACATTTTCTTGGTGAACAAACCCTTTGCTTGCATTACTTCCATCATCTGCTTGTCCTTACTCCTATTAACATGCTGCTGAATGAACTGGAGAAAACCACAAAACCGTATCAACTTGAGTTGACTACAGATTTATGCTACATACCCTCAATTGGGCCCTCACTGCTGCAAGGGGATCCTTTTATACCTTCCTAATCATTTCACTATCTCACTCACCACAGTAACTTTTCCAAACCTTTTTATCCCTCCTCAAAACTCCCACATTTTCCCTTCCCCCACCCCCAGCTGAGAAATTTACCTCATAGTTCACTGAAAAAATTGAGGTCATTTGCCAAGAGCTCCTTTGTATGACGTCTTCCTCATTTCACATTTCCCAGATGCCTTCTGTCATTATCTTCTTCATCCTGCCAGCCTATCCCCTTTGCATGCACAAGTGATCCTGCTCCATTCTTCTACAGTAGATTGCCCCTCTGACATCCCTGATCTCTCATTAACCTTTAATCTCTCCCTGTCTATTGGTTGCTTCAGTACTATCTACAGACATACATGTCTCCGCATTCTCAAAAAGACCTCATTTGAGCCATCCATTTCCTTTAACTAGCAACCCATATCTCTCCTCTTTTTTTTGTGGCTAAACACATTGAGAAATCTGTTTATCATCAATGCCTTCACTTTCTTTACTTTCACTCTCTGCTTAACTCTCTGAACAGAGATCTGGCTTCCAATCTCATCATCCAACTGAAACTGCCTCTCCAAAGTTACACTTAATTGCCAAATCTAATGGTTTTTCTCAAACGTCATCTTTCTTGACCTCTCTGCAGCCTTTAACACTATTTAATACGAAGACTCTTCTTGATACTCTTTTCTCTCTGGTCATCTAGTCTCCTTCTCCTTATCTGACCACTCCTCATTCACCTTTGCTGGATCTTCATCCAGGTCATGCCCACTAAGAATGGGTGGTCAGAGTGAAGTCTTTTTCACATACTGACATGATCACACTTTAGACCTCAATATTTCCTGAAACCACCACTTCAAAGGTTTATAAATTTAAAATGCTGCTCTCTGAACATGACCTTCTATCCTTCCACCTCTTCTAATTTATCATTCATTCACAAGAAATTTACTCCATTCAGAATCACCAATTCCTTGACCCCTTCCTAGTCTCCTAGCCTTTCTCACTTACCTGGCTTCATTTGCTTCCATATCCTAGAATCACAGAGTTTCAGATTTGGTAAGGACCCTAGAGGTTTTTTTGGTACAATGCCTTTCTAAATGCAAGAATATCTTCTTTAACATAGTTGAAAAGTGATCTCATTGTCTTGTTTAAGTGAACTGAATTTTCTAGCTGAATGAATGTACTATCCCCTTGCTCCCATCCTTTTAATTATCGGCTTAAAATTTTAAAAGGAACCATAGAGAAACAAAGAGTTATTTTTGTTAGTTCAGTTCAAGTAACCAAATGTTTAAGTAGGAGGGAGTTAGGGTAAGGCAAGAACTTCAGCCTCAGTGACAAATGAAGGGTGGAGGAATGGACAAATGAAGAAACGAAGAAGGAAATTAGGTAATAGAGCTTTTTATTTACTCATCTTATCCAGGCCCAGAGACCCCATGAATTGTAGGGATGTGAATAGTTATGAAAACAAGTGGCTTGACATGGGTTATCTAAAGTCTGTAAAAGTCAAGCCAGAATAAATCTTTTTAAATCCCTCTCCTCCTTTTTTGGGAGGGTGGGGGTGGGAAGAAGGAATCTGTATTATTTCATCATTGTGAGTAGCTTGTCTTAGAGTTGATTGGGTCTCTGAATGGTTAAATTATTGACCCATGGTCACATAAGTAGTATGTGATAGAGACAGATTTTGATGTCTACTCTTTCTGTCTCTAAGTTGGACTTCTATCTATTATGCAATGCTGCATCTCTTATCCTAGGGATTATTATATAAAGCTGTACCAGTGTAGTAGGAAGGCCGAATTTATGATCTCAAATATAATCATGTATATGTTTGAATGGTCCGAAATCGCAAGGTATGAGAGATTCTCTAAGGAGAAAACAACAAGAAATTTATTTAGGCCCCAAGTCTCATCTCTATAGTTTTCACTAATAATGCAAATGAATAAGTAACAAAGACATGATTGAAAGTCTATTTAAAGTATTGAAGAGAAGGAACTATTCTTTAGAATAGTTTCAAACACATTGGAAGTATCCATTTTCATACATGCCATTGATGTATTAATTATATATTCTTATCTACTTGTTATAGTTAATCTCCTGATGACTTTAATAAGCAAACAGCCTCTAGAGCTATTCTCCCAAATGCTACTTGCATTACTTGGTTGAGTCCCTATATTACAGATGCTATAGCTCTTCTCCTCCAGTCCTGAGAGGGTGTGGGAATGTTTTTCTAATGCACTATCTCAAGAATCCCACTAGTAAGTTTCTACAGCATGAAAATTGGTTGATATCAATCAGTCAACCAGATTCTAACTAGCTTTTAGAAACTGGTATTTACCAAAATAGTATAGTAAGAAAAGCTCTCCCTTCAACTCTGTAACATTCTTCCACAAGTACGTATAGAATCTAAAGGAAAGTAGGTTCAAGTTTAGTGAGTGCATGAAGCAAAGCAAAACTCACAACTCTAGAATGCTAGTTCTTTTCTCTCTTTTATGTTTCATAAGAAGTTCACTCTAGGCATGGTGTAGCTTCTTCACTGGGCTCCTGGAATTTTGAAGCTGTCTTTCTTCATGGAATTCTGCCTGTTCTCAGTTCCCAAGGCAGACACTGTGTAGCTACTCTGAAAATGCTGCTAGGACTAGGACATTGATTTCTTTAAAAAAAAACCATTTTCTCCAATCTTCTAAAGTTCTCGAGGTGCTTCTCTAACCAAGGCAGAGGAAAGGATGCCAAAGTGTTCTTTCCTTCCCCATCCCCCAAGCAATTCCTTCATAGCAGTTTGCTGGAGGTTGGTACCATTAAGCAGCTAGATGTTTAAACCTCATAGGTTCTGGACTTGTTTACTATTTTACAGAAAACCCACAGAACATGATTAAGTTCTTTAATTAGTCTGAACACACTCCCTGTTGGATCTAGTAGGAATGCCTTTTGGTTGATTGATTGACTGATGGCCAGGCCTTGTTCATACCTAGTTCACAATTCTCACTGATCGATTCAACTATTATGTGTTTCCACCTGACAAAGGCATTGATTTAGAGTCCTCAGGTGGGGCAATTGCCTAAGCTGACTCCTACCCTTAAACTAGGCAATATGTTTTTGGCCCAATTTGTATTGCTCTAGGTACCTGGAAGTAATAAAAGGACCTTCCTTTAACTCTTCTTTCTTATATATGCCATTGGTAGGCTAATTATAAATTACGTTTTACAGCTGATCTCCAAATTACCTTTACTAGGTAATATCATTTTTGCCTCATTTAAGTAGTTCTGGAAGTAATAAAACTGCCTTGCTTTAACTATATTCCATAATTCATACTTTTCGCTAATTTAGGCTAGCCTTCCTATCCATTAGTCTGAATTAGTAAAGCTCTGATACGAAAAAATGCCCCAAAACGCATGTTCTCAATAACAACAACTCATCTATATACAGCACTTCAGAAATTGGAGAGTGACACAAAAATTATTATAAATTCATAAAATTAGATTCAAGTACATTCACGATGAAAAAGAAATAAGCAAGTGTAATTTCAGCTGTGGTAGCCTAGATTTGATTATATTACTTCACATGACTAATGTGAAATTTACTGTAATCCCTTGAGGTCTTGGCAAATATAAATAAGTAGTTTTCTCATTTATTCTCACTGATGTGAAGAATCTAGCTGAAGCAAATGCAAGAGCCATTCAGACTTGGTTTGAGTTTTCATGTGCCAAAGTGATGAAAAGTCCAAATCTTGGCGATGTTTATGTGCCTACCTTAAAAACAGTCCTGCAATCTTCACCGATGCTTTTGTCTGATCTCTCCTTGGTCCCATTCACTGCCTGCCTTATGTTTATAGTGATCTGTTTATGTTTGAACAATCATCACAATTTCTGAAAAACTGAAGTTCAGGATCACTTAAAGAAAAATGGAGAGGCCTAAACTGGCTGCAATACATTACAAATGAGGAATTGCATGGGAGTGGCAATGTAAAGGTTGACATTAGAGAAATGTTTGACTGGTATAAAAAAAAAGGTGAGCCTTTTTTACATAATGAAGTCAAGGGAACCTCTATCCTTCTCTGGTAGTCACTCAATTTCAAGAGACCCCAAAGAAAGCCCTCAGCACATTGGGTGGACTCCCTAAGATGGATTTATGGAAGGATATGGACAAGAGTCACAAAAGAAGGTCAGGTTTGGATGACTTGGAGGGAATATCTACATAAATGAATTTCTCTAGATCAATTGAGGAAGGGCTTCATCTTAGTGAGTTTCCTGAAGGCAGGGACTAGTTCATTTTTTGAACTAACATAGGACAAGGGTGTAATAAATGTTTGTTGGATTGAATTGAATTCTACTTCTAAGGTAAGTTTGGGATATTCAAACACAATTTCACAAAAGAATATATTTCCAGTCCCTAGAAACGTCATTACTAAAAATGGGTGCATTGCAGCTATTACAATATCTTTTTGTGGTGGCAAAGAAATGGAAATTGAAGGGATACCCATCAATTGGAGAATGGCTGAACAAGTTGTGGTATATGAATGTAATGGAATACTATTGTTCTATAACAAATGATGAGCAGGCAAATTTCAGAAGAACCTGGGAAGACTTACATGAATTGACGATGAAGTGAGCAGAACCCAGAGAACATTGTATACAGTAACGGCAATATGGTATGATGATCAATTATGATTATCTTAGCTCTTCTCAGCAATACAATGATCCAAGACAACTCCAAAAGACTCATGGAGGAAAATGCTATCCATATCCAGAGAAAGAACTATGAATGGAGATTGAAGCATACTATTTTTTCTTTTTTTTTTCTTTTTCTTTCTTGTGGTTTTCCCCTTTTGTTATTTCTTCTTTTACAACATGACTAATATGGAAATACATTTAACATGACTGCACATGTATACAAGATTGCTTCTGTTTGGGGAAATGGGGAGGGAAGGAAGGGAGAAAAATTTGGAACTCAAAATCTTATTTGAAAAATGAAAGTTGAAAACTATCTTTACATGTAATTGGAAAAAAATACTATCGAAAAAGGAAAAAAAAAACAAATGGAGTCAAGTATAGAGAAGTCTCACTTCCTACTCTGCCTATAGTAAACCTGGCTCCTTAAGGATACCTCTCCAGGGTACCTCCAGGATACCTTCAAAAGTGTGAATGACAGCTCATACCAGTTAGGCTGACTCTGCTTTCAGGAATACTGCCATAACAGTAAGATTCAAGAGTTAGTAATTATGGAAACTGATAATTGCTTAATTTATCGACCTTCCAAATAGTGTTTGAAACTTTAAAGAAGATTTTTAGATACCAGTGTCTTCACTTGACCAAATGAATCTTTAAGGTGGAAATCTTGGGTTTAGATAGGGAGGTATTTGGGTGCATGGTATCCTTCAAATAATAACAGCTAAAAGCTAACATTTATATAACCCCTATTATATGCCAGGCACTGTGCTAAGTGCTTTACAATTATTGTCTCATTTTATCTTCAGACCAATCACAGGAGATAGGTGCTATTATAATCCCCATTTTACAGATGATGAAAATGAGGCAAATAGAGGTTAGGTGGTTTGTCCAGGGTCACAAGTAAGTATCTGAGGCTGGATTTGAACTTGGGTCTTCCTGATTCCAGGCCCTGTGCTCTGTCCCTTGTGCTACCTAGTCACATGTTACCAGGTAAGTGGCTTTCTACCTTTCCCATTTGTAAGCTTGGTCCCATTGCCCTGAATTCTATGGCTTTCTCCTCCCCTTCAAAGGCCAAGTAAGCTCTCTCCTGCTCCATAAATCCCTTTTGTACTCTGGACCATAAACAATATCTAAATGACTTTTATTTTCCCCTTTGAGAGAGGCAAAGTACAATTGCAAGTTTAGACTGTAACTTGAAAACACTTTATCTTTCTCCTATAAATTCCTTCTTGCTCTCTTCCCTGCTAAGGAGAAGAACCTTGTTACCCTGAGTGCTGAGCTGTGCTCTTCTCAATGTCTCCCGATGCTATAGATCTCCTAGTCTTTCTGGAAATTCTGATGTTTCAAGCCATGTTTTGAATTTGGAAAAACATAGGCAAACAATGGTTTGCAAGACATAGATCCTGGCAGTACACAGTCTTCTCCCAATTTAACTTAATTCCATTAAAAAAATTCAATTCAACCAATGTGTATTACGCAACTATTTAGTGTTTTAGGTGCCACCTTGCCTTCAAGGCAACTGAAACACTCTCTTGGAATTACTAATATCAAACCATTGATTTGAATTTGCTGGTGGAGATTAATTCAAGAGGACCAGACACTTTAGATAGCTTTCTTCCTAGTGGGAAAGAACCTAGGATTATTGGTCTTCACAGCACAATACAAAAATCTACTTGTTTGTTTTGGCCTGCATGGATGGACCATGAGACTCTTCTGAATTTGTCTTCTATTTGATTTGCTAATTTTATTGTTTTATTTTAGTCATTCTATGTGTACATGCTTAGTCATCTTTAATGATGGATTCTTTCTTGAAAAAAAAAACCTTCAGAAAAAACAACTATTTTCCTTTGTTTCATACTTTATGTTTCCTGTAAAAGTATCAAAATCTCCCACAAAAACCTTATTCTGATGTCATAAAATCAAATATGAAAATAGTCACAATACTCTAAGGAAATAGAATTTAGAGAACCTTAGAGCTAGAAAGAAATTGAAAGGATATCTAATCTGACTCATACCTGTTCAAGAATCTTTTCTATATCATATCTGGCCAAATGTTCATTCCCTCATCAACCCTCCTAGTAAAGAGAAAATCATTGTTTCGCACCCGGCACCCTCTCCACTTTGGGCAATTCTAATTCCTAAGATAATAGGTAGCATCTAAACAATGCTTTAAGGTTTGTTATCTCATCTGATACATCATAACAACACTGGGAGGTAGGTGCTATTATTATGCTCATTTAACAGATTAGGAAACTAACTATCAGATTTACAGATTAGGAAACTAACTAACTATGCTTCAGATATGGAGCTGAAATTTGCCTTCCACCCTTCATTTCTAGTTCTGCCTTCTGGGATCACTCAGAGTAAGTCTGATGCCTGTGCCGTAGAACAACCCTTGACATACCTAGACACAGTTCTCACGTCTCCCTTAAGTCTCTTCTTCTCTGGGTGACTATCTATATATTTCCTTCAACTGTTCTTTTCATGGTCTAGCTGAGAGTTCTCTGTCTATTCTGGTCATCCTTATCTAAACACATTCCAGTTTGTCAACATTCGTCCTAAAATATAGCACCCAAAATTGAACACAATATTCCAGATATGTCCTGAATAGAGCTGGACTTTAACTTGCTTATTCCAGACACTTGATCTATGGATATATCCCAAGTTCTCATTTGGTTGCCATAGCACATTGCATTCTGAATCATGTGGAGCTGGCAGTTCACTAAAATAGCTGGGCCATTTTCCCATGAACTGTTGTCTCTCTGTATAACTAGATCTCAAGATCATAGATTTAGAACTGGGAAGGACCTCAGAGGACCTCTAGTCCAAACTAGATGAAGAAATTGAGGGCAAGAGAGGTTGAGTAATTTGCCTAAAGACACACAGGTTGTAAGTGAAATAGCCAGGATTTGAAGTGAGATCCCCTGACTCCAAATCAAAGGGTTATTTTTCCTTTTTCTTTTTTGGGGGAGAGGTTGTTCCCCATTGTACCACAATACTTCCTATCTTCTTCTTAATAGTTAATTGTTTGGACCCAACTGTGAGAATTTACATACATCTCTATTAAATTTCATCTTATTAGATTCAGCCTGGGGCAGCTAGATGTTGAACTGGATAGAGTGCTAGGCCTTGAGTCGGGAAGACGCAACTTCCAGAGTTCAAATCTGGCCTTAGACACTTCCTAGCTGTGTGACCCTGGGCAATCTCTTAACCTTTAGTTTGCCTTAGTTTCCTCATCTGTAAAATGAGCTGGAGAAGGAATAGTAAACCACTCCAGTGTCATTTTCAAGAAAATTCCAAATGGGGTCACAAAGAGTCAGATGTGACTGAGAAATGACTGAATGACAAAATTGAGCCTATGGTTCCAGCTTGTCAATAACCTTTTGGTTGGAGTCTATAGAGTAATAAGGGAAGACTAGCACATCTGGTGTGAGGGCTTGCTGAGCCCTTTTTGGGGCTGTTCATCCATTTTTGGTGTTTGGCTGTCACCCAACTCTCACCTGTGGCTCTTAGAAGCTGTAATATGCTTAACAGTCACACCCTGGTAAAACCGTCTCAGCAGATGGGCTAAACCAGGTTGAAGGGAACCAACGGGCTTCAAACCTTTTGGTGAGTTAGGGGGATGTCTGCCCCAAGTGTGTGAAGATTTCCCCTGGAAGAATGGGCAAATGAGAACAACTTATTCCAATAGCCATGAAGGTGGCTGAAGCAGGTACTGCTTCAAAAATGCCAACATTATCCACTGCATCTCAGGCCATCACCAATCATCTTGACTTTTATCCTATCTCTGTACACAGATGACTCCGGAAGGGAGAGTGAGGCTGATGACTTTGCATCTCAAACAAGTTAAGACATCGCTTGTGATGTCACTAGTCCTCTTTAAATATGAAGGACAAACCATAATATCCTTTTGGTCTCAATCATGTAGTTCAGGATATTCCCCCCTCCCCTACCCCTGCCAAGCTTCTGATCATTCACAAAGACATAGATGATAGAAAGCTACTACCAAATCCATGAAGCCCTGGTTTAAAGTTTTGTTTCTAATACATCCTGGTTATTTGACTTGGCAAGACATTTAACCTCTAAGATTATAAGCTGTGGGGGAGATACTGACCTACATAGGAAGAGGTAATTTCTTCCTATACCAGTGAAGTTACAGGTCCATCTTATATCCCTATTCTGTGCATTTATGCATTGCATTGATTTTTTTAAATGTTCAATAGAACAGAATGTAGGACAGAGCCCTATGGTACTCCACTAAAGACATCTACCTAAGTTAACAGTGATCTATTAAATACCACTATTTGGGTCCATTATTCATCCATCTTCAAATCTACTTAACTATCCTATCATTTAATCTACTTCTGTCTATTGTCCTCAAGTATATCACAAAACACTTTGTTATATGACTTGCTGAGGTCCAGGCATACTATATCTATGATACTCCCCCGATCTATTAGTCTAATATCCCTATGAAGAATAGGAAATTATTTTATTCTGCTGTAGCCTTTTTTAACTGTTGGGATCCTTATCCTAATTCACACTCTCACTGATGAGTAGGGTCCAACTAAATCTCCCCCTCAGTGTTCTAGGGATACCCCGAGGGGTTGTGGTTGCCTTTCTTTAATGTAATTGTCTGGAGCTCCCATTCTAGTGTATTCCTCTTCCAATTAGGCCCCCCCCCATAAAGCTCCAGTTTTATTTAATCAATGAACATAAATTAGCTTTTAGAAAGTGCTATTTACTGAGAAGATATATAGCAAGAAGAGAAGTACAAATCAAAGCCCTCTCCATCACTGGGGATCACAGTCTTCCTTATACCATCTTGGTTCCTAGGAAGAGTGGGTTTTGATTTAAAGCACTTTCTACAAAGCATCCATCCCACCGAGTTTAGGTTTAAATTCAGGATCAGGTGGCTCGGTGGATAGAGCATCAGGGCTGGAGGTAAGAACAACTGAGTTCAAATTTCTGGCCTTAGACATTCGTTAGGTGTGTGGGCAAGATATTAACCTTTGTTTGCCTCAGTTTCCTCATCTGTAAAATAGGGATCATAATAGCACCTCTTTCCCAGGGTTGTTGTGAGGCTCAAAAGAGATTATAATTGTAAAGTGCTTAGTACAGTCCCTGGCACATAGTTAGCATTATAGAATTGTTAACTGTTATTATGATTAGCTATTAGAGGAGCTGGCCAGGTCCATTTACTGCTGGTCTGGCTCTTACTCCTTAGGGGCTGAAAGGATACCTCATCTGGCTTGGCTGGCAAGAAATTCTGGCATGGATTCCAACTCCTGAACACTGGGTGCTCTGCTGACTTTTCAAAGGTCACAGGATTGTGGCTTTCTCTAAAAGTCCTTTACCTGCCAGCAAGAAAAAAACAAAATGAATGGAGGCAAAGAACAGAGAGTCACATGTCAGGAGGACCAGATGCCTCTCCCCATCCAGAGACTTACAATATGTCTTCCTCACTCAAAACAGCAAGGCATAAAAGTGGGGGAGTTACTGTCCCTCTCCCCAAATCTTATCTGCCTCTCAGTTCTGATTTAGCAGCAAAACAAGAAGTTCCCTTCTTCATCATGAGATAAGTGGGAGAGAAACAGAATATCTGGGCAGGCTCAGCATCAGGGAGCAGATCCCTTTCATCTTGAATTTCCAGAAGCAAGCTCTCCAACTTCTTCTAAGTGGGATGTCTTTAGAGAGAGCAGTCCTAGGAATGGGGCTCCAATTGACCAGCCTCCATGTTGCACTGATATGACTTACTCTTGAAGAATCCACAGCAGCTTTTAATAACATCTTTTTTTTACTAAATGTATTTCTTCTTCATTTGAACCAACAAAGCAGGAAAGAGGGCACGAGCTGTCTTCTGTCTGCCTCTCCGTTCTGTATTAGTGGCCGACTAAAAAGTATGTTTCTTCACCATGTGTTTAGTGGACTGGAAACAGTCATCCCTGCCCATGCTCTGAAGTGCAGAGACAAGTGCCTTGCTTCCATATCATGAAACACTTCCCAGAAGCAGCTCACTAAGGTGAAATTCTCCTGGGATCCAACAGCCAGGCCCCTCCTTACAAAGTTTACCATCCTCAGCAGATCTACTAGAATGTGTTTGACAAGGTCCCCAATCCCGTATTTTTGGAAGCAGTCACGTGCTGCATTGGACAGTGCACTGAGTCAGGAAGACCTGAGTTGAAATTTGACCTTAGACATTAGCAGCTATGTGACTTTAGGTAAATCTAATTTTAGGTAACTGTCTGCCTCAGTTTACTCAACTGCAAAATAGGGATTATAACAGTATCTGCCTCAACAAGTTATGGTGGGGATCAAATGAAATATTTCCAAAGCAGCTTAATGGCTTGTTCTCTCCTGGTACCCTCTCTACATAGCTCATTTGAAGTTTTACATTTTGAATGCCTTCCCCAGTGACTTGTACCAAAGGGCCCACTTGGTGCAGTTCTTAATCAAATCCAGTAGTTAACATTCCTCTATACTTCCAAATACATGATGCTACATTTTAACAAACCAATACCTTTTATTTTAAACAAATTTCTAGTAGGTAATGCTTGTCTTGTTGCTTATTAACAAAAAGGGGAAGACCTTTCCCAACCTGGAAAACAAAGAGTAAAAAAAAAAAAACAGGAAAAGTCAAGTCTTCCTTCTTAGAGAGGAAGCCAGCTCCTTCTTGTAGAATTAATCTGAGCACGTGAGGTTTTCCCCACAAGGATTAAGGATCTAGCTTGGCTAGGAGTCACACCCTTAGCCTTCAGGTGAGAAATCAAACTAAATGTGTAATAACACTTGTCTTCTGGCTCCAGGTGAGGCTAGGGTCCTTGCTCTCTCTCTCATGGAGGGACCTCTTTGCTAGAACAAAGCAGCACTGGGTCCAAGGAGAGCAAGGCACTTTGCCCTCTCTATTCCCATTAAAATAACCTCCTATTCTTTAATAATTGACTAACTTAGAAAGGAAAAGAAAATCAAGCTTCCTATCTCAAAAGGAAAACTTAGTCACTACAGAAATCCAGAGCACATGGCACTCTTCCCATAGGGATTAGGAACCTGCCATGAACTGGAAGTCACTCCCTCACTCTCAGGTGAGAAACCTAATTTGTCTTGGGCAAATATTTCCCATGGTTCCTTCAGCACACAAAGCCATTCAACTGAGGTTCAGGAAAAAAAAATTCTATTTTTTTTTAAATACGGGACACATCAAGGTTTCTCTAGTTCTCTAAACTACAGGTAAACCTTTGGAGGTTCTGGCAAATTTCCTGTGGGACCTTCTACTAAAGGGCTCCTGTAATTTCTCCCCGTGGATCTCTGCTACTATGTGGGCAATGCTAATAGAATTCTAAACTCACCAGATAATTGGACAATTAGCCTTAGTTAGAGACAAAATAAAACCAAATCAGTTAAACCCCGAACAGGTTACATGTTAGTCCACCTAGAGGCTAGCAGCATTATCTTCCTCACTTGAACCAGCAAGGCAGGAAAAAGAGAGTTGCCCTTTTGGGAGGGCAGTTCAGGAGCCTCTCTGCCCCCACCCCCGAGGGGGTTGGCTACAGGCAGATAAGACTGTACATACTCTGGGGATGGGACTCCCATTAGCCAGTCCTCCTGTTTTTGCCAGTGCGGCTTATTCTTACCACCAGTTCTTTTTTTTTCTTTAATATATTTAGTTTTCAGCATTGATTTTCACAAGAGTTTGAATTACAACTTTTCTCTCCATTTCTACCCCCCCACCCCTGCTCCAAGATGGCATATATTCTGGTTGCCCTGTTCCCCAGTCTGCCCTCCCATCT
>CM053624.1:172392016-172420545 GCA_028646595.1 Phalanger gymnotis | reverse complement strand
GTATATTTTTGAGTCTCCTTTAGCAAGTCATTGACTCGTTTTTCATGGTTTTCTCTCATGCTTCTCATTTCTCTTCCCAATTTTTCCTCTACTTCTCTAACTTGCTTTTCCAAATCCTTTTTGAGCTCTTCCATGGCCTGAGACCAGTTCATGTTTTTCTTGGAGACCATCTTTCATTTATCTAGGATTAATGTTTCCATCTTATCTTTCTGATTCTGAAGATCATTGTCTTTGATGGATAAAAAAAGATGAGTAGCATCCCCTCTAGAGCATCCTCCTACCCTCACGCTCATAACTATCTTGGGTTCAAATTATTCTGTGGGCCCATACTCTCAAACGGAAACCCCACCAGTGTGTTTATTTCAAATCTACTCTGCTAGAGGACACAGTTAGCTCAAAGAAAAGATATTTACTGACATGACCCAATAAGAACACTAGCAATCAAACATTTTACCCACAAACTTGGATCACACTCACAATACATTCAATGTCAGTGGAAGGAATAGATACAAGGAGTTCACAAGTAAAGAGATTGGTTGGCTGGTTGTTGTCCTTTCTTGAAGAGGACCAAAATGATATCACCATGTGGGGGGGGTCAAGGTACAGTGTATCCGACTGGCTGATCAGACCGATGGAAGCTCTGAAGGCTCTAACACTGGTCAGACACAAATAGTTCATATGAACATGTGGAGTGGAGGTCTCTAAATTTGCACATCTCACATTTCTTTTAAGCTTCTGTAGTCCTGAAGTAGAGAAATACAAATGTAGAAAATACAAGTGGACAAGGTATGTGTGCAGAAGGGCAACTTGAACAAAACAGGGGCTTGAGAGTACAGATACTATAAAATTACAGGATTGCTGATGCTTCTCCATTGGACTCTGCTCTATTGGACCCTGTTGTATGCTGCTCTAATGAATGCTACTTTACCACTTGGCTGTAGTCATTCTTAACTCCAGCCTTGGGCTCAGCCAACATTACATCCTAGGGTCAGTAGGAGTCTTGGCCAAGACTTGCCATCTCCCAAGCAGCATCCTGGTTCCAAGCATTAGATTCTAACCTACTCTACTTGACTCCACATCTACAGATCTGCTGTGTGTTTTCTGCTGCAAGATGCCATTGCTCATGCTATGGGGGACAGGGGTGGGTTGGGGAAATAAGAAGAGAAAGAAATACTTTCTACCCTTGCTGTATTCCACTAGAAGATGTCTTATTCCTTGGCTTTTAATCTCTTACCAAACTTAATTCCAGGGGCAAGTTCTTGTTTCTGTCAACCTTTAGTCAAATTTTCTGAATCTTTCATATGCAAATAGGCCACTCTAAGTCAAAACATCATATGAGTGAATTTCTTCACATGTCCCAGTTACAAATTCATTAAGTTTTATAATTTCATTCAGTGGATTCGGGACGCTCTGTTTCCCACCCCCACCCCACCCCCACCAAAAAAAAACCAGGGATTAAATATTTCATCTTTGCCAACTATTACCACCATCTCTTAGACCCAGAATATTAATCCAATCCTTTCTTTTTTTCTTTCTCTTGTCTCTAACATAGCTTTCTTTAAAAGCCCTTTTTATGATCCTTAGCATCAGGCAGCTGGAAAATCCCACTCTTTTATATTCATCCTAAATTACTTGCTCTTGCTTCAGTCCTCTAAAAGTCTTATAAAATTTTAATTTGGTTGATGCACATTTCCCTATTTAGACAGTTCCCCATTTTCTTCCTCTTTGTAATTATTTCTGTTTGTGTTATTAGAGCATTCTTGAGAACACTCCGTCCTTCTTGTGCTGTTAAATTTTATGGCATGGAACCCACCACATATTTCTGAACTATTTTAAATAGACTCTCCCAAAATCTAGGATGGGTTGTAAAGGGTATCTCAAAAGTCTTAATGCCATTTTAAGTTATTAAAGTTTATGCCCTCAGGTATTTAGTAAATGTACTAAAGCTTAAAACTACATTAAGACTTTGGGGACATTCTATATGATTCTTCTTGTTTCCTTTATCTATTATGAACTCTATGATGAAGTATTCTATTCCTCCTCCAGTTCCTTACTGCAGCAACTATTTCCTCCTTTTGGTCTAGAATTGGGTTCAGATAGCAATTTCCTCTTCCAAGTTTATAAGAACATGATCATTAAGGCAAGAATTTATCAGCTGTTATTAATTTGGCAGAGAAGCATGTTAGCAGATGTGTAGGTAGCTGAAGTCCCCCATCATTACCATATCATGACTTCAGTATAGGTTTCTAATCTATTTCCTGAACTCATCATCCATTTCCTACCTCTATCTAGATGACTTCTAATATATTCCCGGAAGAGTATTGGTTCTATTTCTACTTCCACTGATTAGAACCTAAAAATTCTTTTTTAAAATTTTAAATTTTTTTTTATTTTTTATATTTTTTTATTTTTACTTTACAATACTTAGTTCTACATGTTCTTGAGTTTCAAATTTTCTTCCCTGCCCTCCCCTCCCCCCCCAAGATGGCATGCAGTCTGATATAGATTCTATATAAACCTTCACATTAAACTTATTTACACAATAGTCAAGTTGCAAAGAAGATTTATGACCAATGGAATGAGTCATGAGAGAGAAGAAACAAAACCAAAAAAGAAGAGAAAAAAAGAGAGCAAACAGTTTGCCTCAGTCTGCATTCAGGTGCCACAGTTCTTTCTCTGGATGTAGATAGTTCTCTCCATCATGAGTCCTTTGGAGCTGTCTTTGAGTCTTGCATTGCTAAGGAGAGCCAAGTCTATCAAAGTTAGTCATCACAGAATCAATATGTCTGTGGTTGTGTACAACAATCACCTGGTTCTGCTCCTCTCGCTCAGTATCATATCATGCAGGTCTTTCCAGGTTATATGAAGTCCATATCTTTTCCATTTCTTATAGCACAATAGTATTCCATTACATTCATATACCACAACTTGTTCAATAATTCCCCAGTTGATGGGCATCCCCTTGATTTCCAATTCTTTGCCACCACAAATAGAGCTACTATAAATATTTTTGTACATACAAGTCTTTTTCCCTCTTGTGTGATCTCTTTGGGATATAGCCCTAGGAGTGGCATTACTGGGTCAAAGGAACCTAAAAATTCTTTGTCATGTTTTCCCTTGTTCATGGATTTTCTTAGATGGTACATATCTTCTTTGATATACAATGCTATCCCATTGCCCCTTTTGGCTAACATGCTCCTTTAAAGAGGTCCATATTTCCAAATCTGTTTTCCAGTCATCCAAACCAATCTGTTTCTTTCTTTATATTTCATATTTATTTATAATAAACAAAATCTTATTTGTTTAATGAGTTCCTTATTTCTAGTTCAATCACTAGACAGCTCCCTCTTTTCTTCCTCATTGGAACAGTTTGTATTTGTGTCATCAACATTTCATTAAGTAGTGATAATGAATTCATCTTGAGCTGAATTCCCTGAGAAGCTTAGACCATGAGATTTAGCTCTTGGTACCCTTGCTGAACACCCCTTTTCTAGGGAAAGGAGATTGGGAATAAACTCAACAAGCACATTTCATATAGGTAGCTCTAGGATGGATCTGTCCTATAGCTTCATTACTGCTTACCCCTCCATTTTTAACTGGAATCCCAAAACTGTTTGGTATTAGGTAAGTGGGCCAAGCCTATTTATTATCTAGCTATCCAAGATGGAAAATGTGCTAGTCACCAGAAGCTGGGGTGAGGTCTCTCATTGACAATGTTAAATCCTACACCAGAATGAATTTTGGAAAGGGAAGGCTAAACCTAAGAGTATTAGCTTGCCAAGATGACCCTGTTCTTGACCTCCTGCCTGGAAAAATGGCAAAGCTGACACTTTGAAGGACCAGAGCTGGGATGGCTTCTGTCCATCTTAGAATAAGCATTCTCCTTTTTCTGAAAGAGTACAGCAGTACTTGCTCCAAAAATTGCAGCTAAGTCAAAAGCTAGAAGCAGTGGAGACTACAACTGCCAAGAAAGGATAAAGCTGAGGAAATTCAGTTCAAAGATCTATCGAAACACTGTGCCTCTCAAGGATCGAGCCCAGCTTAGAGTTGGAGAAGATGAGCAGATCCAGAATATCAGGAGAAGTGGAAATACTTTACAGGACTACAGTATCTGAGGCACAAGTCGCCCTAGCCATGTATTTCCTAAGTGTGTGTCTTTCTAATAGTTCTCTTTCTAATAGAGCATTCTAAGTGCTTACTTTTCCCACTAGCACAAAGTATATTTATGAGAGGATGTACCCCAGGATAGGGTGAAAGTGTTTTATAGTTACTGTTCTTAATATGCCATATCAGGAAATGCCTTTGCTTTGAGCTAATTTTGTTCTTTGGATAACTAATGAAGATAGATGGCTGGAGTTCACGGGGCTTTCAGAGCAAGAATCCATAGCACACCTTGAACCTGGGGAAATTGCCCCCTGGCCCTCTTTATCCAAATAAGCTCCTCAGTCTCACATTTATTAAGTACAGAATACTTCACTCAAATCTGATAAGGACTTACCCTTTATGAGATATAATCCAATCTGAATAGGGTGCTTCCTTTCATTTTGTTGTATTTCTTTTAAAAAATTAACTTATAGAAAGGCTCGCATGAAATAATGAAAAGTGAAATGAGCAGTACCAAGAGAATGTTGTACATAGTAACAGAAATATTGTTCTAAGAACAAGTTTTGATTGACTAATTCATCCTGAGTATTGTAAATACTCAAATCAACTACAAAGGACCTATAAAGGAAGATGCTATCCACCTCCAGAGAAAGAACTGACAAATAGAAGTATGTACAGTATGGTTATACACACACATATTGTAGCCTTCTCTAAGGTAGGGTGGGGAGGAAGGAGAAAAAAAATTACAAATGCACAGCAAAGAACAAAAGAAAACTTAGAAGGAGGCCCAGAAAAGCAGGGTAACTTTCAAAACAATATGTAGTATTTATTACATAGTGTTTTTTTCTAAGTAAACAGTCTGAAATGGAAATTCATGGTTTTATACTGAATCCTCTGTGTTGTGCTATGTATGTGAAAATGTTCTCTTTTTTTGTCTTTTTGTATTTAAGTTCAAAATGAATAAAAATTTTAAAAAATAAAATTAAGCTTTAAAAAAAGAAAAAATTAACTTGCCCCTTGTATCTTGCAAATTTCCCAAAGTTGGAAAGGAACAGTCTCTTATATTAGATGAACCCGAGGGAAGCTAAATGATGATGCAAGGTCAAATAGTTATTAGTAGTACAACTGAGACTAGAACTCAAATCCTGACTCCCCATCCTCCACTCTTTTCAACATATTGTACCAGTTCATCATGCTTTGCACAGTGGAGCACTCTCACATCCATGCAAACTATTCCCATTTTTTCAATTTCTGGCATCAAGCAATCAAAAGCATTCATTAAGTGCCTACCATGGGCAGAACACTGGAAGAAATACATGAATTTAAAAGGGTATCTGTCTTCATGGAACTTAGAGTTCAGTAGGGGATAAAAGCCTAATATAGATAGCTATGATATATGCTATTACATGATAAGCACAGTACAAAATTTTAAAATGAAGTGTTCCATATGGTCCAATGGGGATAATATCCATATCCTAAGGCAATCATGGAGGACCTCGTGGTTGTGACATTAGAGAGTTTTTTTCTAAAATATTTAGTTAGTTTTCAACATTCACTCTTATAAGATTTTGAGTTTTAAATTTTCTCCCCCTCCTCCTCTCCCCACTCAAGACACTGTGCAGCCTGATATAGGCTATATATATACAGATATATTAAACATATTTCCATATTAGTCATATTGTAAAGAAGAATTAGAACCAAAATGAAAAACCATGAGAAAGAAAAAAAACAACAAAGAAAAAAAAAGGAGACAAAATAGTATGCTTTAATTTTCATCCAGACTCAATAGTTCTTTCTCTGGATGTGGATAACATTTTCCATCATAAGTCTTAGTTCATTGAATTGCTGAGAAGAGCTAAGTCTGTCAACATTGGTCAACCCACAATGTTGCTGTTACCGTGTACAACATTTTCCTGGTTCTTCTCACTTCACTCAACATCAGTTCATGCAAATCTTTCCAGGTTTTTCTGAAGTCTACCTGCTCATCATTTCTTATGGAACAATAGTATTCCATCACATTCACATACCACAACTTGTTCAATCATTCCCCAATTGATGGGCATCCTCTCAATTTACAATTCTTAGCCATCACAAAAAGAGCTGCTATAAATATTTTGTACATGTGGGTCTTTTCCCATTTTTATGACCTCTTTGGGATACAGACCTAGAAGGGATATTGCTGGATCAAAGGGTATGCACAGTTTTATAGCCCTTTGGGCATAATTCCAAATTGCTCTCTAGAATGGTTGGATCAGTTCACAACTCCACCAGTAATACATTAGTGTTCTAATTTTCCCACATCTTTTGAGATGGTTTTAAGAAATATGTTTGAGATCAGCAAATGAAAAAAGGGAGGGAGGGCATCTGGGCATTAGAAATATTGTGAACAGAAAAGAATAGCCTTTTTAAAAATTTAATTAATTTTATATACATAATCTGTCCATCCTACTGACTTCTATTAAACAACCAAAAAAAGAAAACAAAAATAAAACTTTGATCACAAACATGCATAGTCTAGCAAAACAAATTCCAACAACAACCATTCCTCAAAGTGTGTGTATCTTTCTGCCTTTTAAGTTCATCATGTCTCTGTCAGAAGTTGAGTGGCATGTCTCATCTTCAGTCTTTTGTATAATTTGTACTTACCTTCAGGATCATTGCATTTATTTGAATTCTAAATTCTTGCCAACGTTTATTTTCTCTATAATGTTATTGTCATTGTATAAATTGTTTTCCTAGTTCTGTTCAGTTCATTTTCCATCAGTTCATAGAGGTCTTCCCAGTTTTCTCTGAAATTGTCCATTTCATCATTTCTTACAGCACAATAATATTTGGTTACATTTATATACCATAATTTCTCTAGCCAGTCCTCAGTAGCATAGTTCTTTAGTTTCCAATTTGGGGCTACTAAGAAAAGAGCTGTTGTAAGTACTTTTGTACATATAGGTCCTTTTCTTCTTTGATTTCTTTAAGTTATAGACCTAGTAGTGACATAACTAGGTGAAAAGGGATACACACTTTAGCAGCTTTTGGGGCAGGATTACAAATTCCTTTTCATAATGGCTGGGCCAATTCACAGCTCCACCAATAATGACGTATTTTTCCCATAACTCTTCCAACGTTTTTCATTTTCCTATTTTGTCATTTTTGCCAGTCTGATAGGTGTTAGCTGGAACTTCAAGGCTGCTTTAATTTACATTTCTCCAGTAATTTAGAGAGTTTTTTTCTATGGTTGTAGATACCTTGGATTTCTTCCTTTGAAAAATGTCTGCTCATATGCTTTGAACTCATTGTCTTCTCCCCAAAACTTTCCTTACTTCCTAACCTTCTCATTAGTGTTGAGAGCATCACTATCCTCCCAGTCATATAGGCTCAACACCTAAGTGTCATCTTCCTCAATCTCTCTCACAACCTGTATCCAATCTGTTGCCAAGTTCTGTCAATTCTGTTTTCATTATGTCTCTTGTGTCTATGCCTGCTCTCTCCTCTGACACTGCCACCACCCTGAGGCCAGCCCTCACCACTTTATGCCCGAACTATCACAATAATTTTCTGGTTGATCTCCCTGTCTCAAGTCTCTTCCCCCTTGCAGTCCATCTTCCACACAGCCATCAAAGTTATCTTCCTAAAGCACAGATCTGACTATATCATGCTCCTGTTCAACACTTAGTGATTCTCTACTATTTTCAGGATCAAATATAAAATCCCCTATTCAGTCTTTAAATTTTTTCATAACATCATTCTTTACTATCTTTCATTGTCTTATACTTTACTCCTCTCTATGTCCTCTAGGATCTAATTACCCTGAGCTCCTTACTGTTATTTTCACAAGACATTCCATCTTCTAGCATCATACTCATTGGATATCCCCACCATGCTGGGAATTCTCTTTCTCCTCACCTCCACTGTCTGAACTCCCAGGCTTCCTTTGTGTGTCACCTGCTGCGAGAAGCCTTTTCTGGTCCTCCTTAACATTAGTGCCTTCACTCTGAGATTATCTCAAATTTGTCCTGTTTATATCTTGTTGCTAAGTAAACATTTGCATTCAGTCTTCCCCATTATATTGTGAACTCCTTTAAGTCAGGGACTGTTTTCTTTGTATTCCTAGCATTTATTACAATGCGTAGCACATGCTAGATGTTTAATAAATACTTGTTGATATGACTTGATTTATGTATTGGGGAACAGCATTTAATTTTATGAATGTAAGTTACTTCTTTATATACCTAAGAAATGAGAGATTTGGTATGAAGATTTTTTTTCTCATTTACCTTTTTCTCTTCTAATTTTAACTAGATATCTTCAAAAATCTTTTTAATTGTATATAATTGAAATTGTCCATTTTATCATATGTAATCCTCTCTATCTCTTGATTAGTCATGAACTCTTCCCCTATCCATACAAATGAAAGGTAATTTGCCTTTAATTTGTTTATGATATGATCTTTTATATCTAGGTCATGTATCCATTGGTGACTTTTCTTGCTGGTATATGGTGTGAGCTGTTGGTATAAACTTACTTTCAGGCAGACTCTTTCCAGTTTTTCCCAACAGTTTTCATCAAACAGTAAATCCTTTCCTCAGCAACTGGTCTATTTGGGTTTATCAAATACTATGCCATTATGTGTAGTGTTCAGGAAGGCTAGTACCTCTGGTGTGAGGGCTTGCAGAGTCTTTTTCCAGGGCTCATCAACTTTGGTGTCTACCCAATTCACCCAACTGTCACCTGTGGCTTCAAGAAGCTGCAGCATGTGCAGCAGCCACCACTCTTCCCCCAACCCCTGACCATCTCGGCAGACTGGCTAAACCAGGTTGAAGGTAACCAGCAGGGCTCAAACCTATTGGTGAGTTAAGGGGATGTTTACCTCAAGCATGTGAAAATTTTTCCTCGTGGAATGGGTGGATGAGAACAATTTGTTCCAATAGCCATGAAGGTGGCTGAAGCAGGATGCCATGGAGTGATTAAAGCTTGGTCAGTTGTCAAAGATACCAAGCTTATCCACTGCATCCCAGGCCCTCATTAGGTCATCTTGACTTTTGTCTTGCCATTGGACTTTGATGACTCTGGAAGAGAGACTGAGGTTGATGACTTCATGCAACCATGCCTCACTTAAATCCCATTCATCTGCAAGTAAAGACATCACCCTGTGATATCATTGGTCCTCTTTGAAATCAAAGGACAAACTGCAACAGTGCTATTATGTTTGTTTGCTTCTGAATGTTGTGTACCTAATGTATTCCTCTCTCTCTCTCTCTCTCTCTCTCTCTCTCTCTCACACACACACACACACACACACACACATACACACACACACACTCTTAGTAGCAAACTGTTTTGTTGATTATTGCTTTGCAATATATGTTGAGATCTGGTACTGATAGACATGTTTCCTTCCCATTTTTTTTCATTATTTTCCTTGAGATTCTAGTCTATTTATTCTTACATATGAATTTTACTGTTATTTTTCCTAACTCTATAAAACATGCTTTTAGTAGTATTATTTTATTATATTGGATTGACACAATCATAAGCAATTAATATTTCCTCAGTTATTTAAGTCTGCCTTATTTTTGTAAAGAGTATTTTACAGTTGCATTCATATAGTTCACAGGTGCATCTTGGTAGATACACTTGTATGTTTTGTAGTTTCTGCACCTGTTTTGGATGGAATTTCCATTTCCATGTTTTCTATGTTATGTTGGCAATGCATACGAATGTTAATTATTTGTGTGGATTTATTTTATATGCTGTAGTTTTCATGAATTTATTGTTTCAATTAATTTTACTTGACTCTAAGGTTTTCTAAGTTAAAGCATCTTATCTCTGCAAAAAACAATAATTTTATTTCCTTTTTGCCTATGCTTATTCCCTCAATTTCTCCATCTTGTTTTCATTGTTACATCTAGTATTTCTAGCACAATGTCAAATAGTACTACTAATAATGGGCTTCCTTACTTTACCTCAATCTTATTTTTAAAAGGCCTATAACTTTATTCTATTACACACAAGTTTTGCTCTTGGATTTAGGTATGTATTTAGTAAATATTATTGACTATATTAAATATTACTATATTAAATAAAGGTCCACTTCATGTTATACTTTTTAGAATTTTTAAAATAGAAACAGCTGCAAGATTTTGTCCAAAGTCTTTTTAGCAGTTGTTGATATAATCCTATTTTTAAAAAATTGTTTATACAATTACATTTACAGTCTCCATTATATTGAATCAGCTCTGTGTTCCTGATATAATATATACTCGGTATGATGGTAGACATAGTGTATAAGCTTTGTAATATGTTGTACTTTACTTTCTAATATTTAAACTTTTTGTGTATCAGTGTTCATTAGTGATAATGGTATACAGTTTTATTTTTCAGCATTATCTCTCCCTGGTTTAATCAAGACCAAATCATAGAAAAAGACTGAAAAGATCTCTTCTTTTCTTGTTATTGCAAACAGCTTATATAATATTAAACTTACTTTTTGAATGTTTGATAGAAATCACTTGTAAATTTGTCTCTTGGATTTTTTCTTTGGGAGTTTATTAATGGCTTGTCCAATTTTCATTTCTGTTACGGGGTTATTTAAATGGTCTTTATTTTAGATTACCTAGGTATTTAAAATATTTGTGAATGTTCATCCATTTTCTCTGAGTTATTGGTTTTGTGAGTATATAATTAGACAAAAAGATTCTGATAATTTCCTTTATTTTCTCTTCAGTTGTTGTGAGTTCTTTTTTGCTTTAATATGAACAATTTGGTTTCTCTCTCCCTTTTTAATAAATCAGCTTAGCTAACTGTTTATTAGTTTAAAAAAAAACCAGGTCCTGAACAATTTGTAAAATGCAACAATATGGAAAAGAAACAACTTTGAAAGAATTAAGAACATTAATTAACATGATGGCCAACCACAACTCCAGAAGACTAATGATAAAACATGCTACCTTCCTCCTGATAGAAAAGTGAAGGATTCAGAGTGTAGAATGAGGCATTTTGGGGGGACATGGTCAATGCAGAAATTTGCTTTGCTTGAATATACATATTTTTAACAGATATTTTGTTTTTCATTCTCCGGGGGTGGGTTGAGATGGGAGGGAGAAAGTGGATTTTTACTGATAAAAATAAGATACATTTTTTAAAAAAAAATCAGCCCCTGGTTTTATTTATCAATTTAGTGGCCTTTTTGCTTTTAATTTTACAAATCTCTTCTTTAGTTTTCAGAAATTCTCTTCTTCTGTTTCATAGTTGGGGATTTTTTTCTTCTCATTCAACTTTTTGTTTTAGTTGTATGCCAAATTCATTGATTTATTTTTTCTCTTTTGTAAATGAAAACTTGGGAGGGGATATAAATTTTCCATTAAGAATTACTTTTGTTATATCACATCAATTGTGATATACTGTTTCATTAATGTAATTTTCTTTCATGAAATTTTCTATCATTTCTATAATTTGGTTTTTGATCTACTAGTTCTTTAGAATTATGTGAAATTCCAAATACTTCTTAATTCTTTTCCTTAAGGGCTCTTCATTGAATATGCTTTTTGTTTCACTGTAACCAATAAATAATATATTTAATATTTCTGCTTTTCTCTATTTTTTGAGGGCTCTTTGTACCCAGCAAATGGTCAGCTTTTGTAAAAGTGTCATGTACAGCTTAGAAATATGTTAATTCTTGTTTCAACTATTACCAGAAATTTATCATCCATAATTTTTCTAAAGTTCTATTTATGCTCTTAACTTCTTTCTTATTTATTTCTTAATTTTATTTGTCTAAGTCTGAAATGTGAACATTAAGCTTCCTTACTATTATAGTAGCATTTATCTCTCCTTCTAATTTGTTTATCTTTTCCTTTTAAGCATTTAGATGTTGTGGTATCTGATGCATATAAATTATATATACACACATATATATACATGAATGAAGAATTGATATTGCCTCATTATCTTTTAAGTGCTTTTAAGTATAACGGAGTTTCTCATAGATTTTGCTAGAGCCCGTCATTTCAAGTCTGTGTGAATCTTTATGATTCTAGTGTAGTTTTTCTAAACAACATATTGTCAGATTTTGTTTTCTAACCTATTCTGCTATCTTTATTTTATGGGTGAGATCTTCCCATTTAGATTCAATATAATTGTTCCATATGTACTTCTTTCCATTCTGTCCTCTTGTATTTCTTTCTCTCTTTGCTCTCACCTCTCTCTTTACAAATAAGATGGTAAAAGAGGAATTTGACTAATACTTGCGATCTATAAATAAAATGGCTTGTTTCCACCCTACTTCAGCCCTGTCCCTGATGCCAGGTTTTTTTTTTATCTTTTCTTCCTTTCCTTTTGATTCCCCATTCACATTCCTTTCTCCAACATTCAAGTTTGTTTTGCTTATATTTAGTGTTACCTAGCCTGCACTCCCTCTTAGGTCCCTTTGTCTCCCTCCTTTATCCTTGTTCTCCCCTATTTCCCTTTTGAATTTAATGTATTTCTATGCTGAGATCTATGTGTTTGTGTAATTGTGTTCAATGTCCCTTTATCTGATTCAGATAAAAATAAGGTTCATGGTATTCTTATTCCCTCCTACCACTTCCTCTATGATATATACTTTTCATTATTGTGTGATAATTATTTCCCCCCTTTTCTCCTCTTTTCTTTCTCAGTATAGTTTTATTTACCCCATATTTTTGATGATCAAAACAACAAAATCACTTATACTCAGTCACTTTTACTTTTCTTTATGACCCTTGGAGATATTACAATTTTGAGAAGACATTTGTTTCTTATCCCCCTATTAACATGTATATAATCAATCTCCACACATGTCCATTAAACAATCATTGTGGTAAACAAATTTTTGTTTCTCTTGGGTGCTTGCATTTTAATTTCAAATTTTATTTTCAGTTCTAGCCTTTCTATCTAGAACCTTCAAAGTCTTCTATACCATGACATAGGTAGGTAGGTAGGTAGGTAGATAGATAGATAGATAAATAAATAGATAGACAGACAGACAGAACATTTATTTAGCATTTACTATGAGTCAGGCAGTGTGCTAAGCACTGTGATTACAAATACAAGCAATGAAAGTCAATCTGCTCTCTGAACTTACATTCTAATGGGGGAAGACAATACATGAATAGGAGTTGGAAAGTAGGAATGCAGAGGATGTTACAGAGGAGAAGAAGGTGAAGAAATATTGAGAGTCAGAAGCTGAGCCAGGAAAGATATGAGCATGAGTGAACTAGTGTCTTAGTGGTGCTAGTCAGGAACTCACCTATCACAGGCTGAGTCCATCTTTTCCCTTGTAGGATTATACTTAGTTTTGTTGGATAGGTTGTCCTGGAGTGTAAGCCTTTATCCTTTGCTTTTTAGAATCTTATATTCCAAGCTCATGGAGGTATAGTGTTGAAAGCATGGTGCATTTTTGGGGAGGATCATAAAGTACTTGTTCGGGAGATTCTCTTGGGGCGTTTTAAAACCGAGCAAAAGAGCTTCAACTTTAATAAAGAGGCAGTATGGAACAACTGTCAGTTTTTGAGCAACAAAATTACAGGCAACTTCTTTTAGGGGCTAGAGAGCCATCCTTAAATCTGTGAAGACTTGGGTTCAAATTCCACTTTTGACATATATTTGTTATGTGACCCTGGGCAAGTCACTTAACCTCTTATTGCTCTGGGCAACTCTGTAAGACACTAAAGTTGTAGAGAAAGTGCCAGCTTGTATTTAGTAGAGATAGTTTCCTCACTTGGCAGTTCCTTGTAGGGATGAATCACAGGTCACCCTAAAATGGCAGAATCAGATCTTTGTGGCAGAAACTTTATTCTGTCAGCAGTGTGAAGGAAAGATGGGAGGGAGGATGAATAGAGCTAAAAAAGACTTGTAAGAAGGTTATTGTAATAGTCTAAGGAGGATTACAATAGAGAAAAGGGCCAGATGCTAAAGCTATTATAGAAATTGAATAGATAGGACCTATTAAGTTTTAGCAAGGGAGAGCTAAGTTAAAGTTAGAGTTAAACCTCATGTTGCAAACCTGAGAGACTGGGTGAATGGTGACATAGAGTAATAAATTCAAAAGAGAAATCAAGTCTAGAGTAAAAACAAAGAGCTTGGTTTTGGATAGGCTTTGAAGTGCCAGTGAGACATCCTGGTAGATATATCTTGGAGGCAGTTAAAAATTAGAGGAATTAGAATATGAAAAGATCTTGCAGTCCAATTACCAATCCATATTTTATAGATTAAAAAACTGAGGCTAAGCAAGAAACTTACCCAAGGATAAGTAGTAAGAAAAAGAACTGGGAGCAAATCCAAGTTCTCTGATTTCTAGTCCATTGCTCCACGATACCTCTAATGGCAACGCATGTCAGGAGCTCAGAAGAGAGATAACAATTTGGGAGTCATCTGCACAAAGATGGTAGTTAAAATATGGACTTACTAAAGAAGAGAGAGTAGAGAAAGAAGAAAAGAGGTCTAAGGACAAAGTCTTTGGGAACACCAATACTAAAGGATTAGAAAGAGGAGATGAAGTCAGTGACAGAGGCAGAGAAAGTAATATTATAGAGGTAGAATGAGAACCAAGAGATTGCAACATTTCTGAAGCTGAAGGAGCAGTAAACACTTGGAAGTGATACTCAATGGTGTCAGAAGTTGAAGGGAGGTAAGGATGATGAGCCCCAACAAAAAGCCATTGGATTTGGTGATTGAGAGTCATCGTGACCTTAGAAAAATTAGTTTTGGTGAGATCATGGAACAGCAAGAGGCTGAGGATAGAGCCTGAAATTCTCACAGTGAAGCTTGTTAGTAAGGAAAAGGAGACTTTGAGTGTAGGCAACTTTTTCAAGGGGTAGGTGGTACAGTGGATAGAGCACTGGGCTTGGAATCAGGAAGACTCATCTTCATTGAAATTCAGCCTCAGACACTTACCAGCTGTGTGACCCTGGGCAAGTCACTTACACCCTGTTTGCCTCAGTTCTTCATTTGTAAAATGAGCTGGAGAAGGAAATAGCAAACCCCTCTAGCATCTTTGCCAAGAAAACCCAAATGTGGTCATGAAAAGTCAGACACAACCGAAACGACTCAATGACAACTTTTCAAGTTTAGCAGCAAAGAGGAGAAAAAGATGGGGCAGTAATTAGATGGACTAGAAGGGTCAATGAAAGTTTTTTTTTGTTTTGCTTTGTCTTTATTTTTGTTGGAATTGAGGGGACACAAGTATGTGTTATAAGATGATTAGAAGGAGTCCATGGTGGAGAAGATTAGTGAGGAACAGACAATGACCACTGAAATCAGATTGATAACTCACTTGTCTATAAGGTATCATCCTTCTCTCTGTTTACTTACTAAAATTTGTGTTGCAATGTTTCCTACTTGCAATGGTAGTTTTTAGAAATATTTAAGTTATCTTAACTACACAAATATTTTTACAAACCATTTCCAGCATAAAGAAGAAATAAAATACTTGCCATTTTAATGGATATAATAGAGTATTTCTTTCTGACAAAAGGGTTGAAATAGGTATTTCTTATTTGAAAGTTGAAATGTTTTTTGACAAAGAAAATGGATCCACAAAACAAATGCTTTGATGGTTAAGATATTTCCAAACGATCCTTCCAAAACAAGCATATCAATAAACATTTATTAAGTACCTACTATGTGCCAGGCACATAGCACCAGGGATACAAAAAGAGGCAAAAGACATTCCCTGCCCTCATGGAGGTTACAATCTAATGGGGCCAACAACATACAAGCAAATATAGGAATAATTAACAGAGAGAAGGCACTGTAATTAAGAGGGTAAGTTAGGAAAGACTTCCTGTGGAAGGTGAGATTTTAGTTAGGACTTAATGGATGCCATGGAGTCAGGAGGTATAGTAGAGGAGAGAAAGCATTCCAGGGATGGAGAACAGAGAAAATCCCTGGAGCCAAGAAATGTCTTGTTGGTGGAACAGCCAGGGGGGCGAGTGTTACTGGACTGAAGAGTATATGTCAGTGAGTAAGGTGTAGGAGAAGACTGGGAAGGCAAAAAGGAGCTAGGTATGAAGGGCTTTGAATGTCAAATGGATCGTTTTGTATTTGATCCTGGGAGCAGTAGGAAGCCACTGGAGTTTACTTGGAATATGATTGTAAATGTTGACATACTGTATAATGTAAACGAAATGAAATTTAGATGTCAGATTTAACAAAAATGAAGATTGGCAAATAGGCAAATAGGCGTGGTCATTTTGTCACTTAAAGGATTCCCGTTGTTTGAACTGCTAATTCCTAATTGCTCATAACTGCAGTTCTGAGTTCAGATGAACTCTGTGAAATTCATGGAAAAGCTTAATTTTGTTAAAATTTGGCAGCATGCCACAGTAAAAAGAGTATTAGATTCAGTCATCACAGCATTCTCACTCCAAACTTCCTGACTGTGTGATTGTGGGCGAGTCACTTATCCCCTCTGAGCCTCAGATTCCTCGTCTGTAGAATGGGAATGACATTGCTTAGATTACTTACCTCCAGGAATTGTGGTGAGAAAAGTACACCATAAATCTTAAAGTGCCACTTATATGTCAATTCTTCTTGTTAGATTATTTTAATAATTAATCTATAACTTCACCCTCATAAATGGTGAATATGCCTCAACAAAGAAGTCGAGGGAGGAGAGGGATGGATTTAGAGTCTGAGGGTTTAGGTTAAAAAACCTGCTTCTACCATTTATTGGGCAAATAGTTTCATCTCTCTGGATCTCAGTTTCCTAATTTGAAATGAGGGCATTAGATTCAGAGACCTCTCTGGTATAAGCACTGTCTGTCATATAGTCTAGGTTAGATTTTCCTTAAAACGCAATGGAATTATCCTCAAGACTTACTTGGCCCAGGGGACTAAGCCATTGCTATAGCTTCCTGGTGGCCTAAGTATAAAGAAGCATTGGGAATTAGGAGCTCCTGCTCAAAGCTTCTAACTGGCAGACTAGCATGGGGAACACTGAGGCAGGGAATCAATGAGGTATCTTTGCTCAATGTTTTTTACCTGCTATAGCCAAGGAAAGCACCTTTTGTTAATTTTTCTATTAGTGTTTCATTTCATTCCAATTTTGAACCTTAACTGCCGGACTTGTGTCAGTCGGGCCTGACCTAGAACAAGGTACCTCTAAGGTACCATCTAGTCCTAAATCCATGGTCCTATTAACTTTAAAACTAGGCCTGACTCGGGTCAATCTGGTGGTTCAGGTTTGGGACTGGATGAATCAGGACACTTGTAGACTAGCCAAACAAAGCTTCTTACTTAGCCACAACAGCAAATGGATATTTGGCAAGAATACAGCATTGTTTCAGGTAGAGGGAGCCCCTGGTGACCTCTTTTATCCCTATATGGAAATGAGTTTGGTCAACAGGATGTGTTGGGACAGGTATTTTTCCTCATGCGCTGACCTTTTTATGCCCTAAATGATATGGAAGATGCAAGCCTTTGGACTAATTAAGTCTCAGTAAGAGCTTTCCTTCCTTCCTTTTCTCCCCACCAACAATTAGCCTGGACTAAATGGCAGGGATATAGTAGATACTATACCTGTAATGACCAGAAAAAAAAAATTGTTTCTGAGTACATGATCAGTGAACTAGAAGAACAAAAACTGGCAACTTCAGATGTTTTTCCACATTTACCACATTCAGCATTTTCAAATCTTAAAAGCCACAGATAACTATAATTGTGTTCGATATTTAATATTGTGATCATTTTCAAATCAGTGTATTGTCAAATTTGCATGTTGTAACTTAAAAGTTTTGCATACTTTTTCATCATGACCCTAAATGACAGTAAGCTTTTGTCTAAGACAATAAAGCATTTCCAGTGATGGGGTATTTCATATCCTTTAGAAATCAAGCTAGATTTGTTTGTTCTTGTTACAGGGGAAAGCTTTCTATGTTGAGAAATTGAAAGTGGTGAGTAATGATAGTAATGAAAAAAAGAAGAAAAGGCCTCCAACCAAACATTTTAGGGATACACAGAAGACAACAGAAGAAAGTTCATAAGGGGATACAGACCAACAAGGTAGTGTTGTTGCTATGATGTTAAGTTTAGTATACACTTTTCAACACAAACTACTTAACAGAACTTCACAGTTTCAGGCACAATCTTCTTTTCTCCTTTGTATATTGAAATGATTATATTTGCTTTTGTTTGTTAATTTCATAATAAAACATTTAAAAGAAATTAAGCTCAAATTTTTATAACAACTGGAAGGAGACTCAATGAGAAACACTCAACTTACTGGCCATCTCATGACATTTAAAAATTTAGCCCAGGTATTGATTTTCTTTGTGTTGAAATCAATATTAACAGTTTAACAAGAACAAACCCAATTACTAATGATCCCACAATTAACACAAGGACACAAATCATTGACTTCAAGTACATATTAAGTTGGTTTTAGGAAGTCATTCCTTCTTTCTGTTCTCTGAGGCTATTGATCAAGTCTATCATAATTTCTTCCCAAATGGAATTCCGGCTTTTATGTTAGAACGAGGAAGTAAAAACATCTCCTAAAAGAGATATCTAGCCTCATTGACTAGGTTAAAAGGTCAATACAAAAATGGAAAATAAAATTGAAGTCATATCAAAAGGTCAGATGGGGAACTGGAAAATGGATATTTTGGTCTCTATAATATTTTTATTTGAGAGGCAACATGGTATAGAGGGATTAGCCTAAAAGCCTGGATTCAAGTCTTGCCTGTGGCACATATTAGATGTGTGACCCTGGGGAAATCATTTAGATTCTCAGTGTTTTAGGCAACTGTCTCTAGGCTTGTAAGTTGCAGAGAAAGTGTTGACTGATATTGGCAGGAGTTTTCTCACCCAAGAATTTTCTTTACCATAGAACTCACAGGCTGAAGCCCTATCCCTAATATTTTCATCTCTACAATATTTTTCATGTTTGAATCTCTGATCCTGGTTTGGAGATGACAGATACTATTTCAAACACAAAAGAAATTATAATTCTCATCAGAATGGTGCTATGGTATAACAAAAATACTACTTGCCGCTATTGTGGCTGTGTAAGGCCAATAACACCAGCACACAGGAGGGCTGCTAGCACAGGTTCTTTTATCTGCTATTCTAAGGAAAGCAACTTAAAGGGGTTTACAGTCTCACTTTAATCAAACATAAATATATCATTCACTTAGTTCAGGTGAAAAAGTTAGGACCCTGAACTTCAGAGCAAATACAAACAGAAATTACAAACAGAGAAAATATAAACAGAGCAAATAACACAAATCAACAGACAGGCTTTTAGCTATCTGACCAAAGCTATACATACATAGTTACCAGAGAGAGAAGCACCAGCATCTGGGTTTTCAAAGCCAGGGGGCTTCTTGCTACCCAGAGTCTCCACACCTACACTCTTCCAATGAGGGAGCCCCAAAACAAAATGCTTCACACCTCTTTAGGGTTTCACACCTCTCACGACCTAACTATCATAAAGGTATGGGCCTTCCTACAAATAAAAGCAAGATTCAATCAAAGGTACTCGATTGCCCCAGTGCTGAGAAGCACTCCAAAAACAAAAGACAACAAAAGTCCCACTTTGCTTGCTTGCCCTTACATATGGTCAAGATTTATCTGCATAATGGGAAACCCAGCCAAACTTAGGATCTGTTGAAAAACTTGAACAAACCTCACTGTCAGCAATGTCAGCAGCCTTTAAAGTCAATGATAGCTTTATAAGCAAAGAGGGGAAAAACTATAGAATTTTAGAGTTAGTTAATATGTTGAACATTAAGGACATAATTAATCCTTTGTTGCCAATTCAATTCAACTCATGCTTTTATTAAATACCTACCGTGTGCCAGGTTGTGTTCTAGGAGCTGGAGATGAAGAGAAAAAATCCCTTTTCTCAAGGACCTTCTATATGGGGGCGAGGAGGATATAACATCTACACACGGACAGGTAAGTAAATACAAAATGTATACAACTGTAATGTTAATGGAATGGGAAGACCTTTCCCATCCAATAATAGATCTATGTGACCTGCTTGAGTCACATGGAAGCCTGAGTCACTTGAGCCATGGTGAGAAGAGCTTGCTGAATGGGTGGAGCAAGAAGAGGTGGAGCAGGAAGTTGGCATAATTTGGAACTTGGAGAGAGAGGGGAGAGAGCAGAGCAGCTAGCATGAGTGAGAGAGAGAATGATTTTGCTTAAGAGAGTTTGTTTGTGGGGAGAACTGACAGAGGGAAAGCTTGCAGATGGCAATGCCCCCTTCATTTATAATGTATATAGATTCCTTTGTTGCTATGATGGATGTGGCTTTCTGGTCTTGGAATAAATGTTTTGTCTTGTCTCCCATGAAGGGAATTGCAATTCAATTGCAATTCAAACCTGTAAATACACTGGCATATTCATAGCAGCCGCTGTGGGTATTGCATTGGTGATATAACAACTTAGATGCAAAATAAGTTTTGGGTGAAGTACTAACAACTGGAGGTTCAGAAAAGGCCTCTTGAAAGTGGCACTTTGAAAAGAGACTTGAAGAGAGTTAGGGATTCCAAAAAGGGGAGGTGAGGAGGAAGAACATTCCAGACATAGAGGATAGTCTATACTATCAGAGGTGTGAGATGGAATGTCAAGTCAGCCATTAAGCATTTATTAAGCACCTGCTATGTACCAGGCACTGTACTAAGTTCTGACTGATACAAAGAAAGAAAGAAAAGAAAGAAAAAGACAGTCTCAACCCTTGAAGGGCTCATAATCTAAAAGGGGAGACAGCAGGCAAACAATAATGTACAAACTATAGACAGAATAAATAGGAAATAATCAATAGAGGGAAGGCAGTAGAATTAAGAGAGATTGGGAAAGACTTCCTGTAGAAGGTGAGATTTTTAGCTGGGATTTGAAGGAAGCCAAAAAAGGCGGGAGGCTGAGAAGAAGAGGGAGACAATTTCAAACATGGGAGACAGCCAGTGAAAATGCCAGAGTTGAAAGTTGGAGTATCTTGTTCCAGGAATAGCAAGAATAGCATCACTGGATCAAAAGTAAGAGGAGGTTGGGGGTGTAAGGTATAAGAAGATTGTAGAGATATCAGGAAGCTAGATTATGAATGGCTTTGGACATCAAACAGGATTTTTTTATTTGATCCTTGAGGTGATAGAGAGCCACTGGATTTTATTGAGTGGTGGGTGGTGAGTGATATGGTCAGACCAGTGATTTAGGAAAATCAGTTTGGTGGCTCATTGGAGGATGGGCTAGATGGAATAGGGAGAGACTAATTGGAGGAAGTCACATCAGTAGGTTATTGTAATGATCTGGGTACAAGGAGATTTTGAGAGAGCAGCGAGTATGAGGATTTGGCTGGAATGTAGCATTGTGAGGTGGCAGTTATGTGGAATAAGTCTAGAAAAATAAATAAATAAAATCTAAAAAGTGGGCTGGAGCCAGATTGTGAAAAACTTTTAAATGCCAGATAGAATACTTCTTATTTAATTTTAGAAGCAAAAGGAAGATACTGGATGTTCTTAAGTAGGGGAATTACATCATCAGAGCTGCTCTTTATGAATGTCAATTTGGCAACTGTCTGGAAAATGAATGGGAGAGGTAAGAGGCTGGAGTCAGGGGAACCAGATAAGAGATGATTGTAACATTCTGGATGAGAAGTAATGAGGGCTTGAACTATGGCGATGGCCATGTAAGAGAGAAGGGGATAGATGTGAAGAAGAATGATGAGGCAAGAATGTCTTTGAAGTCAAAAACTTAGGGGACTAGAAGAATGGTGGTGCTCCCAACAGAAATAGAAATATTGGGAGAAAGGTTAGTTTTCTTTTCATGCTGAGTTTGAGATGCATACAAGAAATCAGTAAGGGGCAGCATGGTATAGGAGTTGGAAGATCTGGGTTCAAATCCTTCTGACACTTAGTATCTGTGTGACCCTGGGAACATCACTTGACTTCTTGGAGCCTCAGTTTCCTTATCTGTAAAATTAAGAAGACTAAATATATTAGGTAACCTTTAAGGACACTTAGGGAAAGGGAATTTTAGTGCAAGGCAGCAATGGGACAGGAGAACATTGAACTTCCTCTACTACCCTATTGCTTCCGTGGAGCAAAATTACCTTTCCCTATTTTGGGGTTTGGTATATTATGCCTCATGGGGACAGCAAGGCAGCACAGTGGATACAGTGCCAGCCTTGGAGTCCAGAAGACCTGAGTTCAAATCTGGTCTTACATACTTATTAGCTGTGTGATCCTGGGCAAGTCACTTGATCCTATTTGCCTCGGATTTCTCGTCTGTAAAATGAGCTGGAGAAGGAAATGGCGAACCGCTCCAATATCTCTGCCAAGAAAACTCTAAAAGGAGTCACAAAGAGTCAGACATGACTGAAAATGACTAAACAACAAAAAATGTTATATCTCTTAAGTAATATACACCATAGTGTGAATTTATTTGTCAGGGTCTTTCCTGAGAAAAGGTTTTGATGGGGCAAGAGGTCAAAAGAGCATGGGGCAAATGACTGGAGGAGGAAAAAAAACTATCAAAGAAAGAGCATATTCAAAACCATAGGGTCCTGATGACAAATTTCCCTTACTTTATGAGGTCACTCAACCACAGAATCACAAAAGTATGATACCGTTAGTTTTAAATGACTTAAGGTATTGAATTTCAAAGGTAGCATGGTGTAATCAATCAATCAACAAATACTGACAAAATGCCTACTAAGTGCTAGATGTTATACTAGGCGCTGGGGTTACAAAGACAAGAATTAAACCATTTCTACCTTCATGTAGTTTGCATTCAATCAATAATGAAAATAATGTTGATTTTAAAGTCAATAGAGAATTGTACATACAAGAACTGTTTCAGGATCTCCAAGGACAGGGGTATTATACCCAGGCATGATTTATTCAGTCCCACCGGGTCTGGTTTCTAATAGGAGGGCATTAGGATCTCTGTTCTCTCATTCTTGTCTATATTCTCTATCCTGGTGGGACAAATTTATTTATAGCTTAAGCTATGGCTCATGTGTAGGATTTCCTCCTGAAAAGGGAAATTAAAAATGTATTCAATGTATAATTTGAATCAGCCACGGGGTAGGTAATCTATTCCTACACACAACATAAATGCTAAACATAAAAGACTCAGGGAGCACATTAACAGAGTGATTTAAAACAAGATTTGGCAGCAACTCATAATTACTGTTATAATCTGCTAATATTTAGAGCTTATCAGAACATAAAGCAGATGGCAGAACTACTAATTAAGCATTTTACATTTTACCCTTCACATTGAAGTCCAAACAATGATGGTACTTGTCTGCTGGCAAACTAGTGAAGTTAGGGCCAATCTAGATTTCCTCTCCAAATTGCTCGGTACTCCTCTCCTGATACTGCTTAGTTCCAACGTGATGAGACCTAAAACCTCTGTGCCTCTTGAACTCACATGGTTATCCCAGCCCTAGACATGACCATCTAAGGATAGATATTCGTTCACCTGAGAACAAAAAAGAAGAAAAACAAAAGTAGAAAAGTCAGTCATTCAATTCCACTTCTACTAGTCGCTACATGGATAAAGTTGCCATGATGTAGAGAGGGCCAGCCTCTCTCCATTTTTCAGTGTGAAGGAAGAGAATCCATAGGAGGCATTCTTTCTTTTCATTGATGGAGCAACTTACAACCAACCTCTTCTGCCCCTCCCCTGCCATAGGGTAGAAGAAGACCAAGTGATGCCCGAAATGGCATTTGCTATACCTGGATCAAAATCTTCACCTGATACATAATTATGGTACTATGGGCAGGCCACTTCACACTTCACTAAGCTTCAGGTTCCTTATCTTTAAACTTGGATAATAATACCAGTAGTGCTTACCTCATAGGGATATCTCATCCAGTAAGATTATATCCATAGAGTGCTTTATAAACATTTAAAAAGTTATGTAAGCAATCATTATTTCCTCAGAAATCTATTTTTTTTAAAAAGAGAGAGCAGACATTAGAAAATATACTAAATATTTGTGTCAGATCTCAAAGTTAGATGAGAAAATGGACCAGAATGAGAAAGGTGTTTACAGTCTTTGGCAGCTTCGCCAGGATCCTGGCATGCAAGAAGGTTTGCTTAGACATCTATATCAATCAAAACGAATCAATCAAAAAATCAACAAACATTTATTAAGCACTTACTCTGTACCCAGGCACAGTATTAAGCATTGGGGATTCAAAGACAAAAGTGAAATAGCTCTTGCCCTCAAGATACTTACATTTAAATAGGGAGGACAACATGTATTCACAATATAAGAGTATTCAAAGTATATACAGGTTATACTTGTACATACAATATATACAAGTATATACAAGTGTATACAAGTACACAAAATGAATACAAATTAATTGGGGAAAGGGGAAGAACACTAGTAGCTGAGGTGATTGGAATGTTGTGTGTGAGGAATAGCAAATAGGTCCATTTGGTTGGATAGCAGAATCTGCTGAAGGGAGCAATATTTAAGAAGATTAGAAAGGAAGAAAAATTCAGATTGCAAAGGACTTTAAATGCCAAACAGATGAGTTTATATTTGATCTTAAAGGCAATAAAGACCCACTGGAAAACTCCACTTTACTGAGTCAAGGGGGAGGGGGATGAAACTATGTTTTAGGAAAATCATTTTGGTGGCTGTGTGAAGGATGGATTGGCATGGAAAATGATTTGAAGCAGGGAGGCTAACAGGGTATTTCATTTATTTATTTACTAATAGGCTATTGCAGTAGATCTAGGTAAAAAGTGGTGAGGAACTGAACTGGGGTCATAGCTGTGTGAAAAGAGAGAAAGGAAATGTATGCAAGATACTGTGGAGACAGAAGCAATAAGATTTGAGAACTGATTGGATCACATGTGAGTAAGAGTGAGGAGTCAAGGATAATACTGAGGTTGTGAACCAGAATGACTCATAGGATGGTGTCCCTCAATAGTACTGAGGAATTTTGGAAGAAGGTTAAAAAATAGGTTTTGGTAAAAAGATAATGAATTTTTTATTCGACATATTGAGTTTAAGATGCCAACAGGTTATCCATTTTGATGTATCTAAAGTGCAATTGGTAATTCAAGACTGGAGCTCAGATGAGAAACTAGAACGAGATGTAGAGATTTGGGGATCATCTTCAGAGAGATGATAGTTGAACTCATAGGGAATGATGAGGTCACCAAGTAAACATTGAAGTGATGGGAACTAATGTGGTCACTGAAAGAGTATAGAAAGAAAAGAGAGTCTAGATTAGAATCGTGTGTCTGAGTGGGCATAACATGGATAAGCCACGAAAAGGAGACTGAGGAGTTGTCAGGCAGATAGGAAAAGAACAAGGACAGAACAGTGTAAGGAAAACTCAGAGATGGGACAATATGCATGAGAGTGTGATCTACCACAGGTAATGAGAGCAAACAGAGTAGTTGCTTCTGATCTGTGGGACCTCGGGTAACTTCCAATGGGCTATGTGTGTTCTGGCTGAGTGTTAAAGGGTTTGGCACTTTAGAATGATGGAAAATCCTTGTTCTCTTCCATTCTGTATGAGTGGGAGGGTTGCATCAAAGCTGAATTAGAAAGGTTTGGCCATTGAGCCTGGAAAAGATACATTTCTACAAAGTAGACCTTAAAAGGAGTGTCTCTGCCCTTTGGGTTCTTTTTTTCCTACTTGTCTCCCAACCATATAGTATATAACAATATCTGTTTCTGTCTATCTCTCTGCTTTCTTCCCACTCAGCTTAAATGGTAACTGCTTGCATGTGGAATTTAGATCAAGGGCTCAGCTAGGTAAGCTTGAGTCTAGGCTTTAGGTCTTCGGTTGCTTAATCTGGTTGAGCATAGATGATTAAATAGTAATCCTGAGATGGACATTTCTACCTTTGGAGGCAGTCTTGTGAGTTCAAGAAGTTTTGAGTTCTTGGGTCACTCAGCCAATATACCATAGGAGGTGCCCCCCTTCCCCAGCTACTATAGCATTTTTGGAGGGGGAAATGACCCCTTCAATCCAGGAGAAGAAGCCCAACCCCTGGCCTGACTTGCCGGAAGACATGAACCCTTTGGGAGATAGTGTAGAGATGAATTGAAGTTAAAATGGTAATTCAGCAATCCAGGAAAATGCTTCTTATTTTGATATTTTAAATATTAACCTCTCAGAGAAATTAAGAATACTTATAATTTACCACTGAACATTAATAAAAATTATCTTTTCTTGTTTTTAACTTTTATTTTAGTCAGAGGAAATAAATAGCTGTCCTATACCTGATTTACTATATATTAAATACCTTCCTACTCCCTTTTGAGGAAACCCACACATAAACTATACCTATGCTTTAAGTTCCAGAACAGGGTCATAAAAAGCCAGAGTTGGAAGAAAAAGAGCCTGACCCTTCTCAGTCTAGCAACAGTTCTATGTTGTTATAAGTGTCAAATACTGCAAAGAGGTCAAGAAGGATGAGGACTGAGAAGAGGTATTAGTTTGGGCCCTTAAGAGGTCATCGGAAATTTTGAAGAGATCAGTTTCATTTTAGTGATTAGGTCAAAGCTACATTGCAGAGGGTTTAGAAAACAATGAAAGGAGAGGAAGTGGAGGTATCAAGAGTAGCTGGCTACTTCAAGAAGTATGACTGAGAAAAAGAAGAGAGATATCTATCAGGAATGGTGGGATTTTTTTTAAGATGGGGGAGACTTGATTAAGCTTGTAGGCAACTAGGGAAGGGAGCAAGTAGATATGGAGAGATTGAAGATTAGACAGAGATAGGATAACAATGGGAACCATCTGCTGAAGAAGATGGGAGAAAATGAAATCGAGAGTACATGCAGAGTAGTTGGCCTTGTTAAGAACAAGGAGAATCTCTTTTTCAGAGCTGAGAATAGTAATCGCAAGCATTTATATAGCACCTACTGAGTGCTAGGAACTGTGCTAAGATGCTATTAATGTCTCCATTTTACAATTGATTAGAGTGGGATGGTGTTTCCTCAACTGTAAAATGAACTGGAGAAGGAAATGGGAAACCACCCCAGTATCTTTACCAAGAAAACCCCAAATGAGGTCACGATGACTCAGACATCATTGAAAAACAAATGAACAATAACTTTACAATTGAGGAAACTGAGGCAGAGATTAAGAGACTTGCCACTGAATGTCTAAGACCAGATTTTAATTGAGGTCTTCCTGATGCTAGGCCCAGCATTGTTATCCACTTCATCACCTAGTTGCCTGGAATAAAGGAGGAAATAATGGGGGCTGAACTGAAGGGGATGCCTCTCTCACAATCTGTCCTGCATATACTCAAATCTTAATTTGAAGTGCTACAGACAGATAATTGGGATACAGTACCCTATGCAGCCTCATTTATTATGATGGAATATTATATCCCACGGACCAGTACAGTTGTTAATTGGTTTAACTCCATCTACTAGGTTAGGATGGTATATTTCCATACAATGTTTTCTGGCATGTCTGAATAGATAAAGTGGGTGTTTTGCTTTTCCCATATCTTCAAATGTTTTTGAAACAGACTTGCAGGCTCCTTTGTGACACACCATTTTTTAAACCATAGAGGATTGTGTAAATATATCATGTATCATTTTTTCCTTCTCATATGAGATTTTGGGGGTGCCGGTTTCATCCCTAATTAGCTGTGTGACCTGGAAGAAGTTTATGTTTTAGTTAACCTCTCTGTTAACATTTTTTCATCTGTAAAATAGAGATGGTAGCTGTTATCATCAAAACATCTGTTAAATAATTCTTATGTGCTGGGCAATGTGTAAAATGATGAGGATACAAAGAAGGGTAAAAACAGTTCCTGCCCTCAAGGAGCTGTCAATCTAAAAATCACAAAGCCATCAAATCCCATTGATATGTCATTTCCCATTGAGTTTTTCTACCTTTGCTTCACATTGACTTAGATTTCATCCTATCATTTATTTGAGGATTCAGAATCTCATATACTAAAACAGTCCAATACTACTTAAATTTGGAGCCAGCCAACAAAATCGGGAGAGGATTTTGAGAATATCTACCCACAAGGTATCCCTTCACTCTCTTTTTAAAAATTATTATATATTTTTAAATATTTTTAGTTTTCAGCATTGATTTTCACAAGAGTTTGAATTACAAATTTTCTCCCCATTTCTACCCTCCCCCCTACTCCAAAATGGCATATATTCTGATTGCCCCATTCCCCAATCAGCCCTCCCTTCTGTCACCCCACTCCCTCCCCCATCCCCTTTTCCCTTACTTTCTTGTAGGGCAAGATAGATTTCTTTGCCCCATTGCCTGTATATCTTATTTCCTAGCTGCATGCAAAAAATTTTTTTCGAACATCTGCTTTTAAAACTTTGAGTTCCAAATTCTCTCCCCTCTTCCCTCCCCACACACCCTCCCTAAGAAGGCAAGCAATTCAACATAGGCCACATGTGTATCATTATGCAAAACCCTTCCACAATACTCATGTTGTGAAAG
>CM053624.1:172272537-172382437 GCA_028646595.1 Phalanger gymnotis | reverse complement strand
CAATTCAGTAAAGGGGGATATGTTAGGAAGAAGCAAAATATAGTTAGTCTTTCACAACTTGAGTATTGTGAAAAGGTTATACATAATGATATGCATGTGGCCCATGTTGAATTGCTTGACATCTCAGGGAGGGCGGGTGGGAAGGGAAGAGGTGAGAGAATTTGGAACTCAAAGTTTTAAGAAATAGATGTTCAGAAACAAAAACAAAAAAGTTTTTGCATGCAACTAGAAAATAAGATAGACAGGCAATGGGGTGTAGAAATTTATCTTGTCCTACAAGAAAGGAAGGGAAAGGAGATGGGAAGGGAGTGGGGTGACAGATGGGAGGGCAGACTGGGGAACAGGGCGACCAGAATATATGCCATCTTGGAGTGGGGGGGAGGGTAGAAATGGGGAGAAAATTTGTAATTCAAACTCCTGTGAAAATCAATGCTGAAAACTAAATATATTAAATAAAAAAATTAAAAAAAGAAGCTGTACATAATGAATATCAACCCTCTTAAAAAAAAAGACTACAGAATCCATCCTTATTTAGTAAGATCTCTACCTACCACATCTACTAGACATACGCTCCATTTGGATCATCAAAGTGTCAAGTGCTTTGTGATGCCTGTAGTCCCACAAAGTCCACTAACTCATTAGCAGCCAGTCTTAATGTAGGGAAAGTGTTTGGATATGAATTATTTAGATAGTTATCCTTGGTGGTAGAATCATTGTAGCCTGTCCCACTGGCCATTACACACAGATGATTCAGGTTGGTAGGCATTTAATAAAAGCTTGATGAATGGAATTAAATTAAAATATAGGATTCTGAAATTCTCACTTGAAATGAAGGAAAAAGTGACACTATCTAAATATCACCTGTCACATGACAAATTTTAAAAAAACATATCTTGTTGGTTCAAGACGTATTGGAAGACTGCTATAACACTGAATCACTTATTATTAGTTTTAAATAAAACAAATATTTTTCCAGACAATCTTTTCCATCTGATATTGTGTTTGTATGTAATTTGACAGATTCTTTTGTCTCATTTCTAAATGTAAGCATCTTTTAAAAATTACTTTGTATATTAGATAATATGAATGAAATATATCCCTTTTTTGTAAAATGCAGGAAATTGTAGGAGGAAAGTATGGAATGCCTTAGCAGAAACTATCCCTCTAGGACCACATAGAGAAAAGTCCTCTAAACAAATATGTCAGTAGCAAACATTCATAGTTTATGCAACTCTTTTTCTTGTTTTTTTTTTGTATGTTAAAATGTTTGTTTTTATTGAAGATGGAGTTTGCAATAAAAATATTTTAAAATAAAAATCCACTAAAGTTTAATAACCGACAAATCAATGGTGAGAAACTTATTTTGAAGTTACATGAAAAAAAATTATATTTATTAAGGTCCTAAGTGGTTGTGAAGGAACCTAGGGAATAGTGCAGTTGCTTGGCCTTTGGTTGGTTTCATTTCTTCAAAAACTTTGAAGATTAGATATTCACAAATGTTCTTAATATTTCTAAGCAAGAAAGTACTTCATTAAAACAAAAAAAAGTATCTTTATGACCATCACATCTGTCAGTAATCCTCAATCTTATAGAATAGTAAATGTATTCCGATTTGGAGGTTTGTTCCACATGGAGAAAATAAGTTGTGAAATTTCAATAACCAGCATGAAATTCTGAGCACTGTCCAGGAAGTTTCAGACACAAGAACCTTTATTAAGCATGGAAGTATTAAGGTTTTGAAGAGCCAGTAAATGATGCAGTGTACAATGGTGAGGTCTAATTTACCCACTCAGAATGGAAACCCTATATCCTGCATGTCTGGTTCATGTATGCAGATAGACAGATAGACTTAATTTCTCCTGGGAAGCTGAGTTATAAAAAGGTATCATTCAGAACAGACAGTTTTATGATTGCATAAAAGGAAAAAAAGAGATGCTACAGTTGCTGGGGGGGGGGGAGTGGTGGTGGTGGTGGTGGTGAGGATGGTCCCTTTCAGTGTATTAGAATCTATCATTAAAAATAAATTCAAGAGGTGAAATGCACAAACCAGCTAAAACATTGCACACTAAATGAGGAATAAAAGTTGTGCAGCAGTTCGAAGCATATGGACACCCACACAGTTTGCAACAAGAGCACTGGGAACCCCCAGACTTTAGCTTATTAAAGACGACCTTTACCCTCTCTAAAATTTCAAAGCTGACGTTTCAAGGGCTGAACAGACTGTGCGCCATATGTAACATGACCTCAGCTCCACTCTGCCAAAGCACTGATGGCATCACTAATGAGAGGTGAAAGGTCCTTTTCTTGCCGCTTTTTCAGAAACCCACCAACTCTGTGTAGTAAGGATCCTCCCCCCTTCACACACACATACTTTTTTTTTTCTAGGCTAATTGCATTTAATACACAGCTTCAAAACACTTTTATTACAGGTCATTTTGCTTATTGCTCCAGTCAAATGGCAGGATGTACAATCAAATGATATAGGAGAACAAACTTATTCTAATTCAAAAGGCAAAAGGGATTAGCGGAATATTACATTAAACTTGTCTTTCATTTAAGTCTGAAAGGAAGTTCTGCAGAGGCTCCATTCAACTTATTTCTTCCTGGTTTATAAAATATATCAAAGACTGCGCCAACCAGGTGTGTATTTCTGAAAGGGATAAAAAAAAAAAGCTTCATTTGGATAGAAACGTGTTCATGACAAAGCGATCCCTGGTAGCTTCATTGCCTTTTACCTAACAGCTTGCAATAGGACATGTGCTGGGGAAATACAATAAACGTCCTTAAAAGTAAATTCCTTGTATCTTTTCATGTATTTGAAATGGTATCGAGATAACTTTTGCAGTCATCTTCATGGCATGTACAATTTTCTTCCTGAAGAAAAATTTAGAGTGATCGTTAAGAAATTAGAAAATTAGATGAATAGAAACAGACTTTCTCACAAGAGATTCATTGTAAAAAGGCAGAGGGGCGGTCCTTGCAGGCAGAGCTGCAGAACACATTCCCTTCAAAGGTGGAAGTGAGGATCTTTACTGGAGAGAACAGTGAGGAATCAAGATTTTTCAGGAAATGAAAATATTAAAATATGTGGATAGTGTGCACTGGTAGTTATTGGCTATGGAGATCTGAGTTACTACTATACGTATATAAACCCTTAACTTTCTATTTATAAATCAAGTTGGATCGCCCCAGAATTAAAGAAGTAGGCACTTCAGTTTCTGTTTCTTCCTTTTGTTTTGATGAAACAGGGCATATTCTACCTTTTTTTGCGGGAGGGTGTCACAAGATGAAATCATTTAGTATGGGGGATACTTTTCCCTAGTTAAAAATCCATCCTTTTACGGGAAGGGGTTAACGGGAAACATTATTTGCATGATATTAGGGTGTGTCTGTATGTACTTGTGTATGAGTGAGTCTGTGACCTTTTACAAGGGTCTAAAACCCTTTACAATTCTTCCTGGGTGAGGCAATAACCAAACCAGATGAAGCTAATTCTTCTTCCAAGTCTTTCAGATGTGGATACACTGGGTGTGCTTAGGTGCTGTATAAATATGAGGCAGGGATTTCTTGCCTTTGCGCCACAGTGAATCTAGGAGGGTGATGGGTGCTCTGCTTCTAAGTAGGGCAGTAAAAACAGGTGCTGTGGGGACCCGCCTCTCACTCACCCCTCAGCTGCCACTTCCCCTCACCCGCGTTGGGGCAGATCACCAACAAGCAGAAATTTGTGCTCCACATTCCTTTCTCCGAATTAAATCCAAAAGCCTTCGCTTCTTACAGAGAGGGAAACAGCGCTGGAGAAGCGTGGTGGAGGATAGGGGATGGGGGGGGGGGGGGAGAGAAAGAGACTGTAGGGGGAGTTGAAAGGAAGAGAGGGTCCTTTTCTGTATCTTCCCGGCTGCAGGAGCCGGAGAGCTTCTGGGGTTCAAGAAGGAGAAGTGGGATCCAGTAGGCAGAAATGCTCTGGATCTTCAGGTTGTCAGATTTCCAGAGGCTGGAGGAGAGTGAGTCCTAGCCGCACCCTCACCTCTCCCCGCCCCGCCACCACCTCTTTCTCTTTCCACCTCCCCACCCCCATTTGTGTTCGAGGGCAAGATTTTCCAAGTTTTGATCTGACTGGCCCGACCTGGTTCTTTCTGCCAGTAAGAGAGCGCCCTCTCCCTCTCTCTCCTCTTCCCGCTTAGCTGTTCAGATTGTTGGCCTCTCCTCCGCAGCTCCTTCCCCCCCAGCCCCGGCCCCCGCCTTCTCCCCGTCTTTCCAGCTTCTCAACCTCTTAGGATGACCTCCCCATTCCACCTCCACTCCCTCTACCCCACCCACGGATCCTCTTTCTGTCTCTCTGTCCCGGAGCTAACTATCCTTCTTATTTCTTACTCCAGACCAAGTTCCCCAAAGGGGAAGATAGCAAGAAGTCGCTTCTTCTTCCTCGCTCCTTTCCCAGGTCTAGCTCCCGGCAGAGCCAACGACCTCGGAAAGGTCAGGATGAGTGTATAAAGCAGTAACCTTGGAGGGACTGGGAGAACTGGGGGACCGCTGGCCGTTAGCCCCGAAGATCAAGTTGGGGTTTTAAGTTTACTCAGTGATGAGGCCTCTTTCTAGGAGGCTGGAATTGGGGATACGAGGCCTGAGCTGAGATTAAAAAAAGTCGGAGAGGAGCGGAGGAGTGACCCGCCTTGCAAGACGAAGGGGGCTGGTGTTTATATGGGGGAAGGAGGTGTTTTCCTATACCAAATGGGAAGCGAATGCTTGATGGCTGCCCATGATGCTTTAGGCGAAGGGAAACTCTGGTTTCCAGGACTCTAGTTGCTACAGAACTTTGTAAATTATAGTCTGAGGTTCCGAGGATGCTATTTGTTCGCATTTAAAGGAGTTTCAAATTTTGTTCCAAACTCTACGGAGAGAGTCAGCTGGGTGAAAATGAATGGGGATGGAATGAATGGGAGGGGTACCCCCACCCCAAGCTTTTCTCAACCAGGACTCCAGAGGTATCTGGTTGTAGACATGACCGTGCATTCTGCTGGGAATTTCCCACAGATACCACGAGGGTGCATGATACACTGAAGCCAAAGCAAAGGGTCATTGAAAATCCAATTTATTTGGAGTATGTTCAAATATTGTACCTTTGGGGTGTAGGAAAGGTTCCAAATACGAGGAAGGAATATGTATGGGACACGTAGAAAACACTCGAGGTGTACTCACCACTCTCTCGGAACTCAGCTTCTCCCCACCACCATCGTTTCTATCTGCTTTAGATGACACCACTCGATAGTGAAGGCCGGTTTCTGAAATGCACTAATTGAGTCACATAACGCTGAGAGCCCTGTATTTCAGCAGCCCAGAGCCTGATTTGTCGGCAGCACTTTCTTCCGCAATTCAGATACATTATCTCATTTGAAAAGTATTGGGGCAGAGACGTTGCAATTACCATTGTCTCCGGTTACGCTAAATGGCATTATGCGGAGAAATGGAAGAATACAAATGTTTTGAACGTGTTGATCTTACTGGCTTAGCCTGGCCTGGCCTGGCCTATGCTGGTACAGAAGCAGGCAGGCAGTGAATACTCAGTCTGAGAGGAGATAGAGTCTGACAACAACCGCTAGATATTCTGAGCAAAACTCGGAAGAGCAGGTTCTGTCTGAGCCGTGGTTTTGTCTTTGTCCCTGGCATTGAATCAGGGGTTCATAATGTGGTGTTCAATGAAAAGTTTAAAATATATATATTTTGATAACTGTGTTTCAATATATTTTGTTTCTTTTTTAACCTATGCGTTTTATTTTAATGCATTTAAAATCATTATTCTGAGAAGGGGTCTATAGGTGTCTATAGTTCACCAGACTGCCAGAGGTGTCCCTGACACATAAAAAAGTTAAGAATCCCTGCACTAAAGGTTTTGAAAGAAAAGTCAGTGGTCGGTGATATTTCATAGCCACAAAACTTCTGGGAAGGCATGTCACACCCCCCAAGTGAAATCTTCTCTTATCTGGGATACAGTGTGGGTGCTTTGACTTTTTGGTTGAGGTGAAAGAAAAGAGTGAAAATTACATCTTTAGTTGGTGTATACTTCCCTAGGAAAGGAAGAATCTCTAGTAAGGGTAGGGAAGAGAGATCATCACAGAAGGGAGTGGGGTGAGTTCCCATCATTCTGAAGCTTTAAGCATGCCCTGTGGAAAAGGTCCTTTAAGGTGGATAGAAGGGAAGTAGACTGTAGAGATGAGTGAGCCCTGGAGAAATGGCTTAGTTCCATTTGCAAATGGCAGATCTCTGACTTGCTAGAACTATAGATGCTCACCTATTGCTGCTTGTGGGTCAACAGAAGACTCTTCGGAGGGAGAAATCAGACTGAGAAAATGCAACCTTGTCGAAGAGGAAAGGAATGGGAATGAAAGAAAAGGATGGAGAAAGAGGGAAAAGAGAAAAAGAAAAAAAGTTGTTAAAAGATGTCAGGGCCACAGTGTTTAAATGGCTACCTATTCTAGCCAGTTACTGATTATACAGTGGCCAGCACGCTGTACTTATGCGCGTGTCTCTCTCCTTTTGCTTAAACTAGACCCCCACATCTTGAAGTAATCAGCAGCTGAGAAGGGACTCGTCCCCCTGGCATCTCAGGTTAAAGAAGGAGGTCCAGGAAAATGTGGTAGAGCCATTACAAGAAACCTGAGATGCATTCATCAGGGACTCCAATTGCCATCGCATTAGGATTGATTAGAGACCAGCAGTACCGTAATGACCCGGAAAGAGGGGCAGCCAGGGATTATTAATATCAGAACGCTTGAGGTTGGGGGAAGAGAAGTTTTATGTTACTAGGATTTATATATGAGTGCAGGTTTACCTAAGGAAACTGGATAGTCAGTGAATCACGCAAACAATAAATCTAATTGCATCTAAAATTTCATGAAGCCTTATTTAAAGGGGAAAAAAGTGAGAGGGGTGTAGAGAATAAAAACTTAACTGTGATTAAAATAGAGGTCACAAGGAAATCCAGGCCAGCATTTATCTCAAACTTTATAACCAAAGTTTGCTGTGGACAAAGGCTGTGGAAAGTAAGGAACAGACTGAGTGAATGGCTGAATAATCTGGTTTCCTAGCCATTAGGACCCAAAGAAGACGGATTTTCCCCTCAGTCACTACATTTTCACTTTAGGTTGTATTTTAACTCTAGGGTGCATTTTTCTAACCTTCTTTTTCTTTACACTGTGCCTTAGGGGTAACAGGGTGTGAATTTTGGGACAGTCTGGTGGGCAGAGACACTGAACATTCTGAAATCTAGTTTTCATGAAAGAAGTGATGCCCTGGTTAGGGTTGTTGGAGTTTTTAATTTTTTTTTTTGCATCCCATTAAAAAAAGACATTAAAGATTGGGATCCCAAAGAGACGTGGAGGAGAGAGTGGTTCGTCTCCTTCCTCGGACTATGAGCCAAAACAAATCAGCCCCTGATGGTCTAGGTTTAAATGCAGCTCACTGGATAATTAACTCCATCTTTCCAGCCCAACTTAACTGTTTATTTAGTGTCACCCTGTATTATCATCACTAGCACTTTCCTCTGAGAAGGAGGAGCTGCAGGCTTTCACCTCCAAAAAGGAAATTCTTCTTAGCTTAGGCAGATTCAGCGTGCAGGATGTATATTAGTTTAAATTTTTTATTGGAAACCGTGGAAGATAAAGATACTTGAAAAATTTCATTTTGCAAACTTGCCAACCTGGGACTGGGCAGGAGCTGTGGGAAGGCGGGAGGGGGGGTATTGAGGGTGGAGAAGGGAGGGAGAAAGTAGAATAAAGTCCCGCCCATAGTGTCTCTAATCCTTGGGAAATTATTCCCGTAAACTACCCAGAGAAAGGGCCCTTTGTATTTAAATGTGTAGAGTGGACAACCAGGTCAAAACCTAGCATTTCATGAATGGGTAAGACCCTTCACTAATCTCCGCTAAACTTCGTTCTCTTCTCTTCACTTTCTTTCACAGCTGGAGAACTTCAGTGGAACGCGACCTCTTTCCTTTCCTAGGCGGCGTAGTATAGTGGGAAGAGATCTGGCCATTTGGAGTCAAAGAGGCAAATCCCATCTTGGTCACTAACCACCTGTGTGACCTTGGGCAAGTCACGTGACTTCTCCGGGCCTCAGTTTTCTCAGGAGAGAGTCCCACACCTAAGGAAGGGCTTTGGGACTGGGGTTACATTGACGATGAGAGGATTGAACTATGTGACCTCTAAGGTCTCTTCTAGCTTCAAATCTTTGATCCTATAGATCCTCCATCGCTAGAAGAGCCCAGCCTACCTAACTGGAAGCAACATCCCTCCAACTAGAAACCAATACCAAAGCAGCAGCCTTCACCTCAACCCTAGGAGCTCAAACCCAGCACCAGCATCCCCTCACTCCGCACCAAAACCCTTACACACACGTACACGTACATCTGGCCCAGACAGGTAAGACACCAACCTAACATCAAAAAGGAAAGACTTATATAAGCCAAGTTTAAAAAACGGCAGCCTCACATAGACACCTCTTTATGTTCCAACTCTTAGGAATCTGTTTTTCCTTCAACTTCTCTATTCCCTGTGAAATTTGGTTGTTTTTTTTTTTGGTGCCTCGAAGCGCATCCAAGACAAAGGGTAGAGACCATATTTTCAAGAGACAAGCCTAGCAGATTTAAAGAATCTCTCCGCCCCTCCTAGATGCTTCTCAAACCAGCTTTGTTTTTACAGGTGTGGGGGGAAAAGAAGGGGGAGCAATTCTTATGAGGACTTAAATGCCTCCAGGGGGTCTTGGTGCCCGGAGGCTGTTTATTTGCACCTAGGAAGTAGGCTTGCTCTAGTCCCTTCCGGTTCCACGAGGTGGGGGAACTGGGCTATTTTAGAAGAAAATACAAATACAAATCCTTATTGTTTAGAAATAAACCGAGGAAGCTGGCCGGCTCCCCTATGCCCTGCAGTGGGAGGGAGAGCTGAGCAGATCCGGTGTCACGTTGCAGATTCCCACTAAAGATAACGAAATGTGATCTATTTTTTCAGAACAGCAAGTGGATGGGAAAGAACCTTTACAACACAAAACTCATTTACTAATGGACTGGTTTTGGGTTTCCCTACTCACTGTAAAAAATCGCCTTGACTGAGGCTTCATCTTATTCATACCTCTGAGAGCTCCTTTCCAGAGAGAAGAATATAAGTTTTGGACCTAGCTTGTCTGCGGCAGTTTTGCCATGAGGGCTGCTGCAGTTTTCGGCAGTGGTTTTATTCTAGGATGAAAGAAATGAGGGGACCCTGTATAACCTCACAAAGCAGACTAGAGAAAAAGCATCTGACTTGACTGCCTCTAACCTCACAATAATTCCATATAGTAGGGTGCCGCCCCGAGGATCTGTAGCACAAAGTAATTAATCTGGATAGTAGAAGCACAACGAACTTAGTCCTTCAAAACCATATCAACATCTCTCCGTAGAGGAGATTAAAATTATTTACTGCATAGTGAAAGGCTTTCATGTCAACATTTCAAACATTTGTCGACATTTCCTTCCATTCCCGCGCCCCAGTATTCGTTTTTCATCTCCGCAAATAGTAAAGGACACAATCAATTACCTGCATAGATGAGCTGAAACTGGAGTTAATGCACGATAACCATATTAATCCACTTTGCCTCCGCCTCCCAGAAAGTCTTTGCAGCAATAGGGGAGGAAGGGAGTCGGAAAGAAACGGTTTTTCCTTCTTTAAATGTAAAAACAAAAACCCAACCCAAAAAGTATCTATGTGTGATTTGCATTGACAGGAAAGGGTTTTGTGTTACCAGAACAGAGAAAACCTTTCTCTGCGCGAGTTAAAATGGATAATTTGGTTTACGTGGTTGGTAAATTCATGACATTTTACCTCTTTTAGTGGTTTAAAGTGAAACGTTCCATTTTGGGAAACCTTATATATCCGGGCCAATAATGAAACTTTGTTATAACAATTGGCTCCCTTTTCCGGGATGGAAATAGCAGGTATCCTCTCTGTTATAAAGCAAAACCATTTTTTCTTTTTCACTTATGCAATCTTAAGTATTATATAGCAGAGTAACAGTTAGTTGGGACTGGGGCTTTGAAGTGTTTTGGGGTGAATGCTAGATCTTTCTGGTAAGATTCGGTGCCAATGGCAACATCTTCAATGCTGTCTTCTTCCCTCTAGACCACCTTCGGTATGCTCTGCTTTGAAGAGATGGGGTGGGGGTGAGGTGGAGGTGGGGCAAGAAGCAGGGAGGAAAAAGGCTTAAGAGTATAAGAAACATGAAAAAAGGTGGTGGCATTAATCTAAATTGAGATTTCTACTCACCTCCATCTTAATCTATACCTGCTTTTATGTATCAGAGCTCTCTTTCAATTCCTCATGGAAAATAATTAGTTAAAAAGCCTTCACTTAGTAAAACGAGTATTCGAATGCAAACATTCTATTTTAAGAGACCCTCCCTAGCGGTTGCGACCCACGTTTTGTCCCTCCAACCGTCCACATTATAATTATGCGCACTTGCTCCAGACTTTAGGGTATTAGTTGATTTTTAGACCTGGTTTAAGACTCCGTTCCGGTCCCCACACAGCTGCCTTGTCAATAAGGATCTGTTCCAAGTAGAGACATTCCTTCTGGCAGGACATTGCAGCTCTTTAAGACTTCATCTGAAACATCATAAGTACTAAAATAAAATGGCTAGGGAAAATTACCAGACACATGGTCATGGGATGCAAAAGTGCCAGGCATCCAGTTTAGAAAATAAGTCATTGTACAGACTATGCGGCAATGGCTTATTTTAAATAGCACATATTCATTAAATACATTTAAAAAACCTAAAGGTAAGAAAATCTCAACATCTGTTCCCAGGATCTAATTGCACGTGTAAATGATACAGTGGAGTCTCAGGGATGCAAAATGTATAGACTAGACTAGAAATTCCCAGAGAACTGAAAGATTCAACCATTTCTTAAAAGCAAGATGATAATTCTTAGAGTATCTGAGGTAGTAATTAGTGTGTGTATTGTTAGCTTATAAAGAAAATAAGAGAAATCCACACACATACAATTCCCTCTCACAGTGGCTATTACTTAAATTTAAACATTTAAGTAGTTTAGTTCTGATAGGTCATTTGCCTGAATGAAGGAAGACATGTTTAATGAAGACAAGCAGGTTCAAATGAACCTTGGGATCTCCTAAGTGTCCACTAAGAGGGTTCGCTTAAATCAAAAGCATTTTTGAAGTGTACTTAAAATTCTGTTTTGAACTTATCTAAATCAAAGATAAGCATAGTCATAAAGTCACTCCCATTCCACCATTCAGTTTCCCTTATCTCAACTTATTGTTCTTATCATTGGCCCTGTCCCAGCTACTGACAATAGATTATCTTTGTTTAGGGAGGCTAATTGTTTTCAAAATCTTTTTAATAATTGCTTTAGCTCAAGGTGTGCAAATGAGGATTAAGATAATTATAGTTTCGTTTGTGCAATTTGTCCAAACATTCCCCACACCTACAAGAAAAAGCAAAGGATGGGACTTTTTAAACTGCTGAACGCTTTTCATTCCATTAGCAGTAAAACAAGCTTGCATTACAGTCTACAGACACACACATACATACACCACTCCATATTTAATCTTCTTGGAGCCGCTACCGTTCTAGTTTTGAGAGTAGTGTCCTTTGCATAGCTAGGCAAGGATTATATTACAACCGGACGGTTATTGGAGATGGGTACAGTTTTATTTAATTTACACCCTTCTAGTGCCTTTCATTTGAGGTCGCCAAAGCATTTTTGTTAACATCAGTTAAACAGATTTCTCATCATTCCTTGGTTGGAAGGTATTAGTAAGATTCAATGAGCAAAAAAGGACATTGAGTCTCTAAGGGTCAACCTAAGTCACCTAGGGATAAGCCTAGTCAGAAATTAACCATGGCTGCCCCACCCCCGTCTTGGACTAACTAACTCTTCTTCTCTGAACAAAACATTAACCTATTCCAAAATTAAATTGCTTCTACCATCTAAAACAGAAGAGTTTTGTGGCTGAAGTCTCCAGATTGAGTCATGGGGTAGGGGGACAGGCTTAGCTCAGCCCATACATGAAGGCCCGAGAACGAAGCTGCGGCACCATCAGCAGCATGCAGTTATGGCTCTCCTCCTGTATTATTTATTGCTCTCCATAAGCTATTCATCAAGCCATTATTTATTCATCCCAACGTTAAGGTAATTAAATATGAGCTCACCGGGAAAGGGCAGGTCTGGAAGGGACAGGGGAGATGGTGGGGGTGGGTTTAAAAGGTCTATAATAATTGATTTGTACAGAGATGAGCCTGGTTCCCCTTAGCTGACACTTGAGAAGGGGCTCAAGTTGCAGGGTCCTGAAGTGTCTCCCCACCCCCCCCCCCCCCCCCGCCCCCTGGGCCAGTGAGGCAGGTCTCACTCTCGCGCCCCCCTCCCCTTCCCATCTCTTTCTCTCTCTCTCTCTCTCTCTCTCTCTCTCTCTCTCTCTCTCTCTCTCTCTGTCTTTCTCTCATCCCCCCTCCTTCTCTCTCTTCTTTCTTCCCCTCTCTCCCTCCTCTTTCCTTCTTCCCCCTCTCTTCCTCCTTTTCCCTCCTCCTCATTCTCCACTTCCTCCTCCTCCTCCCCCTCTTCTCCTTTCCTTCCCCCCGCTCCCGGCCTCTCTCTCCCTGCAGAGGAGGCTCGGCCTCCCAGCACCCCTGCCTTGCCTGGCCGAGCTCTGAGGCTGGCTAGATTGGGATAGGCGCCACAGGCAGCCAATCAGCGCGCCCTGTCCGCTCTGCGCTTTAAGGCTGGTTGCAGGGAGAACAGAAACCAAGTTCCCCAGCAACAATCAGCATCCACCCGGAGAGAGCCCGGGGAGGCTGCTCCGCGCCGGCGGCTCAGTGCCCGGCGCTCCCACCCATCCACCCCACCTTCTCTCCCTCCTCCTCCTTTTCCTTTTCCTTGCCCATCCTTCTTCCTATCCGCTCAAAACTCCTCAGCTGAGCTCCCCCTACACCCCATCGTCTGCAACTGAGAAAGAAAGAGGACTTCTAGAAGAGGGAGGGGGTCGGAAGCCTCCCCTCCACCCCCTATCTCTAGCTTTGGTTGCCCCCCCCCATTTTCCGTCTCGCTCTCCACTGTGCCCCAGGTTGCTCACTCGGGCCAAGCGCCAGCCATGTCTATGCTGCCGTCTTTTGGCTTCACCCAGGAGCAAGTGGCCTGCGTTTGCGAGGTTCTCCAGCAAGGGGGGAACCTGGAGCGTTTGGGGAGATTTCTCTGGTCCCTTCCTGCCTGCGACCATCTGCACAAGAACGAGAGCGTCCTCAAGGCCAAGGCCGTGGTCGCCTTCCACCGGGGCAATTTCCGCGAGCTCTACAAGATTTTGGAGAGTCACCAGTTCTCCCCCCACAACCACCCGAAGCTGCAGCAGCTGTGGCTGAAGGCTCACTACGTGGAAGCAGAGAAACTGCGGGGCCGACCCCTCGGGGCAGTGGGGAAGTACCGGGTCCGCCGAAAATTCCCTCTGCCGAGGACCATCTGGGACGGGGAAGAGACAAGCTATTGCTTCAAAGAAAAGTCTCGAGGTGTGCTGCGAGAATGGTACGCGCACAACCCTTATCCCTCACCCCGAGAGAAGCGCGAGCTTGCTGAGGCTACTGGGCTGACCACCACCCAGGTCAGCAACTGGTTTAAAAACCGGAGGCAAAGGGACAGAGCAGCGGAAGCCAAAGAAAGGTACACAGAGAGTTTCTCTTTGCTCTCTTAACCCTTCTGCCCTTTGCAACCCCCGTCCCGTCCCCCCAGCCCTACCCTTACACTCTCATCTTTTTTTTTTTTTTTTCAGAGTATTGCTCTCAGGATTCTTGTTCTCCGAGCTGAGATAGAAAAAAAAAAGTTCATGAACTTGGTTTTAATCTGCCGGGGGTTCAAAAAGGAGAGAGACTAACTTTAGTTGTTTCTCCTCTGCGAGATTGTGTTCAGTGGGTTTGAATCTCAGGAATTATTTGTGGCCAGTTTATTTCTCTCACCCCTGACCCACTCTCCTCTCACTCCCTTGCGAATGAGTGGCGGGACTGTGTCTGAGAGAGAAAGAAGACTCGAGAAGGGAAGGGAAGGGAAATGAAAGGAAGAGACGAGAAGAGAGAAATAAGAGGGGAGTGTTGTTTTTTTTTTTCGGGATCAGTAATAAGAAGAGAGCCAGAGATTTGGGAGGAGGGGTGTCTTACTGAGTAGCAGGGATCCCTGGTACCACCTTTTCCTCTTCCCTCCTTGTTGACTGGCTGACTTTTTGGGTCCCTATGTCTCCACTTTCATACAATCCTATTAAGACTGTCCTCTTCAGTCTCCAGTAAGTTCTTTGGGGGAAAGGTCGGGCGGTTTCACATCACACTTGTAAATTTCTAGCTATAAGAGGGTGGAGCTTTAAAACAAAATCTAGAGAGAGGTATGTGGAAAGTCGCCGACTTTACTGACTCTAATCACAACCCCTGAAACAAAGCTACATCCTTCCTTGCGCACTTCCACAGCCAGGGAAGCTGTGTATCTGTCAGCACCGCCAGCCGGAGACTACGAGCTCAACAGCCTCACTTTTTGTTTGCCCCAGAGATCAGAAACGCGTTTTTTTTTTTTATGATTTCCCCCCAACTGTCCCCTGCCAATGCCCCCCAACCCCTGACCTCCTTCCCTCATCCATTCTTTTTGGAGTTTCGAGCTGAGATTCAGACCTGGGAGGCAGCCAGAATAACTCCGATCAGGAGCAGAGAGTTCAGTGAGCCTTCGGGATTTTTTTTTTTTTTTTTTTTTTTTTTTTTTTAGGAAACCAGAACACCCCGGCTGGTTACTTTTCTTTTGTTCACTGCCCTATCTTAGTACCAATACTCTACCTATTTATTTTGGTCAGAGATAAACGCGTCGAAGCAATATAAGTTCAGTTGGAAGAGGTCAGCAGGGCAGGAAGAGGAAAGAAAGGAAGGAACGAGAAAGGGAGGAAATAAAGGGGGGGAATACTTCAGAAAGGCGGAAGTGAGAGGAAGCAGTGAAATAGTTAACTTAAACAGGACTTGGGACAGGTCCACTCATCGAATTCACACAGGTCTTGATTCTTAGTGAGGACTTCTTGACATAACCTCCCTGGCTTTTATGAGGGAGGAGGGAGGAGGAGGGATCGGGAATTTTCGAGTGGGGCGTGAGGAAAATGGCATGGGGACAAAAACTCTGCGATTCCAGTTAGGCTGAAGTTACAAAATCCTCTAAGTCAGGCCTCAGGGCCCACTCCCTGATGAAATCAGCAATACTGGCTTGGGTCCCTGTGTTTACTCAGGTCACTGCACTGCCTTGGGCACTACTTCCCCGTGACCTGTGCCTTTTAATGACAATCGCCAGACAGAAATACGAAAAGTAGTTATTTAGTAATATACATTTCTCTTCTGCACTATGGAAAATGGATATCAGGCTTGACCAACAAACGGTTCTTGGGTTATAGGTTTTCTATTTTTTTCTTTCTTTCCCTTCTAACTTTGAAGGGCTGACTAGAATTGTTAAGGTTAAGCATTATTTAAATGTGGTACCAATGAATGTTTATTTCAGAGGACCAATCTGTGACAGAATTTTTAAAAGTTTTTTTTTAATCTCTACAAATATTTTCCTTCCGAAATCTGCAAGATTTGGGAAGCAAGGGCTATAGGGGGACTCAAACTTGTAGGGGACTCAAACTCTTCTTATATCTCTGATTCCATTATGTTCTTCCTCTTGTTTCTTTCATGACTTCTGATAAGGGGTGGGTGAAGGAAGACTCCCTTTGTGCAATTATTCTTTTCCTTTTTCTATTCTCTTTCTACATTCCCTTCCATTCCCTTTCCTTCCCTCCTCCCCTATCCTTTCCGCCTTCCTTTTTCATTCTTTTCCTTTCTCCATCTTTCAATCTAACCATATGCTGTTGTTTTCTATTTCTCAGGGAGAACACTGAAAACAATAACACATCCTCCAACAAGCAGAATCAGCTCTCTCCCCTGGATGGGGGCAAGCCACTCATGTCCAGCTCAGAAGAGGAATTCTCACCTCCCCAAAGTCCAGATCAGAACTCAGTCCTCCTACTCCAAGGCAACCTGAGCCATGCCAGAAGCTCAAACTATTCGTTGACTGGCTTAACTGCCTCTCAGACAGCCCACAGCCTCCAGGGGCACCAACATCAGCTCCAGGACTCCCTGCTTGGACCCCTCACCTCTAGCCTGGTGGACTTAGGCTCCTAAAGCAAAAGTACTTCTGACCCATGGAGAACTAGTTGAAGCATCCACTGATCAGCAACTAGAGACGTTTGTAAATATAGAACAGGAACAATTTTGCAGCGCATATCTGGGGAACTTTATGCATCAAGGAAACATGGACTTTCACAAATACCCTTTTAAAAAAGGTTAACAGAAACAACACTGCTCTCAAGAAGTGATCTCTCCTCCCCAATTCTTATTACTTTTACCTTTATCCTCTTGTCCCTAAGTGCTGGTGCAAACCCCCAAACTAACAAAACTTCAGTGACCTACCAGTTTATGCTACTGATTCCATCACCTTAAATTAAGTTAAAAAAAAAAAAGGAATTACAAACTAGTTGGATTTCAATTCTTTAATTTATTTATGATTCATTTTTAAAGGAGAGAGGAAAAAGAGAAGTCTGATACAAACAAGAGTCTCTACCACTGGGGGAATTTGGTTGAATTCTTAAGCTGAATAGGGGGAAAATGCTCAAAACCTTTTTTTTTTTTGAGGGAGGAAATTAAGTTTACATTTTTCATATCTAGTGTTAAATGATTTCAATTTAGTTTAAAATAAAAAAGTATTAGAAAATCAAGTGCCTAAATGTCTTAATGCACATATATAAGTCAGTTAGAAATAGAAAGTGACCATTGCATTTTTGTTGGACTTTTAGGGATTTTTAAGAGGAGGTTGTTGATTTTCTTTCTTTTCTTTTCTTTTTTTTTGATGGACTTTTGAAACGCATCAATGTGAAGTATCACAGTTTCCTGGATGTTTCTTCTTATGCCCTCAATGCTTTCATATCCAGTAGTATACTCTTGCTAAGTGTTTCTCCTATTCCTAGTTTTTAGCTTGCAAAAGTATTCCCATAAATCTGGTGACCTGGTGTTTGTTACCCAAAATGGCATGTGTTTTTCAGGGTTCTTTTCTATTGTACCTAAAGCAGCCTAAATTAAAGCATAGCAGAGCAGCAGGAGTATGGTTCTCTTTTTCAAAGGTGAGTTTCTGTGTTGCTGTCATCCTAATTTTAAACATATAATTTTTGCCTTTCTTACTCCTGATTGTTTGAATTGTAGAGCACTTTGAAGGTAATTATCTGAAGCAGTTGTAAGATCTGGTTTTGTCATATGACAGAAAAAGGGTAAACATAGCTTTTTAGATAGTTTTAAAAAATATTTGGAAATAATGCTTCCGGAGTGCTCTTCTCGAGAATATTCATGTGTCCATGCCACTACTCTTTGTCAATATACCTGTTGACAAGACTGAAATTAACAAAATGTATCAGATGAAATTAAGAAATCAATCAGTATGAATAACATCATGTATCTATCAATTAGGAATGGTATACAAGCTGACTGAACAGAAACCTCTGTGCACTTGCTCAAAGACTACCCTTTGAAAAATACTAGTAATTACATAGGCTCTTGATTATCTTTATTTGGGGGAAAAGTGACACAGCCTTTATACTAAGCTTTAAATTTTAGTGAGTGACATTATTAAAATTATTCTCAAAATTATTGGATTGGCTAGTTCTTGATTTGTAAAATATTGTCCCTCAAGGACAGCCTATTTGTTCTCTGACCTGAATTTCATAATCTTGATTTTGTTCTTTTGCATAAACAGCACCATTTACATATGCATTTAGTATGCTTTCTTCCCCGCCTTTGAGGGCAATCCAAGGGAGTAGCAGCATGATGAATGGAGGGAGTGCTGGATTTGTGGTCAGAGAACCTGGGTTCAACTCCAGGCTTTGCCGTTCTCTTAACCGTGTCCTTTGGGGTACCTGACTTGACCTCTCTGTCTTTTATATCTAAAATGAAGGAATGGAAGTAGATGAACTTTAAGATTCCGTCCACCTCTAAATCTATAATCCTATGAATTTGGGGAAATGGAAAATGAAAGCTTTCTTGTTCTAACTAGTTCTTTGGAAGCTGAAAATGATTTATTTGTAGTTGAGGAAAAGGGTCTTAATTGTTTCATGTCATAGTAACTTTTATCAATTAAATAATTTCTCTATCACAGACCCATAATTTGTCCAGGGAGGTTCATTTGGGTCAGAAGCTCCTGGTCCCAAAATCCCTTGTTAGCGTTTTGGATCATTAAGTTACTGTTTATTTAAGTCACTAGGGTGTTTATTCTCCAGGTCTTGGGCCACGGAGAAATGCCACCCTCTGCAGGAGGGACTCTCACAAGGGGATCTCCGTACATTCTTTACATTCACCCCCCACTCCCCAAACAAATACCCAGCACAAAAGATAGCTTTAAATGACCCAAACCAACTTCAAAGGATACCGCGGAAATCTTCCTCAAAAATAAGGAAGGGCTAATTACTTTAATTTTTTTACATGCCCTCTCCTCCACCTCTCTTTTCCTACTTCCCCCACTTTCTTTCAGCTTAGCTCCGTATAATTTTAGTAGCGGGGATGCTCCCTGTGACTTCTTGACAAACGGAGCTAAATGTTCGTCTTCTGCTCCCTCAGTTGGTGAGTCTTGGAAATGCCAGGCAACTTGCAGAGCAGTCGAACTGCCTTGGTACTGTAAAAAGGCCCCGTGATTACTGCTTGTAAAGTCGTTAAAAGAGCAATTTTCTGTCACAGCCATAAACTCTCTGTAAAAATCCCTGGCTCTCGGGTGCAGCGCAAGCATATTCCAGATGTGTTTCAAAACAAATTGCACAATCCCTCCCTATTTCGCCTGGTGACAGGATGGGAAAGAAGGTGAGAATGCTGGAGATGGCTTTTGTTTTCTCCTCAATGATTTCCAAGAGCTCAGTCCCATTAGACGAAGTGCTTTTTCTTCCAGGGTAAATCCGGGAAGGGAACCTTTAAAGGACTCGAAGAGTGATTCCATTCTCTCTCTCCCTCCCCCCCTTTTTTTTTCTGTGCCTGGCTGCTTCAACTTATTTTCAAATTTCCTTTCAGTTCCATTTACAGACTTAACGATGACGGTTAAATTAATGAACTAAGGCTCATCATTAACAATAATCTGATGGTGAAAGTACTTTAGAGGCTCTGCTAAGTGAAATAAGAAACAAGGAAGAAAAGGGGGAAAAAATTTGACCTTTTTCTGAAAGTTTTAAATAGTATCTAGCTCTCTGAACTCTGGCTTTAACCTTTGATTTAGAAATAAGGTTTCTGATGTTTGGGGTAAGGGGACATTACAGACATCTTCTCAATTTCCAGTGGATGTGTTTGAGATAATGTAGGTCCAGTCACAGCATCCCTACACAGGGTGGGGAGAATTCTGAGGGGCTGAGCACCTTGAGTGTAGTCTCCTCAAAAGGACTCTTTAAGTTCGTTTTTGAATTTCGAGTCAGAAGAAAAAACATCTAGTGAGTGTATTGAGGCGCTTGGGTATTTGGAGTCTTACGAAAAAGAAATCCATAGCTAGACCCTTTCCCAAGGCTCCAGAAATTCGAGAGAGGAGCGGATGTGCTTCAAGAGGCAGGCGAGCAAGCGCTTGACTGAGTCCGATGCGCCTTGGGACTGGAGTGAAAGGGAGCCTATAGCGATGACCTCAAACTCTATGCGGCGGAGTTCGCTCTTACTAGTTTTTACTTCCCGGTTATGGGATCTTGCTGCCAGTGGCCTCCGATCAGAGGTCGGGGTTACGGTTGTATACCATCATGTTTAAGGATGTGTCAGGCCGGCAGGTCTCTGTACTTTCACGACTCTTCCAAAGAGCCCAGCGCCTAAGGAGGCCCTGAGCTAGGTGAGGCGGCTAAGCAAGTCGAGCACTACCTGTCTTATGTTCCTCTGACCCAGTTCAGTCTCGGCTTCGAAATAGCGGCCTCAGTGGCGGGGAAAGGAGCTGGGGGAGATCCAGAGCACTGTGGCTCCCCAATTCCTGACTCCTGCTTTTCCCTGTCCCTGGTCTTTCCTAATGTCCCCAGCCGGCTTTCTGAAGCTAGGAGTCGGGGCCGGCTTCTACACATCAAAAACAGCCAGCTTCCCCGAAAGAGCCTTAGAAATCATTGTATAGGTTGGGGAACCAGCCTGTGTCCGTGGTGCCCCTTCTCAGGTGATCAAGCCTGGTTGCAGTGCGGAGGCGGGGTTGGGTTCTTCCAGATGCCTTCAGCATCCATGATTTAGGACCAGAAAACCTCTTGTCCCCTCCGTTGTGGCAGGTGCTGGAAGACTGTAGTCGGCTGGGAGATGTATAGAGATTACACCTTCTTACCAGGGCAAGAAGGCTTCTCCTCTGGAACCCACTCACCTGGGCGCCAGTCCTGATCTACTGGGTTTACAGGAGGCCAGCCCAGAGATCTGGGTGAGAGCAAGAGACAGCTAAGTTTTCTTTGGGGGAGTCTGCATTTAGTTCCCTGCCACCCACCTCCAGTAGTTCCGATTAACTTCTTAGAGGCTGTTTCTTTGTAACTAGAACTCCCCTCGGAACCAAATTGCTGACAGGCCGGGAATATAGCTGCAAGGTGATTGAGCTGTGGCGTTTGGCGCTTGACAAGGGGTCATAGAAGGTTCACTTTAAGGAGACAAGAGTTTATGTGGCCTAATCTAGCACCAAGGGCGCCCTCGGCAGCTTGAAGAAGACCCCGGAAAACGCACGTTGAGCTCAGGAATAGCTATTTTGTCTCGGCCTGTCTAGGACCAGAGTCTTCAGTGCTCAACTGAGGCCCTAAGAGGAGATTGAGATCTCTTGGATGGTAGTGTTGAGCCTGGCTACTGCTGAATTAAGTGTATCAGAACCCAGAACAAAAGGTCGGCACCTCCCTATTCACATCCCAACAAAACAAGCTGCTTTGCATCTTTGCTGTCCATGGTTGACCTGGTTGTGCCGGGTTTGTTGTCTGTGGGGTGCGTGTGTGCGTGTGTGTGTGTGTGTGTGTGTGTACACATGGGAAACCGCCAGCATTTTATCCCCAGCCTAGCTAATCTTTTCCAATCCCGGGGCAAGCTAGAGTGGCAATTGCCCCACTCCAGAGTCTCTCACATGGGATAAAGGATCTTTATTTTTTCTTCCAAATAATACAAAAACAAAAACTGAAGCTAGTAAGAGCTGAGGTCACTTCTTGGGCTGGATGACCGCTTCTTGTTGGTGCCCCTTGGATTCTCAACCCCCGGATTCACAGCTGTTCAAAATCCTTACTCGAGGCCCCTCAAGGGTTCAGCACAAAATCCTCGGGTTTTGATTGAGACCGAGAACTTGACTAGTATTGAAAGGAAAAAGTGGCCTCAATATAGGAATATTTGATAGTGTAAGAAGTTGTCCTGGTGGGAAGGAAGGTCATCTAGGAGCAAAACAAAGCCAATATAAGGGCTAATTGCAGAACAATTTTTTATCCAGAAAAGCACTACTCTGAAAAGGCTAGTTTTATTCCTAGTGTTTTAAAATTGAGCACACGCACTTCAGTACAGCTGATGAAATAAGAAACCTGTTCCCCTACTGAGGATGACATTCAGTGTTTTCGAGGCGCTGGTCCTTCCAGACAGCGAGAAACAACACTGCAGTAGCATTTAAAAACAAAGGAAACTAGGCTCAGAGAGGCGAGTGTACTGCCCTTCGCATCAGGATTTTAACTTCCCTCTTTTTAACTTGTTAACGGAAAACTGAGAAGAGAGTTCCCAGCAGGTAGATTAGAATTACCTGAAAATTGGTTCTCTATTTTTATTACTTCAGTGTCTCTGATGATTTTCTCTCCCTTGAAATTGGTCATTGCCGAGGCTTTTACCTTTACTGAAAAGTTTAGACATTGTCAGAATTCTGTTTTGAGAAAAAAAAAAGTTTAGATTTAAATATTGAAATATATTTTAATTAGCTACTGAGCTGCACTGGATTAAATTAAATGGTACTAGCTTTTCTGCCCCCCGCCCCCCGGAGCCTTCATTAAAAAAAATAAACTACCACGTCTTTTCCAAAGTATAAATAGGGAAGTAAAAATGAAGTATTTTCTCCCTTTCTGATTGGCACCACCCTAACCTCAACAATATGGAAAATACACTTTCACCCTCTTGAAACGGGCATATCCAAAATGGAGCACAATGGATTTAGAAGGTTGGATTTTAATTTGCAGATTAAATTATTTTGATCCAGGATTTTAAAATTAATTATTGTTTTAAAAGCTCCATGGTCTCTTCTTAGCTGAAGATGTTTTGCTCAAGGAATTTGCAAGAGTGGATCACTAGGGGTTATGTATGGAGCCTCTTTTAAATTAAAATTCTTAAAAATTGTCCTAGACTCCATTTTCTTCTGATGATTAATTTCTACTGGGCCTAGTAAACAAAAACATCTTAAAATTCTTGGGGAAGGTTCGAAAGGAGAGCATCACTAGGAGAGAATGCTCTTTGTACCAGTCTGTTACAACCTTAACTGTACCCATTTCTTTATATCCTCTATTGTGTTTCTACTTACAAAAACAATTTGTCTTTCCTTTCATTTTTTTGTTTAGGGTACCTACATATTATAATAGCTACTTTGTAGATGCTCTATTCTAAGTAGGATTGACAATTGTAGTAAATGATCTAAACATCAGGGAAAGGCAATAAATTGATGAGGGGGAAAGAAAATAGCTTTCAGCCAACAATACACCTTTGGTCATACTCGTCCAAAATTTATATGTATATTTTTTTTCTACTGTAAACATCTATATGTCCTAAATTTCCCCCTTAACTTTTGGAGCGTAAAAAAGGAAACTTTCAATGTTATCAGAATACAGTCTGAGAATTCAGTCAGAGGCTAACAATGCATTTACAATTCAGAGAAACACTTGTGTGTCTGTGAACCATGGAAGTAGTACATGGAAGACAGCATTAAGATTGTATTCAAATAAAATACACAGGACAGCACACAGATAGGAAATAGATGACAAGCAGGTCGAATGAAAATTAGGTTGTTTAGAAACGTCAATATGCTTTAGTATTTATGTAATGAAAGGAACATTTAAACAAGAGAGCTCTTGTCTCTGTCTACAGATATATGCCATGAATACTTTCTATGCATTACAGATGCTATATAAACATAATATGCTTCCTCCTGAAGTCAAGTTCATGATTTTAGTTGAAGAATAATATTGCTTAGGGCTCTACTCCTAAGTACAAATAGCTTGTCTAAAAAAATCCATTCTGGGAATCTGTAACCAATGATTATTTTCAAAATAAACAGATGGATTTTTCACAAAGAAGTCAAGGAAGATTACATATAGAATATCTTGATTTCTGCTCACAAGAAAACCTTTACGGAAAAACTAAAATGTGAAGACATTTACCACTATGACAATAGTGGTCCCTCTTTTCATTCTTCAAAAAACAAAAAAAAAAAGCACAATACAGAATGATTTGATTTCCAAGCTGTTGTGGTTAACTGTTTGTTTTCCAGCATCATCCATAGAAACAAACTTCAGTCATTTGCTTCCATTCCTTCCTTTTTTCCTTCCTTCCTTCCTCCCTCCCTTCCTTCCTTCCTTTCATTCATTCTTTTTAATTGTAAAATCCAATCAAATTATAAATAAGGTCCAGTTTTTAATTAGTTTTATAAAATTTCATAAGGATTATTTAAACAACCTTGAACAAATAGACAAAACTTATTTGTAGAACTTTCTCTGTTTTCAGAAAAAAAATCACTTCTGAGCTAATTTTGAATTGGAACATTAAAGCAGATTTCATGGTATTTCTAATTCACTTGACCAAACCCTAATGCCACCTTGATTTTGGATACTATTCTCTTGCTGGTTAAACCATCTGCATGAATATCTAGAAAACAGTGTTAGAACATGTCTCATCTCTGGGACCTTCTCTCACCCAGAGTCATGTGACCCTAATTGGTGACCCATTGCAGTGGTTCTAGTCTCTAGGCTGAAAAGTAAAATTCAACAAGGATAATAGGACCATAGCTATGAAGTTGGAAGGGTCCTAGGAGGTCATCTTGTCCAATTTATTTTACAGATGAAGAAACTGAGGCTAGAGGAGAAAAATTTACAGAGATAAAAAATGTCAAAGGTGAGATTTGAACCCAGGTCCTCTGACTCAAAATCTAGCACTTTTAACACTGTTCTTTCCTACTTTGCTGGGATAATTTTATCTGTAAGGGATGTAAGGCTTTTAATTTAATTTGACTGGGGGGATGGAGAAAGGCTCGATTTTAATTTTAGTTCTCCTCAGAGGAAAGAAAGAGTTAATTTGTTTTCTGACAGGTTTCAGGCTCTGTGCAGGTCAGCCAAAAAAGGAGAGGAAAAGGAGAACAGCCCCATGATTAATTCTACCTGTTTTTCCCATGAGCGATCACCTGCTCCAGGGGTCATGAATAGCAGGTAGCTCTCCCCTCCCCGGCTCTGAGAGGTTCGTTTGTTTGGTGACAGCTGAGTGACAAGGCCTGAAACCCGAGCCCGCCGCCCGGCCCGATGTGGGGATAAAAACCCTGGATGTTCCCTCAAACATTTCAGGAAATGAAAGTTGTAATGCGATCCCTCCTGCGCCCACATCTCCCCCGGCCAACACAAAAGCTCAAAGGAGCCTTCTCGAATTGAATTCAGCCTGAAGTTAGTTGATGGAGGGAAAGCGGAGCCCAACCCAGAGGGAAGGAAAGAGGGAGGGAGGGACAGCAGACAGGCAGAGTCTGGGGCTGGCAGATGGAAGCAGGAGAAAAGAGCTGGTTCTCCCTGTCCCTCCCCACTAAGTTCTCTCTGCCTCCCCACCTCCCCCCACTCTGTCCCTCCTGAGCCCTAGTTCACCGCAGACAGCGTGGGCTGCTGGTGCCACCTCATTTGGTACTGTTTGAGGGTCAGCCTGGGCTGCAATAAAGAAGCGCCAACTCAGTCGACCCCTCTGCCAGTTTTGTAGCCTGAGATCAACTGAAACTGGGTGCAGGTGCCCAGTGCTGTGAATTGCTTCACAGTGCTAGGAGAGGGAGGCCTCTATTTTGGTTGAAGCAACATAGGAATAGGGGCTTTTGGGGGAAGATGGGAGGGGAGAAGGAGGAGTGCCTCTTAGTGAGATTAATGCAGTGACCTTGACCCTGGGTGGAAAGCAGAGCTGGCTGCTGTACTCTGTCCAGGCTCTCTGATTGGTGGGCTAGAGTACCCCAGCCAAGATCTGTGGGTTGGGAGGATTTACTGTTCTGTCCCCATCTTACACTTTCACTGCCTGTTCTTTGTCCTTACGACCTTTTTCCAGGTTTGAGGATTCACCATCTATAGCTCCACACAGAATAAGTGTTGTGAGGCAGAACTGCAAGTGTCAGGGGAGTTCTGGGGATAGGCCTGTCAAACAGGTGAAGGAACCAAGTCCTGAGGACTTACTCCAGCAGGAACTTCCATTCAGTCTCTGGTAATTGGTCATTCTAAGATTCAGCTAAAGAAGTGGAAGGGTATTAGCCAGAGGGAGGGAGAAAGGGTAATGGAATTGTTGAAGTTTCTCCCTGGCTGCCATTATTCCTTAAGGCTTCCCCCTCCAATCCATTCTCCACACAGTTGCCAAAGGGATTTTCCTCAAGAGAAGGCCTAATATATCACTCCCTTACTTAGTAAAGTCTAACAGCTCCCTAATAACCCTAGGACCCAATCCAAACTCTTCTGTTTAGCTTATAAAGTGTTTTACAACTTGACCCCTTCCCATCTTTCTGGGTCTTTAAGACTCTATTCACCTCCATAATCTCTATGGTCCAGCCATACTAGCCTATTTGCTGTTCCTCAAACAAGACACTCTATCTCCCAACTCCATGTATTTTCACTGGTTGTCTTCCACACCTGGAATGATTTCTCTCCTCACCTCTGACTTAGAATCCCTGACTTCCTTTTGAGACTCAGATCAAATGGCATTTCCCATAGGGAGCTATTCCCTGAATACTCAGCTGCTGGTACCCTCTAAGACTACCTTTCATTTATCTTCTATGTATTGATTTGTGTACATGTTGTCTCCCTCCTTAGAATGTAAGTTCCTTGAGGGCAGGGACATTTTCAGCTTTTACTTTGTATCTCCAGAGCCTAGCATAGTACCTGGCACATAGTAAGCACTTAATGAATTGATTGATTGACTGATCCCAAGTTGAAAGTTAATGAAGTTATTGTCCATTACAGTCAAGGGGCAGAGATGACCTCGAGTTTCTGGAGACTCTGGAATATAGGACAAAGTCATTATTGCTAAATATATAGAGGTTCAGCACCACCAGGGCGGCTGACAAGCGATGAATTCTTTGCCCTTAGAGCCCTAGTTAACTACAAACAGCACTGCATTGCTCAGTTCTTACAGAAGCTTCCCTCCCTTATTTTTTCTCTTTCCCATGAGTTCATAAAGTTATTATAGACATTATTAAAACATTTCTCCTTGGTGAATAGGGAGCTAGAGAAGTAGTCATCCTGACTTACTGAGAAGACACCTCAGAGAGACAACTAAGCTTTACCTTGATGGGAGTTGGAAAATGTCTTGAGATGTAGATTAAGAAAACTCCCATTAATTTTCAGGTGTGGCAGGTGATGGCCAACTCTCTAACTCTTTCCCTCACCCCCTGGAAAAGTGCAAAAGTGCAGGTTATTCCATAGGCACCTGGTAAAGCTTTGATTATCCTCTAGGGATAGTCAACCCTGAAAAAGATTTAGCTGCAGATCTGAGACTATAATCCATAATGTTATAACTCCAGGGATTTAATTCTAGAATGGTGGGTGAGCTCAACATGCTCATTTTGCAATCTCCTGTCTTCAAGCTAATTTGGATACATCTTCCTCACCTGACTTAAGTTAGAAATATTTATGTATGTATGAACACACACACACATACAAACACATTCTACTATATATGCTGCATGAATGGGCTTAAAGGCAGAATAGAGTAACAGGGAGCATTAGATCACAAATTTGAAGTCTAGAGTTGGAGTCTTGCCTTGGCACTTACTAGTGAGGTGGTGCAGGGGCTAGAACATTGAGTTTGGAGATAAGAAACCTAGGTTTAAATCTTGACTTTACTACTTTTTTGGGCTTTGGTTTCCTTATCTGTAAAAAATAGGGAGGGAGAAGAGGTTGGACTAGATGATTTCTAAGGTCCCTTTTAGCTCTGTGTCTTTGATCCTAGTCACCTGATATGATCAATTCAATTAACCTTGAATTATCTCCTTTGTAAAGTGGGTCTAATAATACTACTACCCGTTCGCTTATTTCACAGGTTTGTTGTGAGGGAAGTATATGACTTATTGCTACTTTTCAAAGGAGGCCACTTATTCAAAAGGAACCTGAAGCAGCTGGCTGGACAGTGTTTCCATAATCATAATCAGGAGGAACATTTAGTATCTTAAAAACTAGAAACTGCTCTAAAGACTGGTGACTCACTAATATCAGGACAGCATCTTGCTACTAGTGGGCACTCAATAAATACTTATTAGTAGTGAATGAATAAATGGTCAGTTGGAACTACAGGAAGTTATTCAGGTAGAATATAATTAGCAGAATTGGAATTTAAATGAGGTCTCATGGATAACACCTCCTGTCTTGTGAAAATCCTTAATGACCACCAGGGACAAATACCTCATTTGGATATGTTCCCACATCTCCACTTATTTCAAGGGCATTTAAATTTGGGTTTTCTGTATGGGGAATTTGCTTGAGGCAATACAGCAGACCTGAATTTCCATCTCCTTCCCAAAAGATCAAAGCAGCACTTGAAGTTATGTCGGGAAGTTTATTCAAGGCTGATTCAGAAATAGAGGTAGAGTCAGACTACAGGAATTTAGAAGGTCCTCTTTAAGGGTAAATGCAGGACCAGAGGAGTAGAATAGGATACACTTGTGGTAGCAGCCTTTGTAAATGAATCAACCTGATCTAAATCTCCTTCATGAAGCTAAGAGGGAGCAGGTTTGATAGCAAAACTAAACAAAACAAAACTAGACTAGGGGTTCAGAGAGTAAGGCTCTACTCTAAGTTCTGCCACTTGGTGAGTGACTTTGGGTGAGTCATTTAAATTTTCTGAACCGCTATGTCTCCCTTATATAGAATGAGGGTGTCAGACGTAAGGGTTCTTAGTATTTTTGTGTCATGGATCTCTGTGGCAGTCTGGGGAAGCCTATGGATCCCATTTCAGAATAATGTTTTTAAACGAATAAAACAAAATGTACAGGGTTATAAAGGAAACCAATTATATTGACATACAGATATTTAAATGTATGTATGCATATATACATATATGCATATGTATGCAACGTTATAGATCCTATGTTAAGAATTCCTGTCTCATTTCTAAGGTCTCTTTCAGCCCTAATATTTGATTAAAATGCTGTGGGTATGATGGGGTTGTCTCCACTCGAAAGAGCATTAAATATTCACTTTTTAACTCTACCACTCCATCTTCAGCTCTGTGCTTCCCCCAACATATTCATTTCAATTTTGTAAAAGCACAGGCAAGACTCAAAACTATTACATTAAGTATTAAGCATATTTTTCTGTAGATGATTTTTATACACACACGCACACACACACCATTGATTTCTAATATTGTTAGGAAGTGGTAGGTTGTTTATTAAGATGTTACAGTTCTAAAGATGTACCAGAATTAAAAATTATCTATCATATATACACTGTAAGATTGACAATTTGCACATATTGAAAGTGTTTGTGTACTCTTAGTGAGTGTTCAGTTTTATTTCTTTCATTTAGGAGGGCAAAAAATTATTTTATATTTGGAACCAAAGTTCAATTCAGTTCAATACAATTCAACTCAATTCAAACAGATAAATAGAAAAAAGGAGAGTAAAGATAGTAGGAAAGAAGTGGTTTGACTTTGGGTCCACAGGTTTTATAAAAAGTCTCTTATAATCAGGGACCAGATGGGAAAATTTTATAGGAACTGTGACTGCATTGCTGCTTAATAATTTGTATATTCTTCAGTGATTTGCATACAACTGGAGCCAAGAAGTTCCAGAGCCATTTCCCTGATGCCTTCCTTTGCTTTCTACTATTGCTAATAACATGACTTGAATAAAGAAATACTCAACGCTTTTCCTTCTTGGTTATCCAATATATACATTAAAAATAACAAGAAGAAAGAAAAATAAGAAAGCGTTCTCTATTCAGAGGAATAGTTTAATTTAAATTATCATATTTCCCCATGTGGGAACTATGTGGGAACTAAAAACTAGGTGTGTCTTATACAGTGGTTGTAGTTTTTTTTACTTGCATTTCCCACTTTTTTTCCTTTGTTGTTTTTGTGTTCATTGTTTTGCATTTGTTGCTGGTATGTTAGGTTATGTTTTGCCATGTTCTGCCCAGAAATGGCTCAGAAAAGATTTTCATACAGTGCTGAATTCAAGTTAAAAGCGATCCATTTTGCAGAAGTGAGTGGAAATCATGCTGCTGAATGTAAGTTTGGTCTTCCTCCAACTGAGAAAACTATCTGAGACTGGCTATGGGAAGAAGAAACCCTACTGAAAATGCCACGGCAGAAGAAGGCCATGAGAGACAAGTCAGCAAAATGGCCTGATTTAGAAAAGGAATTGAAGATATGGATTAAAGAGCAAAGGGCAATTGGAATTCCTGAGTCCACAAAGATGGTTCAGCATGAGGCAAGAAGAACTGCTGATGAAAAAGAAGTTACTGATTTCAAAGAAGGACACAACTGGTGCTTCAGGTGCATGAAACGGAATAGACTAAACATGCATACACACACCAGACTTGCCCAAAAGATGCCTGAAAGCTATGAGCAGATGAATAAAACTTGAGTTCAATAACTTTATGTAATACATTTTTTTTTCAAATTTTGGGCCCCAAAATTAAGGTGCATCTTATACATGGGGAAATGTGGTAGATGAAACTTTGCAGTTCTTTCAAGAAGGTTTGGAGGTAGACCCCAAGCTGTAGCATATCAGTTAGGAAATGAAAAGCTTCAAGAGCATTCCAAGTGCTGTAAATCAGCTTTCTATTAATTTCAAATGAAAAATATATGCCTGGGCCTGTGGGTTCATCATGCTGTCCCTAATTCTAACATGCTTAGAAACCTACTGGAGGGAGCATTGGTTTTTAAGTCAGAAGACCTGAGTTCAAATTCTGACTCTCCTGCTTGTTACCAGTATGACCTTGGGCAAGTCACTTCATCTGTTTGAGACTCAGTATCTAAATAAGCAAAAAAAAAAAAAAGAGGGCTGGGGTCTATGACCTCTAAAGTCCTTTCCAACACTAAATCTATGATCTTTTGATCCATGTCTCTTAGCTTTAGGAATTTTGTCAAAGATTTCTAAGTATTCAACTGTTGAGTTATGGACTTTAGTTAATTAATTCTGCATCTATAAAATTGGCATAAGCAATTCCATGTTCATAAACCCACAAGCACACTAATTTACTTTGGAAATTAGCTAAATACAAATGCTTGGGAGATAAGGTTCTACATAGAGTGGAAATAATGCCATTTCAATTGTAAGAATATTTCATATGGCTGGTAACACAATTGCGAAACTTTTTTTTTGCTTGAAAAAAGCCAAAGCATAGTACTGCAATAAAGTTTTGTTTTTAGAGGATTTTGTTTTTTTTCTAAAATTATTGTATATTTTGTTTAATTAAATTAATTCAACATAGGATAAAAAGAAATATAATGAGCTCCATTCTCACAAAGTCATGTCTTCAGGATTGCAACCACATGCAAATCCTCTAAAAGCTATACTTGATGCCTTTGCACCACTTGAGCCCCAGTAGTGACCTTACAAGTCTTTAGGATAATGTAGGATTTGACTTGACTGTTGTCTTCCATCCTGTTCCATGTTCTGAGTGTTTGGCACTACAAACATGAAAAAAAGTGATTAAGGAACTGCCAATCACTTTATTTTGAAGTATTGGTTACATTCAAATAGACATTTTTGCTCATGTTTGAATTTTTATTTTCTGGTATTTTAAGTAACATTTCTTCAGAGAACTAAAGAATTGATGTAGTCTGACATACACCCAAGATATTAGGTGAACAAATTTCAAAGGGTTCAGAGAAAGAATAAGTAGAATTGCTGGCCTATTTTATGGCTGAATCTGAAATTCTATGGCTGAAATTTCTATAGTAGAAGTCAGCCCAAAAGTTCTGGGAAGCTCTCCAAAATGGGATTCTGAAGACACAAAGAAAGAATTCCAAGTTAAAAGGAAAGGAAGAGTCATCCGCAGAGATGCCCAAGGGACCCATTTATTAACTTAGATTTTTAAAAATATATACACAGAAGATGAATGCAAGTACAGAGGAAGACTATGGAACCCTGGGATGGTAGTGTAAGGAGAGTTATCAGGGGGTCTTGCAATATGGTAAAGAGAATTAGCAGAGCTGAACACTCTCTGCCAGTGGATGAACTATCCATAGGATTATCTGCTTTGTAGATAAAGGTAAAGGCAAAATACTCATAAAAATCATATTTCAGATTGGATTTATCTGAAATTATGTGATACAAATCTAATGGTTTTATGCTCTTTCCCTGCTTTGGTTCTGGAGAATTCAGCACGCTTAAGTTAGGCCAGAGTTTGTGAAATTAAGAGCTGTCATTGCTAAAGCTCTTTAAGTTTGCAAAGCACCTTAAAAATATCTCATTTTATCCTCATAATAAACCTGGGAGGTAGGTCCTTTTATTATCCCCATTTTATAGATGAGGAAACTGAGGCAAATAGATACTAAGAGACTTGCCCAGCTTCATGTAGTCAATTAATTTCTGAGGCAGGATTTGAACTCCTCCTGACTTTGGGCTTTTTCCACCTCTTCACAACTGAGGTATTTTTTTTTTCCTTTGCAAGAAGCCTCTAGGTTCAGGGCTCTATCCACTGTGCCACTAAGATATCTCTAATTTAGAGCTAGAAGGGACCTCCAACACCATCTAGTCCAATCTCATCAATGTATAGTTAAGGAAACAGGCTTAGAGATCGCATGACTTGCCCAAAGTAATAGGACGGTAACAGAGTGCAGAATTTGAAGCCAGGTCTTCTGACTTCAAATTCTACCTGATTTATTGTGTCCATTTTTTTTTTTTTTAGCAATTGCTTATACTACTGGGGAGGGTAGAAAGAACCAGAGAACTACAGCACCCAGATAGGTAGGTTCCCTGTTCTCTGTTGCCTCCATGATAAAGTGCAAACCCCTCTGTCTAGTATTTGGAAGCTATTCCTATTCTGGCTCCAATGTATTTTTGCATACTGAATTCATTCACTTCTCCATTGCAATCTATAGTTGCGATTAACCTGGCCTCCTTTGACATTCCCAGTACGCCATATTCCATTTTCCAATTCCATGTCTTAGCACAGGCAACCTTTCCCTTATGTCTAGGATGACCTTCCTCCTCATCTTTGCCTCTTTTAATTAAATGATTCAACAAGCATTTATTTATTAAACACTTTCTGTGCACCAGACACAGGGCTAGGTGCTGGAGTTACAAAAACCAAAATGAAAGCTCCTGTGCCCAAAGACCTTATATTTCCCTTTTGGAATTCTTCATTCCCTTCAAAGCTTGACTCAGGTGCGACTTCATACAAGAGGATTTTAGTACTCTCCTCAAAACCTCCAGCATTTACTTTATATGTATTTTGCGTTAGCTTAACCCAGTTCAAGTTGTTTCCTCATTGATCTTGGAAGGCAGTGGTCATTTTTCAATTATGTCTTTAGATCTCTAGCACCCAGTATAGTTCCTTTTGCTTAGTAGGTGTCTAATAAGTGTTTGCTGCATTGAATTGGATGGAGTTGAATTTCTCTCTCCCCGACCTCTGTCTCTGTATCTATTTATAAGGGCTGAATTGATACAGATTCACATTTGCAATTCCTGTTCAGACATAACCCCACTTCAGCAAAGCTGCTACTGGTTTCCTTATCAGGAACACAATGTTCTAAGATGCCTTATTTCTCAGCTAAGAAGTAAAATTGACATTCTGGCTGCTCAGTTCACTTTGAGATTCTTTTGTCCTCTTGGATATGGTGTCAACAGCCCTGGTGCTTTGGCTGAAATCCAGTTCAACTACCTCATAGGCAAACAGCACGTACACATTCTTGCCATAATTAAATGGAGTGTTTCTTTGCTTCCTGTCCTAGGCTGTGGTATGGGATTCCTACAGGCATTACTAAAATGATGAGTCAATCTCACCCAAGTTGGTTGTATTTTAATTGTCAAAGAAATGGACCTGATCTTTCAGGGGATGCTCTGAGGGATTCTCAGTTATGTTCAGTTTTAAGTGATTTAGGATTTTGGCATCAAATGAACTAACAGGATGATTGAGTTGTCCAAAAAAAACCCGTATGTTTGAATCTTGGTTCAGTGACAGAAGACATCTTAGAGGTCACCTAATCATCTGGCCTCAGACCCTAGCTGTGTAACCCTGGGCAAATCACTTAACCCTTTTGCCTCAGTTTTTTCGTCTATAAAATGAGCTGTAGAAGGAAACAGCAAACTATTCCAGTATCTCTGCCAAGAAAACCCCAAATGGGATCATGAAGAGTTGGAGGTGGCTGAAAATGACTGAACAATCATAGGATCAGAGATCTGAGGCCCAGAGATATTAATTAACTTTCCCAATTTCATACTGGTAGTAAGCGACAAAGACAGGATTGTCACTGAGGACCTCTGATGACAACTATCTCATATCAGCAACTCTAATTTATCATTTTGGAAAGGTGTCTGGGGACTGGTGATAGCAAGAGATTTATCCAAGGTCATAGAGAATATTTTTTTTTTTTTACTTGAGACAATGTTTTAATTTTCGATGAATTCTTGAGAAAATAATAATTATGGTTTAGAAGTAGTCTGTTTCTCTATGGGACTACCTGATTTACTAGTCAATTTAATCAAACAACCTTTCACTCTAGTGGGGGGAAGTCAATCTCGTTTCACATTTGACTGAATTGATGGTGAGCTGTAGCTGTAGAAAGCTCACTTGGATTTCACCTTGACTTCAAAGAAAGGTCTCAGCTTAGATCAGCCTTTTTTTTTTTTTTTTGAGACAGGAAACAAGACTGGCAGAGAAACACTAATGTCTGAGGTATTCAGTTACATAGTGTCAGTGAGTGATATCAGTGTAAACGGTATATCTGTCAGCATTTTGACAGACCTAGTTATTATCTTTCATGAAGTCACTGTGTTATCTCCCTCTTTTTCTACACCTATCCTCTCTTAACCATTTTGGATAGATTCAAGGAAAACTAAGTATCCTGCCCTTACAAATGGAAATTAAATACTGGGTCTATTTATTGATTGATTCATGATCCCTAATTGTAATTAGTGTTAAAAGGCAGAGAGTAGGAATTTGTGCAGGAGAATGCTATTTATTTTCCTCCTTGCTACCATAAAACTGTGCCTATGAGAAGCCAAACATTTGAATGAAACTTGAAACATTCAACCAGCTTTTTGTAAATTTGGCACCACAGAAATTTAGAGTTGGAAGGGACCCCATTCAGGAATTTCCTCTGTACTATCCCTGGCAGGTGGTCTATATCAGAGAATTACAGGATTTGAAGGGGGTGAATGATTGATTTAACTTTTCAGTTTTCATCTATGTATTTGGGCTCTCGGTTGGTATTATATGACTACTATAGTTACTCCGAGCAAGGAAGTGTCAGAGAGCCAGGGGTCATGACAGAGTAGTGCAATAGCTTCCTCACAGACCTCCACTGATCATCATATGTTTCTGCTCAGGAAGTCATTGAATCGTATAGCTGGAAGGATTTTCAGGAGTCTTCTAGTTTCTTACTTGAAGAATGAATCTCCTCTACATCTTGGATGGGTAGTCCTCCAGCTCTGAAAACCTACAGCAATGGGAAATTCACTGCCTACTAAAGTGGTCAATTTTTTTATGGCTATTGCCCATTTTTTTCTTGTATTGAGCCAAAATCTTTTCCCTTGTAACTTCCAACAACTGTTCCTATTTTGCCTTCTGGGGTCAAGCAGAACAAGTTTTATTCTCACTTTTACATGTTGTTGTTCAGTCATTTTCCAGTCATGCACAATTCTTTAAGACCCCATTTTAATTTTCCTTGGCAAAGATACTTGAGTAGTTTGCCATTTTCTTCTCCAACTCATTTGGAGGAAACTGAGGCAAACAGGGTTGTGACTTGCCCAGTTGTTACATAGCTAGGAAGTATCTGAGGTGAGATTTGAACTCAGAATCTCCTGAGTCCAGGCCTGGTGCTCTATTCACTGTGCCACTAGCTGTACACTTTTATATGACAAACCTTCAAATGTTGAAGATGACAAAGACATTGAGTCCCCACTAAATCCCTTTTTTTTAAGGTTAATTATCTCTAGTTCTTTCAGCTACTCCACATCTGGCATCACTCTGAGTTTCATGGACACTCTAATAGTCCTTCTCTGTATTCAGGCTAGCTTTCCAGTTTCCTAACTAAAACGCTCCACGTAGAACTGAATATAATTCTCCTGTTGCGTTCTAACTAGGGCAGAGTACAGTAGGATTGGGTTAGCTAGGTGTCAAAATAGATAAGAGTGCTGCGCCTGGAGTCAGGAAGACTCATCTTCTAAAGTTCAAATCTGACCTTAAAGACTTATTAGCTGTGTGACCCTGGACAAGTCACTTAACCCTGTTTACCTCAGTTTCTTCATCTGTAAAATGAGCTGGAGAAGGCTTTGCCCCCACCACCCTGAAAAAAAACCAAAACACCCTCCCCCAAAAAACCCAAATGGGGTCACATGACTGAAAAATGACCATATAGTGGGATTATCACTTCCCTTGCTCCCCATGCTATATTTTTATTAAAGCAGCCTAGGATTACATTAGGTTTTATTTTTGAGTGTCTCGTCACATTGTTGAATATTTTTTATTTATTTATTTGTTTTTACCAAAAGTGCAATCAATTCTCTGTAAAGATGGTATTTGTGGCTAAGCATATCACACTCAAGCAGTCATATTTAGTGGGTGGGCTTAAATCAGTAAACATATGATAAAGTTTCAGACCTAATTTCTTTCTTCTTTTATTTTGTATCTTTGTTGATAGATCCAAGGGATGGGCTGGGAAAAATGTAGCCTTAGCTAGTAGAGGGCAAAAGGTGATTAGAGACTTCCTGCCCACCCCACTCCACCACATCTGAAAATGTTGCCAGTAAGAAAGAAACCACCTTTATTAAAGGCTTTTCACCTTCCAGTAGCATGATTTAGAGCAGCTATCTCAGTTAAGAATCTGCACATGGTTGCTTTGTTAAATCCACAAAGTTGAGGTCACGATTACTTTTAAGAGCTGACTAGTTACCTATAAAGAAAGCTCTGTCTCCTTAACAATCACTGGAGAATTATAGTTTAAATATTTTTCATAAACAATCTACAAAGCGGTTCTTGGGTCAAATGCCGTCTTACCAGTGGGGGGTTGGCCATGGCCCATATTTGCTGCAGTACATAGGATATAGCCTTATCTTGCTGCACAATCTCGCTTGATAAAATTGTGTTCATTGGAAACTAAAAACTGCTTTGATAGCTGAATGACTGCCCTAGAGACTGTCCTGGAGCAAAAAGAATGTGGTCCCATGGAAAAGCATTGCAAGAATTTTAGATTCTTTATGAAACACTGTATTGTCTCCCTCCTGCTCCTGCATTAGAGAAAAATCAGAGAAGAAAAAAAGGAAAGAATCATAGGAGTAGATGAAGTCTGGTATCTCGTTTCTATTCTTGGGTTAGGATTGTGAGAGGCAAGGCAGATGTTTCCATTTTACAGTTAAAGACACTGAAACATTGGTGAAATTAGACTGTAGAATTGAATAGAATATAATACTGAAATACAGTGCATTCACATTGGAGATATATATAGATACATATATACATATATTATGAGGATAAAAAAAGGTGTTTTGATTTTTAGACTGTGGCTTCAGACTTTACAGTAAGATGTTCACTCAAAGCCATTACACAAAGTACTATTAGAGCAACCCAGGAAGATGTTAACAGCAACAACAAAACAACAACGATATATGAAGTAATGAGTTAAAAAAATTTTTTTTCCCATCAGATTCACCCCACTCACCGGTATTCGTGTATTAAGCCAGGGGGGAAAAATCCAGTTATCAGTAGCTTTGCATTTGAAACAAGCTCTGATGTGTTAGATAACAAGTATAAACTAGATTAAACCTTGTTAGTAAACCAGATTCTTCCTTATGCCTTAGGCCATGTTTCTAGTTGCCAAAATTGCTAGTCCATTCAATCAAAAAACAATTAAACTCATTATTTGTCATCAAGAAGACCAAAAAGCCTGTGGGAGTGAATGTATCCACTTTTTAACTAGTTTGGTTAACACTGTTAATAGTCTCATTCATTCCTGAAAGGAAGCAAAGAGCCCTTGCAGGCAACTGACTGGTCTACTTATCTAAATAATAATAATGATAATAATAGTCATCAACATCTATGAACCAAAACCCAATTTTCTGAAAACAAGAGTATGCCTTCATAGCACCCAATTTAATTTGGGAGTAATTTATTTACAAGGGAAAGTGTGGCTCATATGACTTGCCAGCATCTGAAGTTTTGACAGCCATGTTGTTAAAGCTACAGAGAAGCCCATTCAAAATAAGTGATATTTAGGTTTCTTTTTCTTTAGATAACTAACAAGAATTATTGCCTAGTTTGAGCTTTGATTTGTAATTTTCCCAATACTCACATTCGAGAGCTGCTTAATATCATATTGTCACTATGTATTATTTGGGAAAAATATCCCACATTCTTTGTTTTATTTTATTTTATTGGTATGTTACTTCCACATGGTTTTGTTATGTTCTTCTCAAATCCCTTCTGGTTGTAAATTATCCGAGTTAATTGACGAAGTGACTGGAAGTGACTAGTTTAGTGGAAAAGTGGTCCAAGACATGAACAAAAGATTGGCTTCAACACAAGAGGCAGCTAGGAACTCTGTTTAGCGTAGAGTAAGATCTCACAGGTTCTCCACTCATACATTGGAGTGGGATCAGAGAGATCTCATAATTCTGCATTCATTCATACATTGGAGTGGGATCAGGGAGATCTCACAGGTTCTGTACTCATATTGGAGGGGGATCAGGAGAACTGAGTGAGGAATCGGTATAAAAAATGGTGTTCTAGATTTTTTTTTTCTTTCTTCTCCCCTCATGGTTAAAGGCTTTCACTAGGGATGACAAATAAACAATCTGGAGATAACATTTTCCCTCTGAATATGTAGCAAATGACACTCGATGTATCTTAGAGTGTAAATTGTCCTTACAGTAGAACTACCTTCTCTAGACCCTGTAAGTCACCAATAGAAATTTTCCTGTGGGGGAGACACAGGAAAAGTTGTCCTTCGTTTGTTCTTCATTGTCCCTCTCATGCCTTTTCCACACTTGCATCTTACTCACTAGCTGAACCAAATTTCCCATTTTTTATCCTTATATTTCATTTAACTCCCCACTCCCTTCCCAAAGAAAGTTTGGGGGGAGGGAGGGGAGGGATAGAAGGGAAGGGGAGAGACAGCTTAACAGTGAACAACTTTTCTCTTTTTCCAATAAGACCAACACCAAGGGATCAGGAAACAGGCTTCTGTTGTAGCAGGAGAGATTTAGATTAGCTATTGAGAATGACTTTCTGGTTATAAGATTTGTTTAGGCACTGAAGTTCCTTACTGATGGAGGCTGGGAAATCTTTTTCAGAAAAGGATAGCTACACATTCATTTTTTGGAAGATACTTTATGCTTTATAATTTCAAATGAAATTCACACACCAAGAACCCTGGGCCCTGTAGTCAGGAAGACCTGAACTCAAATTCTTCCTCAGATTTGTACTAGCTCTGTAACCCTGGGCAAGTCACTTAACTGTCTGCCTCAGTTTCCTCAACTGTAAAGTGGAGATGATAATAGTACCTACCTTGAAAAGTTACTGTAAGGATCAAAGGAAATAATCTTTGCAACATGCTCGGTACATAGTGGGTGTTTAATGAATCTTTGCTCCCCCGCTCTCTCCCTGCCATTATAGGTAGGTATATCTAATTCTGGGTCTGCAAAATGCCCAAATTGATTTGACTGAGTTGACTCAGTGTTGTACTAGAAGTAACGTGTTATAGTAGATAGAAACCTCCTACAAACCCAAGAAAAGTTGGGTTCAAGTCTTGCCTTTAGCACATACTGGCTGTGGGACCCTGGGCAAGTCATTTTCTCTCTGAGTGGTCTAGGCAACTCCCTAAGGCTCCAAGTTGAGAAGATATGAACCTGAACCTGTAGAGGGAATTTTCTCATCCAGCAGTTCCTTAAAAGAAAAAAAATCACAGGACTAGTCTCTAACCTATTCATATAACCACCCTGAATCAATTAATTTTGCATGTGACATTTATTTGTGTATCTATCTCTTTTTCATATCTCTCTTTTCTTTTGAGAAGAAAATAAAGAAAAATGGATTTCGTATGTAATTACCTCCTCTTCACTCTACTCATTTTTTTTCTTCCTGATTTCAAACAACAAACAAGACTAATCAATCAGTTTCACAGCTGGAGGCAGTGGTGATTTAGATAAGAATACTTGATTGAGGTTGGAAGGAAGGCAGTAGAGAATAAATGTTGGGAGATCTAGAGGCATATTGCTTTTCAGCTGATTGATATATAACTTTTTGCATCTTCCTGTTTTTTTGTAAGTAGAAGTAATCTTATGAAGATTAATAGCTATTGTTTGAATGAAGGCAGTCCAGGAAGTTGGCAGGCAGATGCTTCTTGATTGTTTCCCTCTTGTTCCTCCTGGGGGGGGGGGGGAATCAGAGAAAAAGAAAAGAGCTGGAATCTTAGGAATAAATGCAATCTTAGTATCTGGTTTCCATGCTAACACTGTTAGATAGGCAAGACAGGTGTTCCCATTTTATAGATGAAGATGATTAGGCATCAGAGAAATTAGACTGTTGAATTGGATCAAATTCCATAGCCAAATATATCCAACCGGTTAGCCAGGGGCTGAGGTGGTACTTGAATTCAGGCTTCTCCAGAGACTGGCAGTCTTTTTGTTTGGATCTCATTGCCTTCTTGCTCCAGAATCAGACATAACATCTACTAGTTGGACAATAGGGCACTGCACCCCCTGGAGTCAGAAACCAACTAATTTAATTGAAGCCAATTCACATTATCCTGAAAAAAATCAGGACCGGGTCTGCAGTGTATTATATTGATATTACATTCTCTAAACAAGACCATGTTTAAATTCCAAGTTACTTAGGAGGTCTGCCACAGACTCTGACAAATGAGTAGCCTTGACCTGGATAAAAAACAAAAATAAAAACAAAAAGCAAAAAACTTCTGCCCATGTTGTATCAGTCATACTTAAGTAATTGTTCTGACCTTGCCCCAGAACGTGATTGATGAGCACTACCATCACCTATAATATTTAAGCTTTCACTATAGATTCCTTTAAACCACATTAAAATATATTGTATAGCTAAGGACAAAGAACTGTATACGGTGGTAACATCAGTTTAGTACATATTGTACGTGGTTATCAGATCTTTACTAGTTCAGGGATCTCGTTAAACTCATTTTACTTACGTTTCCCTTCCCCTTCCAGTGGGAATAATGCATTTTTGTAACTGTGAAGATGCAATAAATGGGAGCCTAGATTTGATCTTAAAGATAATAGAAAGTGACTGCTGATTCTTGAGAAGGCCATAAAATAGCCTACCTTTATAGTTTATAAGTACTTTACAAATATCATCTCACTTGAGATGTTGTATTAGGAAAATAACTTGATTTGGAGTTGGGAAAGCTGAGTTCCAGTTCTAGGGCTCCTAATCACTCCCTTTGTGGCTTTCGACTTGTAGGTACTTCCCTGTACCTGTTTCCTCCTCTACAAGATGAGTGAGTTGGATGAAAGGGGCATTAAGTCCTATTTAGCTCTAAATCCTAGGGTCCTATGAAAGATCATCTATGCCCAAAGGAGGGTGGTCATTTGACTTTGTTAGTATATGTGTTGGAAGCTGCGAATGGGGTATAGAGAATCTTTGGCTGAGAGTCCCCTCTGATCATATTTTTGTCACCCCTGCTTGACCCTTCACATATAACCTCTAGATTTGTTCTACAGGACCTTGGTTTGTTGTCCCTTTTTTGTTTATAGTATAGGAGCTAAAATTCTTCTTCACCATTAATATTGCTACATTCTTAATCAATGAATCAATAAGCATTTATTAAGTACCTACTGTATATTAGACCCTTTAATAGGTGCTGGGGATACAAGTACAGCGAATGAAACAGCCCTACTCATAAAGAGCTTATGTTCTGATGGGGAAGGCAACAAATACATATGTAAATATGTACATCAAAAATATAAATAAGTACAAATATATACAAGGTAGTTAAATACAAGGTAATTTGGGAGGGAAGTCACTAGCAGTTGGCCTGATTAGGTTAAGACTTCAAGCAGAAGACAGTGTTTAAGAAGATGATGCTTGGAAGAGAGAGAATGGGAGCAGAAGTAAGAGAATGCATTGCAGGCATGAAGGACATCCAGTTTGAAGGTATGGACTTGTGGGAACCAAGGAGAGTTCAACAGATCAGATTAAGATTTCAGTGTGAGCATTTACACCTGGGAAATCAGCAAATGCTATAAATCAAGGGGCAGCTAAGTGGTACAGTGGATACAGTGTCAGGCCTAGAGTCAGGAGGTCTCATCTCCCTAAGTTCAAGTCTTGCCTCAAACACTTCCTAGCTGTGTGACCCTGGGAAAGTCACTTAACCCTGTTTGCCTCTGTTTCTTCATCTCTTAAATGAACTGGAGAAGGAAATGGCAAACCCCTCTAGTATCTTTGCCAGGAAAACCCCAAATGGGGTCATGAAGAGTTGGACATGACTGAATGACAACAAATAAATCAAGGCTTGACTTACTGTTTTGCTGATTATCTAAGCCTAAGAAAGTAATGGAGAAAATGTTAAAAATGCAGATTAAACTTGTGGGCACATTTCCCATCCCCTCCTTGAGCCACTTGTTAAATATTTACCAGTACACCCCTAAGAGATAGAATGCTATGTTGAGAAATTTATATTTTATCCTAGGGGCAACAGGAAGGCACTGGAATTGATCGAGTAGGTGAGTGAGGTGGTCTGATTTGAGCTTAATGAACATTAATTTGACTGCAGGTTGTAGGATGCTTTCTAGTGTTGAGATACTTGAATTAGGGAGACCAATTAAGGAAGTTGCTGCAACAATCAAGATAAGAAGTCAGGAAGGCCTGAACTAGGGTGGTAGCCGGTAATTCAATCCAATTGTACTTGAGTTTATTTCTGACAAGTAGGATAATTATTCTTTTTTTTGTTTGTTTTTTAAGGAGGAAGGGGGGCTGGAGTTGTTTATACAAAGTCATTCAACACTTCAAGGATTTATAAATTCATTGGTGTGGGAGGGCCCTCCACTGACACAAGTTTCAAATCCCTCTTGCCTTAATAGATGATTGGTTTCTTGTTAACTGCTGTGGCTGGCACAAGCTGTTACCTAGGCGCCAAGTTTCTGATCATGATCTTCTCCAAGCCTAGTTAGGTTGATTTCAAGATGGCAGATGTAGTCCTTGATGAGCTCATACTCGGAGTCTTTCCATTTTACCTTGAGCCTCCCTAGCCTGTACTAGGGAATAGTCTTTCCAAAGTCTTTCAAAGAATAGTCTTTGGAAACCCTGGGGCATTTCCATTCTGATATAGCATCTGAGTAGGAGTTCAGTGGAGGGTTGATGTAGATAAACTACAATAACTTATAAATATGAAATATGGGGTATAGAAATACTTAACATTTATTTTTACTCACCTTTTTCCTTTGTGCTGCTATTGAAGGGCCTCTGTGAACCACGGAGCAATAGCTGCAGCTTCTATTGCCATCTTAGGTGGTTCCACTAGATTTTCAGCATTTTAAAAAAAATTTCCTGGATCTCTTCTTCCTTTAAAAAACCCAGTTTTGTCTTGTTTTAGATTTTCTCGTTATTCAAAATAACCTTTGATTGTCTTTTGCATTCAAAAGATGTGTGTGTACTTGGGCCCATTAGATGATGTTGCAAGCAGTAAGGAGTCAGAAAGTTCTGTAAGTCTTCTCTTCAAGGGACCTTTTCTGCATGGTGCTTTCCAACTCTGGATTATTTCCTGCAGAATGACATAAACTGACTGCTTGTACCCCATTTAGAAGCCCCATTTCAGTAGGAACCAGAAATGGAATCCACAGATTTTTTTTTCTCTGCTAAGTAAGGCATCTGTCCATTATTTGCTTAAGCGTATTGAATCAATTTTTTGTGAACAAATTTTTCCCATGCTTGTGATAGTCTGCAACCTTGAATGAGAGTGCCACCTGCTGGTTAGCCTTTCTATTGTTTTAAAAAATATTTAATTGTTTATTTTTAGTTTTCAACATTCACTTTTATACGATTTTGAGTTCTAAATTTAATGCCCCCTCCTTCCATTACCTACCCAAGGTGATGTGCAATCTGAAATTAATTTCAGGCTATAAGCAGGAATTTCATGTTTGATGCGTAGTATGATCTTTGTAGAAGTGCTCAACTGTAGGAGAAAGACATTTAATATGAAAAGTTGAACTTGTGTTATTTTTTACAAAGCTCAGCAGGTTCAAGAATACAGTAAATATTCCTATGTTTGTACTGTGTTCACATATATGTGGTTTGTACATAAGATGTGTAGGAAACAATATTGGGGTCTTGTATTTTATGTCCTATAGAGGAAGATAGGAGAAAACAGAATAAAGTTATAGCAAAATGAAAGTGGAGCTCGCAGGTTCTAACTGAAGAGACAAATAAGGGAGGTGTTTTTAGTGTGGGTCCAAATACTACAAGAAACATCATTTCATGGAATATTTAGTCACCTAGTATTGCAGTATTCATGATAAGGATTTACGGTAAGACAACTATGGAAATAACTGTAGCTTATGTGTCAACATCAGTCGTAAAGGACAAGATTGTAGAGAAATGCTATAGAGAACGCAACAAGACCCACCAAATTAAGTCAACTTATACTTTGACATTTGGTTGACTTCAGTGCAAAGCTGAGGATAAGTGAAAACAGTGAAAAGTATTAGAAAATATGTATCAGTAACAAATGAGGATTAAAATTACATAGAAACCTCCTGTTTTAACATCATGAACACCTTCTTTGAGAAAAGAAGCAGAAGCCTCTGGAAGAGACAAGCACAAATAATATCACAAAAAATGAAACCTATTTTAATGGAGAAGAAATGAATCATATGAGATTCATTCTAAATCAGTTATGTGCATATGATCAGACCACAAATTTCTTTCTTTTTTCTTTTTTTTTGGAGGGGGGAAGGCAGGGCAATTGGGGTTAAGTAACTTGCCCCAGGTCATACAGCTACTAAGTATGTCAAGTGTGTGAGGCTGGATTTGAACTTAGGTCCTCCTGATTCTAGCACCTGTGCTCTACTCACTGCACCACCTAGCTGCCCCTAGACCATAATTTTCTTAGAAAATATAATAATTAATATAAAGGCAGAACTAAGAAAGAATAAAGCTGAGAGAAAATATGATATCACTAAAATTTGACTTTTAAAAACAAGTTATTGACACTAAGGAATGGGAAATAGATGGAGGAAAGGATGTTGACACTGATCATAGTAATTTCATATAGAAATTTAAGTGATAAAAATAAATTGCCAAGATTAAGAGACCAAAGAACCCAAAAATTGCCTTAGTGAACAAAAACTTGCCAAGTAGAGAGGTATAGAAGCCAAGAGCAATGCGGATCTAGAATAAAAACGTGTTTGCAAAATCTTACTAAGAAGACTGGTGGAATATTATGAGTAGAATTGCTTCATAGGTCAATGAAATAGCAGTGGAGGAGAAAAACAGTTTAAATAAAGCTTGATGAGAGGTCTAACTAAATGAAGTTATCCCAAAGGTATTTAAAGATATAATTGGAAGGAGAACAATGAAGAGATGAAAGATAGAAAAGATTAGCAAAGTCTTTTTTTTAATAACAAACTTTTTTTTGACATTAAGGACAGTAGAATCACCACATTTGGATTCTAAAATAGTAGTCCCAAATATATTTATAGAAGAATATGGGAAAAGTACCAAGATTAGACCAAGTATATCCAGAGGATGCCCTTTTGGAAATAAACTAATTTTTGAAGGAACTAAAGAATTGATTTTTAAAGTATATGAAGGAGGAAGAGAGGTATAAGAAGTATGAACAGGATCTCAGACTTTATCATTACAAAAAAAAATACTCACTCCCCAAACTCAATCCCAGATCTAAAACAAAAAGAAAGCCATCCAACAAAACACCAGTAACCCAAATGCCTACTTTTCTATCTGCATAATATTTTTTTTGGTAAATAGTATTTCATTTTTTTCCAATTACATGTAAAGATAGTTTTTAACATTCATTTTTTATAAGATTTTGAATTCTAGATTTTTCTCCTTCCCATCTTCCTCTTCTCACTCTTCAAGATGGAAAGCAATTCGATATAGGTTATACACATGCGATCAAGTTAAACATATTTCTACATTAGTCATTTGTGAAAGAAGAAACAGAACAAAAGGGAAAAAACATAAAAAAACAAAGAGAGTGAAAATAATATGCTTCAATCTGTAGTGAGGCTCCATAGTTCTTTCTCTGGATGTGGACAGCATTTTCTATTTTCTTTTTGAACTTTCTTTTTTTATATTATTTTTTCCACTTAATAATATTTTATTTTTTCCAATTACATGTAAAGAAAATAGTATGCTTCTATCTTCATTCAGGCTCCATAGTTCCTTCTCTGGATTAGGATAGCATTTTCTATCATGAGTCTTTTGGAATTGTCTTAGATCATTGCATTGCTGAGAAAAGCCAAGTCCATCAAAGTTGGTCATCGCACAATGATGCTGTTACTGTGTACAATGTTCTTCTGGTTCTGCTCACTTCACTCAGCATCAGTTCATGTAAGTGTTTCCAGGTTTTTCTGAAATCTGACTGCTTATTATTTCTTATATAACAATAGTATTTCATTACATTCATATAGCACAACTTGTTCAGCCATTCACCAATTGATGGGCATCTCCTCAATTTCTAATTCTTTGCCATCGCAAAAGAGCTACTATAAATATTTTTGTACATGTAGGTCTTTTCCCCTTTTTTTGTAATCTCCTTGAGATACAGACCTAGTAGTGATATTGCTAGATCAAAGAGTATACACAATTTTGTAGCCCTTTGGGCATAGTTCCAAATTGCTCTTCAGAATGGTTGGATGAATTCACAACTCCACCAACAAGGCATTAGTGTCCCAATTTTCCCACATCTCCAACATTTATTATTTTCCTTTTCTGTCATGTTAGCCAATCTGATAGGTGTGAAGGGGTGTCTCAGAGTTGTTTTAATTTGTACTTCTCTAATCAATAGTAATTTAGAACATTTTTATATGACTACAGATAACTTTAATTTCTTTATCTGAAAACTACCTGTTCATATCCTTTGACCATTTGTCAATTGTGGAATGATTTGTATTCTTATAAATTTGACTCAGTTATCTATATACTTTAGAAAAAAAGGCCTTTATCAGAAACACTTGCTATAAAAATTGCCTAGCATTTTTTTTCAATAAGAATAATATACAGGTGAATCAATGATATCTTTGATGAGGTTACTAGAAGGAAATGGAAAAGTTGTTCACAAGTGATATTCCATGGTAAAACATACTTTAATTGAAAGATGCAGAGAATAAAAGATCTCACTGTACTTGCTGTTTATTGACTCTAAAAATGTACTTTATTCGACAGAGCACAATATTACCTTAAAAATTCTCCTTCAACAAAAAATCAGCCTGCTTATAACAAAATTGCGCAAGATTCCTTGTTAAGATACAATAAAATATAATCTTTTTAAATAACCCTCTAATCAGTAATATCAATTAAGTTGTAGAACAGGGGGATGCACGCTCACCAAAGATTGTAGGATCATAAGACCATAGATTTAGAGCAGAATCTTTTCGGAAGCCATCCAATTGAATCCCTTAATTTCAAAGTTTAGGAAACTGAGGCCCAGTGAGTTTAAGTGCCCAAGGTCATACAAGTAGTATATATTATGAAGGAGATCCAGTACAGGGTCCAACTTGAGAAGGGTTTCCCTTTAGATAGGTAAGTACTCCATCCATTCCTATTTGTGGATAAAATTGTGTTGATTTCTTTTGGAACATAGCAGAGTCTCATAGATGAGTTCTTTTAATTACTCTAAAGAGTTTGCCTTAACTATCCACGCAACAAACACCAAGGGGGGGGAATAAAAATGCTATTGTTTTGACTGTGATATTTAATCGTATGAGAAGCCTATAAAATCTTCCATCTATATATGTATCTTGAAAAGACACAGCAAAGGGAGAATGAGTTTGGTCTAGAATTCATCAGGAGGAGGAAAGTGCAGGTTGGATTGTCTTGGGGAAATTGCAAAATTCTTTTAATTTCTCCAGGTTTCTCCCTGAAACAGAGACCCACTTTTCAAATAATACACTTTCAGAGCTGTATAGCTTAGAGCTTTGGAATGCTAAAGTTTCTGAAACTTTTTCAAAGTTAATGGAGATGTGCACAGTAGGTATGAGTAAGCTGTATACATTACATATTAGGAATTGTGAAGAACTATTCTAAAGGCTGACATAAAAATAAATACAAAATATGGGGTTGTGATATGGTGGGAGTGAGAGATAGCCAATGGATGACTCGCATGCTCTGTTTGTCACTCTTGTAGTGTCAAGAGAAAGTGAGGAAGGCTCCCATCATATTGGCTTATGGGAGTAGATAGACAAGAGTAAAGTAAAATGGGTGGTCATGGATGGGTGTTGAACTGTATCACCAGTGGTACAACTGCCCTCATTGAGGAGATCACAGCTCTATTTGGGTACTGAATGTCTGAGAGGAAAAGGAAGTTCTACGTAGTCCTCTTGTGGCTGAGATCAGCAATGGCTGTATCTCTCTACTTTTGTTCAGGGTTTTAAATATATCTCCTAGTCCTTGACTTTTGAGTTTGGTATAAAATTTTTCCAAAGTGGTTTTTGGCTTGAGTCTAAATGATAGGACAGATGATTAATTTTCTGCTTTTGTTTAGTCACTAGTGCTTTACTTCACCAGTGGCAATGGAAAAAGCCTAAGGCTGAGTGGATTGAGACTTACAGGAGATGGTAGTCATCTCTTTCTTTATAAGAAATGGATGGAATGTAACAAAAACTTTATAGCCATTGATAGTGAATGCAATCTTCTAGCCAAGATGGCCTAACCTAAACAGAGCTATCCCGCCCAGCCTCCCACATGCTTACTTCAGCAAAATCCTAAAATTCATACCAGACCAAATAACGATCAAGAAATCCGATGAGAAGCTATAATAAGGGGCATCCTTTACCCCAGAAGTGTTCAGAATAAAAAATTAATTTAAAATAGTAAATTTATATAGGATTTGGTCCAATAATAGTCACAGAAAGGCTCTATCATTTTAGAGTTTATGATAAATGGCTCTCGGAAACGATAAGAAAATGGATAAAGATTCTACCAGCACAATCCATGTGCTATACATGCTGGAGTGATGGTATGAGGCGGGCATATAAAAAGGTATTAAAGGAAGGCATCGGTTAGCACCAGCCTCCAAGAGATTAATAGCTCTTATGATTTTTTCCCTAATCTTTTCTTCATTCATTAAACAATGCTCTGTGTTAGGTGAGATATAAAGTTTATAGGCAGTGTGATGTGGAAAGCTCTTGACATGGAATCTATGATTTTGGCGTGGAATCAGGTTCAAATTCTGTTTTTAAGATTTACCATGTTTCTATCTTTCTAAGCTTCTGTTTCCCCATCTGTAAGATAATAATAATAATAATCATAATAACTAGCTCAATATTTTGGCAGCTTTTCAGGGCAGAGTCAGAGTTAGTGACTACCTGACCTTATGGGGATATTGTGAAGCTATAAGCAGAAAATGTGTGTGAAATGTTTTGCAAGTTTGTTTTAAAGATCGGGAAAGGTTTCATGTAAGTTGTAAAGTTCTGAGTCATTTCACATACTCTTGCCTCAATCACTGTCAATCAGCCTGCAACCAGCATTTATTAAGCACCCATTATGTGCCAGACACTGTGTTAAACACTGAGGGATACAGAGAAGGACAAATCACTCAAGCTCAAGGATCTCACAGTCTAATGGGGGTGACAACATGCACACAACTATGTACAAACAAGATATGGACAGGACAGGAGATAATCTCAGGTGGAAGACACTAACATTAAGAGGACTAGGAAAGGCTTCCTATAGCAAGTGGGCATTCAGCTGAGACACAAAGGAAGTCACGAGGTAGAGATAAGGAGAGAGAATATTCTAGGCATGAGGGACAGTTAGTGCAAATGCCCAAAGGTGGGAAGTAAAGTATCATGAGCAAAGAACAGCAAGGAGGCCGGTGTTGCTGGATTGCTGAGTATGTAGAAGACTGTAAGATGTAAAAAGAATGGAAAGTCAGGAGGGGGCTGGGTTATGAAGGACTTTAAAAGCTAACAGGAGTTTATATTTGATCTTGGAGGTGATAGGGTGTCAACGAGTTTACAGATTAGAGGAATAATAGGGCAGACCTATGCTATAGGAAGATCAGTTTGATAGCTCAGTGGAAGATGGATTGCGAGAGACTTGAGGCAAGGAGACAACTTGTTGCAATAGTCCAGGTGATAAAAGGCTGTACCAAGGTGGTGGCAGTGGCAGTGGAGAGAAGTAGGCATCTCTGAGAGATGTTATGAAGGTAGAAATAATAGGACTTGGCAATTGATTAGATACAGGGAGAGAGACAGAGAATTGGAGAAATAGAGACAAAAAGAGAGACACAGAGAAAGAGAGACAGAGACAGACAGAGGTAGAGAGAGAGAAAGGTACAGAGAGAAAGAGAGAGACACAGAAAGACACAGACAGAGATAGAGAGAGACAGAGACACACACGCAGACAGGGAAAGAGAGAGAGACAGAGACAAAGAGAAGTAGAGAGAGAGAAAGATACATAGAGAAAGAGACACACACACACAGAGAGAGAGAGAGAGAGAGAGAGAGAGAGAGAGAGAGAAAGGCACAGAAAGATAGAGATAGAGCTACACACAGAGAGAGACAGAGAGAGAGAGAGGAGTTAAGGATGACACTCAGGTTTAGAGCCTGGATCACTGAGAGGATGATGATGGTATTGTTAACAGTAAACGAGAAGTTAGGAAGAGGGACAGGTTTTGTGGAAAAGATGAGTTCAGTTTTAGTGATATTGAGTTTAAGATGTCCATGAGACATCCAGTTCAAGATGTCTAAAAGGCAGTTGGATGTGTAAGACTGGAGTTCTGTCCCAGGGTTACCTTCAGTATGCCCTTGAAATGATAAAAATAATCTAGCTAATTCAGTTTTCTCATTTTAGTATTTTATAAAAACTGGTGGTATTTATTTCTCCTGACTCAGCTCCTTCTTCTTTATGCATTCCCATCCCCTCAAAGACACACCATGGGTAATTTAAAAAAGGTTCCTTCAGTCTTCATTACTCTTTCTTTTTTAAAAAGGTTAGTTAATGGACTCCTGTGGGCATATCTAAAAATATAAGCTATATTCTGATTTTAGAAGTGGAGGTTGAAGGAAGGGACAGGAAGGCATACAGAACCTTTCATATTGAGCAATAGCTTATTAACATATAGGTCATAGTAACAGGTAGGGGAGCCTACGGTTTCTGATTAGAATGTCACAAAGCATTTCCAGGTGACAGGGTATCCATTTTATAACAAACACCATGATGCTTGGCATGAAATCTTTCCAACAAAAAGCCAAGGTCAGAATGTACAATAGTGACCAAACTTCTCTCATGCTTTTGTGTTGTGTGAAATTGAATGACCTTATCTGTTTCAGAAACTCAGAGAATATTACAGTGACTTTTGATTTTAAACTCATGTGGAAAAGAAGAGAAAATTCCTAGAAGAATGGGCTGTGATCATTATTGTTTATAGTCAAAGGCTGATTATTTGAAAAAACAAAAAAACAACCTACCCCTTCCCTATCTGCCACTATCACTTCCATGACCTCATCCTAGCCCTCTCCTTCCCTTCCATTGTGCTTTCTGGATTTCTGTTCTTGTTAATAAACTTCCCCTAATAATAAATCTCTTCCTCTCACAGTCCTTCCTCCTTTCGATAATTGTGATACTACTAGATGAATAGCCATAGACATGGCTATTCCAGTATTCATTCCTTTTTGCTTTCTCCTTCCTATTTCCTTTCAGGATATTTAATAAGCCACATCCTACTGTAACAATTAGCTCTATTTATAGCCTAAGGAAAATATAATGGCCACTTGTGACTATTCTGCTGTTTTGTGGAGTTTATATAAGCTGAAAGGTTAATACAATCACAATAGCTCAGAGCCCCCACTTAGGAAAATCCCTAACATTCAGGGAGAGGTTTAGCACTGTGCCTTAATTTTTGAAAGTACATATTGCAAGGTTTGTTACTAGACAGGCATAGGCAAGGGAAGTTGGGGAATGCACAGATTTATTTTTTAATTTTCCTTAGTCCTTGCAGAGGTGGGCAAAATTCGTAGTTACTTAAGTTTTTTGCTCCAAGATGATTGTGGGGAGCTGACAGTCCTTCTTTCATTTTCTTCTTTTAGTCTTTCCTTTTGCCCTTGCGCTGCCAATTCTTTCCAGCTCAGCTTGTCAAGTTTTGGGTGAGATGTGAGATCCTATTTTTCCATTGTTGTTGCTACTCAATTGTTGAAGTACATACTTTTAAAAAATATATATTTTTGGAGGCAATCAGAATTGTGACGCCTAGGATTACACAGCTAGTAAATGTCTGAGACCACATTTGAATTCAGCTCCTCCTGACTTCAGGGCCAATGCTCTATCTACTATGCTGCCTAGCTACCCTGAAGTACACACTCCTTCCTCTTGTTGATTGTTGACTGACTTTGTTCCTGCCTCACAGACCTGTGTGTTTGTGTGTGTGTGTGTGTGTGTGTGTGTGTGTGTGTATGTGTGTATCTGTGTGTGTGTATGTGTATGTGTATACCTTTTAGAATTCCTGGGTATGACTCAAGTTTACCTTCCAGCTCAAAGAGCATGATAGCCCTAAATTGTTCTCAATGCTGAGAACAGAGGATGATAGGTTTGTCACTCTGAAATACAAGTCCGGGATTCTGACCAGTACTTGAAACCCTATATAACAATGGAAATCGGACTCCTCCTAAAAGGTACAGCATCCCTCGCCACCTCCTGTACCATTTACCCCTCCTCTCATGTCCCCTGACACTTTGGGACAATATGAAGAAAAAACATATTCCTTACTCCTTGACGGTGACTCTAGACCTTCCTGCTAGTGCTATAACTGAACAATCTCTTTAAAGGTATCTTCTATCACATTTGCCACTTTGTAATGGTCATGGTAGGAGTTACTTATCTGGCCCCAGGCCATTTTCTATACTTTCTGAAGGCATTCACTATCTGACTTCCTCTCTACCTCAACCTTTTATTTATAGTTGGGGATGCTGTTGATGATCTTTTGAATCCCCTGGCTTCCCAGTTCATCATCTTCTTCAGCTTCAATGACCTGTATTTTCACTTCACTTTAACCACACACAGGGATGTGTCTCTTTCTTTCTCCTCAGTGCCAGTCCCATATCTCCACCCATATGTTCCATAGATATCATGAAAGTAATATGCCTAAAATGAAACTTGTTCCTTTCCATGAAACCCATTCTTCTTCCTAACTTCCCCTTTTATTTTAAAGGCATCACCATCCTTCCAATTACCCAACTTCATAGCCTCAGAATTATCTTCAACTCTTCACTGTCCCTCACTTCACTTCCTCCACTCTCCATCCAACCAGTTACCGAGGCTTGTTAATTCTACTTCTATGACATCTATCCACTTCTTTCCATGTACATGCCAATCACCCCAGGATCACATATTCTTTTGCCTGGACCATTGTCAAATACTTCTAATTGGTTTCTCTGCTTCCAACATTTTCCCTTTCCAGTTCATTTTTTTGCGCACCTGTCAAATTAGTATTCCTAAAGTACATACCTAACCCTATCAATCTTCTGATCAAGAAATTTTAATGACTTGTGATCCCCTGTAGTAAAATAAAGAAACTTTTTAAGCATTTAAATCTCTCCACAATCTGCCTTCAATTTATCTTTGTAGATGGATGTCACATTATTATTCTTCACACACTAAATTTTTAATTGCTAACTTTAATAACCTTTTTTTATCTCCTATCTTTCTTGATCTCTCTGAGATATTTGACATTATTGACCACCCCATCCTTCGTGATACTGTCTCCTCCCTAGGTTTCCATGATAGTGTTTACCCATGGCTGGACATTGCAGCCAAACTGGCATACATGTTGCTTCCCATACGTAGTATGCCACCTCACATTTCCACGACTTTGCACAGGCCATTTCTCATTGCCTGGAATATGTTCTCCCTCTTTACCATTGACTCTTAGAATCCTTAGCTCCCATAAAGAACCTGCTTAGGTGCTACCTCCTACAAGAAACCTTTCCTAATTCTTACAGTGGTTAGTGTTCTCTTCTCCCCAAAATCATATATATATATATATATGTACATATATATTTATATAATATACATATATCTATACATATAGTTTGAAAAATTTCAAAATAGCTAAATGCTTCTGGAATGCTTATTTTAGATGTCCTAAACAACCATCTGTGTCCCCCCCATAGCCTAACCTGCTCTATTCAGCCCAAACAAAAATAAGTCAAAAGTAAATGAAAAGTTGACAACATTGCTTGCTTGAAGCTTTACTTCTAGAAATCCCTATATCACATTCTTTTTTTTTAAATTAAGATTTTTTGTTTTTAGTTTGCAACACTCAGTTGTGCATGTTTTTGAGTTCCAGATTTTCTTCCCCTCCCTCCCCTCCTCTAAAGTATGACAATAAACTTTTAAAATAGAAATATTCTAAATTAACCTTGGACTACTCCTTTCTCTAATAACAAAACAGAGAATTTATGATTATATATACATATTTCATATTCCCTTATTTGTGTATGTGTTGCTTTCCTCCCAGTAAACTTTTTGAGAACAAGTACTGCTTTGCTTTTGTCTTTGTATCAACAGTGCCTGGCACACAGTAGATGATTAATAAATGCTTGTTAAATTGAATTGTTGAAGTAATATCAGATTCGCCAGATTTTGAAAATGTTTGGACCAAGTCAGGAATGGAAGTGCAAACCTCAGTGGGTTCTTAGTATTTCATCACAAAGTTTTGTGGTAAAACCGAGATGAAACCACAAACTTTACTGCCGGCCAGCCTAGCAATGGGAGAACGATTGATTTCAAGGTTAGTCAAGGTCAGGCGGAAACTTGGCTTGTTTCAGCTCCGTCTTCAAACCCCAGATCTACTGAGTTTTGCATGGTTTGGGTTTTCCAAAACAGAAAACTTTTCCAAGACTTGGGCCAAAGTTGAGGCCTGGGGGATCAGGGGAAAGGGGAAGTTATGTTACTTTGGTTTATGCCTTAGTAATTCGGGGGGCAGGGAGGGAGATGTAATTTTCCAGAGTTATCAATCAGACTTAGGCACTTCAAATACTTGTTTGAAAATTAACAAGAACTAAGTATAGAAATTCAACCAGGATTTCTACCTAAAGGACAGCTCAGTTTGTTTCATGGATCTTAATTCTTTAGTTTCTTCTTCTCTCATCTTTTCATCATTCTACTCCTTTAGTCTCTCTGTAGTTATAGCTAATGTTATTTTTGAAGAATTTCACGGCTGCTGCTCAGTGGGATTGTCAGGCTGTGTCCAATTGTTTCAGTTTAACATTTTGGCAACTTGTCAGGAGAGCCAGAGGTAGCAAGATTCTCTAGACCGAACGAATTGGATCTGGCCCAGTAGTCTGAAAGAATCATATTGCTGAAATGGTAAACCTATGCTTAGCTAGATTATTTTAAAGTGAAAATTTGAGGAAAGCAATAAAAGGAGTACACTAATCATTGAGTTCTGGATTTCGTATGCAAGTGGATTTAATTTATATCTCTTAAAAAGTTTATTGATACCTTTTGTATTTATACCATATTCATCTTCCAGTATGTTCCCATATACATTGAACTTGAACTTATATCATAGAAAACCAGCTAACCAAAACCAATTAATACAACAACTGGGTCTGTAGCATCCCAGATTTGTGTGCCTCCCCCCTTCTCTCACATCTCTCTACAGAGAGTAGGGTAGTATTTCATCATCTGTCTGTTGGGACCAAGGTGGTCATTATAATTAATCAGAATTTGGCTGCTTTTCGATGTTGTTTTCATTTATATTTTTGCAGTCATTGTAGACATAATTTTCCTGGTTCTACATTTCTTCATATCAGTTCATACAGATCTTCCCATGCTTCTCTGAATTCCTTATTGATGTTGTTTCTTATGATGCAAAAGTATTCCATTATACTCATATGACCCATTTTTTTCAGCTACTCCCCAATTTATGGGCCATTGTTATATTTCCAGTTTTAGCAGCTAGGTGGCACAGAGGATAGAACATTAGAACTGGAGTCAGGAAGATCAGTTCAAATCCAGGCTCAGATACTATCAGTGAGACCCTGGACAAGCCACCTAACCTCAGTATGCCTTAGCTTTCTCATCTATAAAATGGGGTAATAATGACACCTACTCCCCGGATTATTGTGAGGAAAAACAAGATAGTATTTTTAAAGTGCTTTGCAAATCTTAAAGTGCTATGTATATGCTTGCTAGCTATTATCGTTACTATTAAAGTGGGTGCAATTTCTGAAGAACCCAAAAGACCTCATTTAATGTAGTTTCATTTATAAAAGAGATAAAAAGAAGGAATAAATGGAGGAGTTGGCCTCCTATAGCATCTCTAGAACTTCTTTCAGTTGTTGTTTTTAGATTCTGAAGGAAATGATAGTAATCTAATATTAGAAGTCCTAGCATTAGGGAAAAGAGATTATATTCCTTCTCTTTGGTCCCAGACACCAGAACTAGAAGCAACAGGTCAAAGTTGCAGAGAGTTTGAGTTTCTGTCACTGTAAAGGAAACCTTCTTAATAATTGTTGCTGTTCAGTTATGTTTGACTTTGTGACTCCATTTAGATTTTTTTTTTTTTGGTGAGGGCAAAGATACTGGAGTAGTTTGCTATTTCCTTACCCAGCTCATTTTACAGATTAGGAACTGAGGCAAATAGTATTAAGTGACTTGCCCAGTATCACACAGCTAGTAAGTGTCTGAGGCTGGATTTGAACTCATGAAGATGAGTCTTCCTGATTCCAAGCCCCGTGCTCTATCCATTGCGTCATCTAGCCGTCCCCAAAATTAGAACTATCCAAAGGTGGAATGGACAACTAGAACTGTCCAAAAGTAGAATGGAATGCATTGGAACATAGTCAGTCTCCAAACACTTCAAGGTCTTTCAACAAAGGCTGGGTGATTATTTTGGGGTGATGTTACAGAGGGGGGTTCCTATTTAGACATGGGTTGGACCAGGAGCCCTTAGGAATCCAAATTCTTTCACACCGTACCAAAGTGTTCACCAACAATAGGAAAGAGAAAAAACCATCACCAGAATTGAAATTAATGAGTGCTTTCTCATTGACAAAATCAGTGATCCAGTCAGCATGTTTAATGGAAAGAGCAGTGGGATTTGGAACATGAGAAAATAATTATTTTGGAATCCTAACTTTTTTTAAAAACTTACTTGCCATTTGAATTTGGACCTGCTATTTTACCTCTCTAGGTGTCAGTCTCATCATCTGTGAAATAAGAGGAGTGGGCAAGATAATTTCTAAGATCTTTTCCAGTTCTAAATCCTATGAGCTAAAGGCAAAAAATTTTCAAATAAACTTTCAAAAATAAATTTTAGTTTTGCATAGATGAATTTGGGAGAAAAGAGGTAAAAGAGTAAACAAAATGTTCTAGAGGTAGGTTGCTTTGGTATGTAGAAAAAGCACTGCTATTGAGCTCAGCTGATAAGGGCAAAAGAGGGTACAGGCTTGATTGTTTTTGTGTTTTATATCACCTTCATTTCTGAATGTATCCCTCCGCTCTCTTCCTGCCCAGGCTGCCATCCCCTGTTACAAAGAATTTAAAAAGGAAGAGGGGAAAAAGAAAGTTCAGTAGAATTACCTAACACATCAATTAAATGTTGACAATATATGCAATGTTCCATACTGGCAGATCTCTGCTTCTTCATCTTCCCATCAATTTTCAGGGCCAATGCAAGCTTGATTTCCAAAGAGTCATTAAAACCCAATGCATGAAGCAAAAGTTGTTGGGAAAAAGCAATAGGTAATCATTATAAGCACTCCTTCCATGGGAGACTTTGCTATTCTTTTGAATTCTGATCTTTTTAACAAAGGCTGCTCTTTTTTTACTTGTTTGTTTTGTTTTCCCTCTCCCCACCACTTAGTAGTATTTTTTCCAATTACATGTGAAGATAGTTTTCAATATTCATTTTTATAAGATTTTGAGTTCCAAATTTTTTCTCCTTTTCTCCCTCCCTTCCCTCCTGCCCAAGACAGTAAGCAATCTGATGTAAGTTATACATGTACAATCACATTAAACATATTTCCACATTAGTCATGTTGTAAAAAAAAAAGTATTAGAACAAAAGGGAAAAACCATGAGAAAGAAAAAACAAAAAAACAAAATAAAAATAGTAGGATTCCATCTGCATTCAGACTCCATAGTCCGCTCTCTGAGGGTGGATAAGCATTTTCCATCATGAGTCTTTTGGGAATTGTCTTAGATCGCTGCATTGCTGAGAAGAGCTAAGTCTATCATAGTTGATCATCATACACTGTTGCTGTTACTGCGCACAAAGTTCTCCTGGTTCCGCTCACTTCACTTATTATCAGCTCATCATGTAAATCTTCCTAGGTTTTGCTGAAATCTGCCTGTTCATTATTTCTTATAGAACAAGAGTATTCCATTACATTCATGTATCACAACTTTTCAGCCATTCCTCAACTGATGGGCATCCCCTTAATTTCCAGTTCTTTGCCACCACAAAAAGAGCTGCTATAAATATTTTTGTACATTGAGCCCTTTCCCCTTTTTTATGATCTCTTTGGGATACAGACCTAGCTGGATCAAAGGGTATGCACAGTTTTACTGCCCTTTAGGCATAGTTCCAAATTGCTCTCCAGAATGGTTGGATCAATTCGCAACTCCACCAATAATGCATTAGTGTTCCAATTTTAAGGGCCACCCTTTAAGCTGCTGCTTATTCCAGGGCTGAAGAAGTATAGCTCAGCTCATAGTAGAGTCAATGTTGACTGCCAATTTCGGACACCTGGAGAGACTTGTGAATGACACCCCCATTAAGGGCCCACTGTGGTCTTTCCTCATCCATAAGAGCTGAGCAAAGATCAAGAATTGTGAGTGAGCCAACACACACTGAAAACCTTATAGCCAGCTGTACCCATGCCTGTCAAATCCCAGCCAAAAATTGTCCTCTCAAGTAATTTGTGAGAGTAAAATATAAGAGGGGATGATTCAGAATCAAAGGTGAAAGGTCAGATTAGCACTTCAAAATCAAACATTTAGCTGGGGGAGAAGGAAGAGGATTTCAGGATTATTGCCAGGGGAAATAGACTGTACTTTTGTATACCTCCTCTTCTACTCCTTCCTGCTCCCATTTCCCATGTAATATGATTACTGTAGTCTATTCCTCTACTACCTTGAAACCAAGCCCCAGTTGGCCAGATGGGCACAGCTGTGTGAATTCTCATATCCTGTTACATTTCATTCTAAGAGCTATTGCTTCCTTTGAGCAGGCAGTCTGTTTGAAGGACAAGTAGGTGACTCTTGATTTTCTCTTCCCCGGTGCCATCTCCCTTCCCCCCATCCCACTCTTCAGCATTCATATTTTCTTCTTTTTCATTTAGCCATCATTCTGCTGTTGCTTTGACCACTGTTACTTCAGTAAAGTCTCTGTCGCTCACAGGCTGTGCATTCGTTTATTGCCTGGTTATAAAGAAGAAAGTTTCTTCCTCAGTACTGATCCCTTTTGTCTCCTTTTTAAAAAAGCCAATGTACTATGTTTGTTGTTGTATTTCTCTTGATTTTAGACATCTCCTTTACTTTTAATTAGGTGAGCCTTTAATTAATTAGGTGGGGCTCCATTTGTGGGCAAGAAGATTCAATAACCATCCTTTCTTGGCACTGAGAATTTTTCAGCATGTGCCCAGCTCTTGTAAAATATCTTATTTTCTTCAAGGGATTCTGTTAATACACTTAGTCTCTGTGTAGCAGTTGGGGATTTTATTTACTCTTGCCTCTTTCAAACTCAGAAGGATGTCTGAAGTATGATTAAAGCAGAGAGCAAGAGAATATCCTTTATCATCCATAAGCAAATACACCTGCTTGGCAGATAAATCTCTGCTTGGCTTCCTGGACCAGGAAAACCAACGTTGTGTTTGGAGTTCAGCCAGTAAATCCGAGGGATCTGCAAAATCATGTTGGATAAGGGTATTATGTGTTGAAAGAGAGGCCTATGGGTTGTCATTAGAAGTTAATGCTTGACTGCCACGTTGTCCACACAGACTAAGGAAAAGTGATTCACAAAGGCATGTAGAGCCCTTTACAATCAGGCTCTAACCTTTCTTTCCAGACTATTCACACTATTCTAATCAATTAACAGACCAAACGACCATCAAACCCATAAAACAATTATTTATTAAATGGTTCCTATGTATTAGGCATTGGGTTCCAGATTGGGAAAACAGACACATATGGAATAATCCCTGCCCTCATAGACTTTGCATTCCATCAAGGGAAATAATGTGTCTACATATAAGTATAAACAAACACTATCTCTCAGTAGTGAGTGCTGATGTCCCTGGTGATGACAAGATAACACTCTACATACACACCCATATACGTGCGTGCATGTGTGCTTGTATGTGTGTGTGTATGTATGTGTGTGTGTGTGTGTGTGTGTTTGTTTTACTCAGGGAGGCACGAGTAATTGGTGGGGGGAAGGGCACAGCGAATAAAAAATAACCTTGTGTAAGAGGTAGCTTTGAAGAAAAGTAGGAATTTCCTTCCTAAGAGGGAGGAGTGAGGAAGGAGTGAATTCCAGGCATGGGTACTTCCAGCATAAAGACTTGGAGATGAAATGTCATTTGTGAAGGACAACAAGAAGACCAGTTTGGCCAGATTGTAGAGTAGATGTGTGGGGAGGACAAGAACAGGATTGTGATCTGATTGGTAAGGGGAGCTCCTAGATGAGGAAAATGTCTCGATCAATGAAAATTAGTACCTTCTCTGACACTTAGAGTCTTAGAGAGTTGCATAGAGGACTGAGGGGCTAGTAACTAGTAGCTGAGTAGTAGTAGTAACTAGTAACTGAAGGGCTAGTAACTACACAAGTAGAATATAGGAGAGGGAAGATAGCTCTCTATCCATAACGCCATGCTACCTGGGGTAAAGTATAATAAATCTTGAGAAATAGGTTGGAGTTGGGTTCTGGAGGGCTTTACATGCTAAACAGAGGCCTTTGTATTTACCTCTAATCAGATGTTGTAGGGAGCCGCTGGAATTTAGGAATATTGCTTAGACAGTTGTGTGTGGCATGAATGGAGGAGATAGTATGTGTGTGTAGGATAGTGGAGAGAGAGACTTGAGGAAGAGAGACCAATTAGGAGGCTATTGCAACAGTCCAAGTGTGTGAGTTTAGCGCCTGATCTAGGTGGTGGCTGTGTGAGTCCAGAGAAGGGGACAGATATAGGAGATGTGGTAGGAGCAGAACTGACAAGATTTAGCCACTGATTAGATATGTGGAGTGAGGTGAGGGAGGAGTCCAGGAGGACTCCAAGGTTGTAAACCTGTGTGGAGAGATGTAGCTGCCCTTGACAAGAATAGAAGGGTGGCAGGTCCTACTTGCTATTTCGTGCAGACATCTCTTACTTCTATACCTTTTGGGAGGCTGTCCCCTCAGGCCTCTTCATCTTGCAGTCTCTTGCTGCCTTCAAGGGTCAGCCAAAGCGTCCCCTTGAGGTGGCCTTTGTTGACCATCACTGCAGTTCTTAACACTCCTCCCTGTGTGCATGTAGTTTCTGTCAGGAAAGTACAAGCTCCATGAGGCCAAAGACTGTTTCATTTTTTTATTTTTATATTCTCAGCAATTGGCATATTACAAGGGCATAATTGATGCTTGTTAAATTCAGCTGAGTTAAATCCCCTGTGGTGATGTACCAATCACCAATACACACTTTACCTCAGGGTGGAGTGTTACATAGTCTCTGGGGGATGTGAATGCACTGAGAAGGCAGTAAGAGAAGAACAAAGATCTCTCTCCTGTTCCTTCCTATCCCCTACATCGTAACCCCCACAAATAGGCGTCTTTGGAAAGAAGCAGCTCAGTGTACCAAAAAACAGAACAATGATAGATTGTCAGGGCCTACCTCTGACTGTCATGGGAGAATAGCAGTTGCCTAAAGAATATACTAGTCATAAGTATTCAAATCCTCATTTCAGTGTGGTAGAACCATACACTGAAGGCTCTGTTTCAGAGAGGCTTGCTGCCCACGTTAGCTGTTCTGATTTTTTTTTAAAGTTCTTTGTGTGAAGCTTTCCTCTCTTTAGCAAGGTTGGTTGGTTCACTTTTTAGGAATGTAGGGTAGCTCCACCCCATGATATACCTAAATAGATTCTCCAGAAACCATTCTCTTGCAGGGAGTATTTTGTTTTCCAGATTTAAAGCACCGTAGTTCTGGTGAAAAGGGGAAGTCCTGAGAACCTTGGAGACTAAAGCTAGTCATGCGTCTGTTGGACGGTGCTGTTAGAGACAAATGAGGCCCTTGTTTGACTCCCAGGTACTGAGCTGCACTGAGCAGCACAGCTTGACAGACACTCCTTTCTGGGCCCCAGGGTAGTTTTGCCTCTGAATTACGGCAGCTGTTGCTGGATCTTTGATTAAGAAGGGGAGGCCTCCTGATATAATAGATAGAATGCTAGAACTAGGAGTTAGGAAGACCTGAATTCAAATCCCATTTCTGATAGGAGGTGTTTGACCATGGGCAAATCACCCACTCCTCCCAAGCCTCAGTTTCCTCCTCTGTAAAATAGTCACAATAATACCTGTAGCACCCACCTCCTAGCTTTGTGGAGAGGCTTAAGTGAAATAATGCATGTAAAGTATTTTGCAAACTTCAAAGAACCCTATGGATGCCAGTTATTGTTGAAAAGAGATGAAGACATATGTCCTTCTGGTACTATCACATGGGAGCCAGGAATACATGAGATGGTTATCATGTGGTCTCTGTTACTAATTTGCTGTTTAAATAGATAGGAAGATCCCTATGTTCTTCCACTCCCATAAACTCACTTCTCCTTTACTGTATCTCTTGGGAAACTCCTTCACTACCACACCTTCAGATGACAATAAATACTTAGCACCATAGATCTAGAATTGGAAAGTTGCTCAGAGGCCATTTAGTCCAATCCTCTCATTCAAGGAATGAGGAGTGCAAGGAAACTGAGGCCCACAGAAGTGATGTGACGTGCCCAGAGTTAGAAAGGTAACAAGTGTCAAAGTAGGAGTTAAGCCCAGGTCCTCTGACTACAGGTCTACATAATGGCCTTATTTTCTTTCCTTTGTACAGGGTGTCCCCCCAAAAAAATCTTAGTGCTGTTTCAATAGCTTAAACCTGTACTAAAACTTTTGGGACACCCTGTATTTGGGGAGATCTGACATTTACCAGATTCCTAGTAACACATGAATGAACAAATAATTTGTTATTGCTTCCTTCACTCATTTTCTTATTCATTCAGATATGGGTGTCTTTAAATATTTGTAAGTGCCTACCATGTTCTGGGTGTTGTAGTAGGAGTATGTCTATGCAAAAGTTTCCCTGCCCTTCTGGACTTTACCATATATAGTAGTGACAATAATAATTGTCAGGTTGGCCTAGCCACTGCTGCTGGCTGGTGAGAGGGTAGGCTCCTGAGGGTTCTGACTCATAGTCTTGGTCAGAGAATAAATCCATAGTGGAAAGTAAGGGAATGTGAGCAAGAAGGACTCAGAAAGGAGAAGAATAGAATAGCTCATTGCATCCAAACTAAAGTCATTTAGCCAGAGATCTGTCTTTAACCATATAGAGAGGGATCATGGGTTAAGTGTGTGAAGAAAGGAGCGAACACTGCTTAACCAAGTGAGGGTCCAGTTTACATAGGAATTCAGTGGGGTTGAATGGATGCATTCTGCAGAAATCACAGAAGAATAGGAATAAGTGATCTTTCAGTTCTATTTTGCTTATATGGAGAAGAGCAGCAAATGACTATCCAGGAGGTACTGTCAATAATAGCTAACATTATATGATTGTGACAGAATCCTATTGTGTTATAACAAATGATGCACAGGATGGTTTCAGAATAACCTGGAAAGACTTACATGAACTGATGCATAGTGAAGTGAGCAGAACCAGGCGAATATTGTACACAGTAATAGCAATATTGCACAATGATCCACTGTGAATGACTTAGCTCTTTTCAACAATACAATGATCTAAGACAGTTCCAAAGGACTTATGATGAAAAATGCTATCCACCTCCAGAGAAAGAACTGATGGAGTCTGAATGCAGATTGAAGCATATTTTTTCTTACTTTATTTTTTTGTCTGTGTTTTCTTTTGTAAGATGGCTAATGTGGAAATATGTTTTGTATGACTGCACATACATAATCTATATCAAATTGCTTGCCTTCTCAAGGAGGGGATAGGAGAGGGAGAGAATTTGGGATTCAAAATTAAAAAAAGAATGTTAAAATTGCTTTTACATGTAATTGGAAAAAATAGTATATATAAAATTAAAAGAAATTAATAGCTAACATTTATATAGTATTTACTATGGGTCATTAAGAACTTTATAATTGCCTTACTTGATCCTTACAGCAACTCTGCAAGGTAAATGCTATTATTATCCCAATTTTACAGATGAAGAATCTGAGGCAAACAGGGTTAAGTGACTTACCCAGGGTCATATAGCTAGAAAGTATCTAATGTCAGATTTGAACCCAGGTCTTCCTGACTCCAGGCTCCTAAGTAGAAACTTCTCTCTTTTTTTTTATAAATTAATTTATTTATTTTTAGTTTTCAAAATTCACCTCCATAAGTTTTAAATTTTCTCTTCTTCTCTCCCCTTCCCCCTCCCTAAGACGGCATGCAATCTGATACAGGCTTTACGTATAAATTCCTATTAAATATATTTTCACATTAGTCATGTTGTATAGAAGAATTAGAATGAATGAGAGGAACCATGAGAAAGAAAAACAAAACAAAACAATAACAAAAAAAGAAAATACTCTGCTTCCCTCTGCATTCAGACTCCATAATTCTTTCTCTGGATGTGGATGGCATTTTCCATCATGAGTGCTTTGGAATTGTTTTAGGTCCTTGCATTGCTGAGAGGGGTTAAGTCTATCAAAATCAGTCATCTCACACTGTGGCTGTTACTTTGTACAATGTCCTCCTGGTTCTGTTCACTTCACTCAGCATCAGTTCATATATGTCTTTCCAAGTTTTTCTGAAGTCTGCCTGTTCATCATTTCTTATAGCACGATAGTATTCCATTACATTCATATACCACAACTTGTTTAGCCATTCTCCAAATGATGGGCATTCCCTCAATTTCGAGTTCTTGGCCACCACAAAAAGAGATGCTATAAATATTTTTGTACATGTGAGTCTTTTCTTCATTTTTATGATCTCTTTGGGATACAGCCCTAGAAGTGGTATTGCTGGGTCAAAGGATATGCACATTTTTATAGCCCTTTGGGTATAGTTCCAAATTGTAGAGCCTTCTTTCTTAACAAGTTAAGTACAACCAAACAAAATACCACATTGGCTCTGTCTAGAAATGTATGCCTCATTCTACACCAATAGTCTATCTCTTCTCTGCCAAGATGTTTGAGGTGTGCTGCACCCATTTTGATCAGAGTTCTGAAGCGTTTCAGTATTTGTTTGTGTTTGGTTTTTTTTTTCCTTTCCATTATTGCGTCCATCATTTCTGTCCAGGTAATCCTCTGGACTTTAGTTCACTGCAGAAACATCTTCATCCTGGAAGCTCACTTGATTGGGAGAATCCACACAGTGGAAGTATCCTCCACATCTGTGAGACTCTCCTTCTGATTGGATGGTTCCTCCCAGAATTCCCATTTAAAGAGAGTGCCCAGGCCAGATCTGTCTGCATTTCTTTTCAGGCTTTACTTTGAACTTTCTCTGCCTTCTTCTCCCCTTTCCTTTTCAGCTTCCTTTTATGTGTTGTTTTCCTCCATTAGAATGTAAACTCCTTGAGGGCAGGGACTGTCTTTCTGCTTGTATTTGTATTTCCAGTGCTTAGCCTAGTGCTAAGTGCTTAATAAATATAAAGTGCTTAATAAATGCTTCTTGACCGACTGACTCTATGTAAACTATTCTCCTGGTTCTACTTCACTTTATATCACTTTATTCATGTTTTTTTTCAAGTTTCCCTAAATTATTCATATTCATTATTTCTGATGTCATGATTATATTCCATTATATCCTCATTGCAATTTCTTCAGCCATTCCTCAATTGACGGGTTCCCATTTTTCACTAGTTCTTTGGTACTACAAAGGTATTATATTTTTTTTTTGTATTACACAAAAGATGTTTGCTTGAAGAACATGCCTAGTAATAGTTATAGCTGGATTGAAGAGTATGTGTACCTTGATGACATTTTTTAGTGTAATTCCAAATTGTTTTCCAGAATAGTTGTGCCCTTTTACCATTCCACCATTAGCATTAGTGTGCCTGCCTCCCCACAATTTCTCAAATACTTGTTCTGTACTGAAATGCCAATAATTGTACCATGGGACTCCTGTAATAATAATAAATGGGACTGAAGGTGTTAGGAGGAAACTTTCAGATGAGATAACTTCCTGATCCCTCAGTGTCCCTCCATGTGAATCTGGTCAAGGAATGTTTGGCTTAGAATATTCCCCTTATGAGACTTATCCTGCTCAGGTTCTCATGTGCCTGGAGGGCTTACCTACATTAGGTATAAATTATGGTATAAGATTATAAGCTCCCCTGTTTATGGAAAACTTGTGTTCGCCTAGGGGTAAGATTATAGTACATCCCTCATGCTTATGGGAAATCCCAAAGAGATCAATTTCCACTCCTCCCTTTAAATCTCAGCTCACATTGGAGCAGGCATAATATCTTCTTTCTGTCTCTTTAAGGGGATCAAAATCTCTTCTCATATTTCTCTCCACTAAAACAAGTGTGTAGGCTGCTTCCAGAGTTTTTTGGTTATAATTGTACACAGGAACACATGTAATAATTTGAGGAGGAGCCCGATGGGAGGTAAATAACATAAATGAGCACTGGTTGCTTTTGGCTGGAAGCTAAAAAGGTTAGACCTCTATGTCTCCTATCTTTTCCTCTCCTAACTGAGAAGGAAATGGGGTGGGGTGGTAGTAAGCATCCCATTAGTTTTGATAGCTACTATCTTGCAACAGCAAAAGTACAGAAACAAGGACAAGGAAGAAGGAGAGCAGGTATCTAGAAATCAAATGTACAATCAATCTGACCTTGTTTGTTGCACTTCCCCCAGTGTGACTCATGATAAAATTGACCATCTCTTTTAGCTTCTCTTTCTCACAAGTCTCTAAATTGAAATAAAAAAAATGTCAACAAACTGGCGAAGCCTGGGACTGCCCATTCCTTAGGTCCAGAATCTGGCATCTCTATGGCAGTGTTCTCTGGGCTACGACCTAGAGTTGAGGATTAGATGTGTTTCTTTAGTGCCTGGAAATCAAAGGGAGGTGAGACAAATGGGAAGATTCAGAGTAAGAGATTAGTGTTGGATCAGGAGGCAAGAAATAAGAAGGGACAGGGTGCTGATGGTTTGACTTTTCTCCCTGAAGCTTCTTTTTAGCAGCTGTTTGCTTTTCCCATTCCTGCACTAACCTCATGTGCCTGAATGGACCCCTTCTTTCCCTGTCCCCATTCCCCCCTCCCCCTTCAGCTTTGCAAGCATATCTATGAGGGCTCAGATAGTGATCATCTACACTGCATCCACTTCATAACCCCCAAATTATTATGTGACGCTACATTTTCCTCTAAGAAAACTACTTTAGAAGTGCTCAAATTGGTTCCATTTGAAGAACTTCAAAAGCTTCATAGAACCTCTATGGTGTCAACTCTTATACCCATGCTATTTGAGTAATGAGGAAATGGTTGATTGTGTGCAAGAGTAGATGGGTTGAGAGTTGGGGGAACGAGTTCTTGGGAAACAGGATCCCTTTGAAGAAATGGTCCTCAGTTGAATGAATGTTTATTGGGGGTGTTGCTTGAGGTCTAATTCAGAAGTCACCCTCTATAAACCTCAGGTTTGCAAGAGCACACTACATCTCTTATTTGAACTGATTATTCCTGTTCTTTATTTTGATTCATCCTTTCTCCTGTTCTTGGCTTTCCTTTCTGATTTTGTTCTTATTTTTTCTGGCTAGGTCCAGACTTCTTGGTTTCCCTCTTCCTCCCCTGTGTGGATATTTGTTTTTCCACTGTGAACTTTCCTTGAGTTCTCTTCTCATTTGTCTTTTTGCAGGAATCTTTTTTTTTCTGTACCTGGGGGCTCTGGTCCTTTGCACATCATGTCAACACTGCCTGCTGACTTTGGACTTCTGTTAGAAAGAGGGAGGTGGAGGGTGTGAGAAAGAAGGCTTTCAAAGGTCCTAGACAGAGGTTATTGAGAGACTGAAGTGGTTGGTTGCTTGGATATGCATTTTTGCAAACAGACATTTCAGTTTGTGGTCAGGGTATGACACTTTCTTTCCCTCAGGTCCTGAGGGTTTTCTGAATCCCTCTGCTCTTTGCTTTTCTATTCTGCTTGGGGGAGCTCAGAATCCCCCCTCCCCCCTCCCCCACCCCTTCCCAATTCTCTGCTGTTTTGCTTTCTTTCCAGCATGTCTTACCTATTTTTACTTGTCTCCAATGTCTCACTTAGGTGAAACACCTCTTGGAAGGATGATTGCTTTTCAACGGAAGGGTTATGACTGATAATAGTATGATAATAAGAATGACGATTACTTGTGTAGTGTCAATAAGCTCCAACAATGCCAGGAGAAAGGCAACCTGCAGGCATGACCTTGTCCTGTTGATATTCAGTGCCTATCTAGTTAGATCATCCCTTCTCTCTGCTATTCTCTACCCCCATTTTTCTTCCTCTTTCTCTCCCTTTCCCTTCTCTCCTCCTCCCCTTTACTGTCTAACCATACTTGCCTGGCCTTCTCATATTAATGACAGTCATAATAGTTGGTCTATCTAAAGGGAATCCAAAGAATCTGAAAGGTGGGAACAAACTCATAGAATTATGAAATCTCAGAGCTGGGAGGGAACTTAAAAGAGTTGATCTAGTCCAGTTTAAGACAGAAATGGGTGAAGATAGGAAAATGAAGCCAGGGAAAATTTCTCTCACTATTTGTTTTTGTTGGTATTAGCCGTTAATTTTATGTCTTTCCCACCCTCATGAAACACTGTGTCTTGTGCATAATAGGTATTCAGTAAATGTTGTTGATTTACTATGAGGCTTTAAATGTAGCTTTGTTGGCTTTATGGTTAAAGACATTCACATTTGGAGGGTTATATTTTGGTATTTATTCATGCATTTACCAGACCCACAAAACTAGGTCATCAAATAAATCATTGGAATTGTTTTATATTTCACATCGATCTAGAAAGAGTCATTGATACAGGAATTCAATTTAATTCAACAAATGTTCATTAAGCAACTACTATGTGCAAGCCACAGGAAGATAATCAATTTTAATAGAAGAGAGCTCCTCTCTCTCTCTCTCTCTCTCTCTCTCTCTCTCTCTCTCTCTCTCTCTCTCTCCTCCTTCAATTGACTATATTGTTGGAGCATCTAGGGGACATCCTAAAGACTAACATGGATAAACAAAGATATAGAATCTTCAAGGAGTGTAACTCCTCACTCTGGAAAAGAATGCTGCTTATTGGACCATGTATTCTCTGCCAATGTGCCTCATTATCATTGTTTTAAGCCTTCTCTTCTCTTGGACTCTGTGTTTATTTGGGGGAGAGTCTACCTTAGTAAATATACTATTCTAAAACCTAAATGATGTGTGGCTGACTAATGTTGATGGGAAGTGCACCAGTTGAGGCTTGTGAGCAACAGTACCAGTCTCCAGCCCTCCAGGGCTACCCCTATAACCTCAAAGGGAGAAGTGGTCAGCAGTTCTCTGGGGATTTGTTTCACCAATATGAGCAGCAGTTGGGGAAATGGTCCCAGAGAGAATGCCACACACACACACACACACACACACACACACACACACACACACACACACACACTATTTAGAATAGTTCCTAAGGTGAACACCTAAAGGAGTGACAAATTATGGGAGTACGACTCTAAAAAAATTCTTCAATGTAGAATGAGGTAGGCTGGTCAAAGCTCTTAAAGATAATTTTCTCAACCCTAATTCTCCCTCTTCCCCCACCACCATATCATTTAGGCTGAGTCTGAAACGGATTTGTTCTACTTGGGATATAACTTATTCAGAGACTAAAAGAAACTCAAGTCAATCATTTTGGAAAAAATCAGAAAGATGTTTAAAAGTTTTAAGAATTGTTTATTGCCACCTGGGCACTTTCTCTACAATGCTATTGAAACCACTTTGGCATAGAAGCTCACTCCTACCCTGGACTTCTCTCTGCCACTGTGGTTAACTGGTTCCTCTCAGAACCTCCCTTTTAAGGAGGACTCAGGCCAAGAATGTCTTCATTCCTCTCTAGGATACACTTCTGACTGGCCAGAATTCTGTACCATGCCCCAATGCTGGGTACCTTCATCACCTCTCCCACTTTTTTGCAGGTTCTTTTTTATTTGTTGTCTTTCCCTATTGGAATGCAAACTTTTTGAGGGTAGGGCTATTCTCTGTTTTGTTTTTGTATTCCTAGTGCCAGATATATTTCGTTGTTGTTGTTCAGTCATCTCTGACCCTTCATGATCCCATTTGGGGTTTTCTTGGCAAAGATACTAGAGTGGGCTCACCATTTTCTTCTCCAGCTCATTTTCTAAATGAGGAAACTGAGGCAAAAAGGGTTAAGTGACTTGCCCAGGATCACACAGCTAGTAAATGTCTGAGGCCAGATTTGGACTCACATCCTTCTGACTTCAGGGTCATTGGTCTATATCCACTGTGCCGTCTAGCTGCTTGATACAGAGTAAGAACTTAATAAATGCTGATTTGATTTGAAATGGCAAGACAAGACAGTTGATGCTTCCACTTTACTTGACTGTAATGACTCCAGGTCTGGCACTCTATCCACTGTACTACCTGGCTGCTTCAAGTAAGAGTGAACATTCTTTTTTTTTTCTGAGGCAGCTCAGTTTTTCTCTCTGTAATTTCTGTGAATTTTTCCTAGTTTTGATCTCAGAGGAGGGGGAGGTTGCCAAGGAAAACAAGTCTAGTAATTTTTCTCCATGATAGTTCTTTGGAGACTCAAGGATAGGTATGACAGTTCATCCCCTAAGTATTGCCTTCTCCCGGCTAAACATCTGAAGTTCCTCCAGGTAGTCTTCATGTGTCTCTTCACCATCTTGGTTGGGCTACTCTTAAACATCTGCCAACTTATCAATAGCCTTCCAAAAATGAGACTTCTAAAACTTAACATGAGATTCCAAGTCTGCAGACTAGGTCAACAGAAAACTTTTGTTTGTCTCCTGGATACTAGGTTTCTCTGAATGCAACCTAAGGTTGTAATAACCTTTTTGATTACCATGTTGTACAGTGGACTCTAATAAAGCATGCAATACATAAAAACCCCAAGACTTTTTTCAGAAAAATTCTACCATGTGGATGATGTCCAACACATGCTTGCTTTCTCTCTCCTCCCCATCTCTCTCCTATTCTCCATCTCCCCTTTTGTTCCTCTTTCTCTCCCTTTCTCTTCTCTTGCATCTATTGTACTATCTAACCATACCTGCTTGGCCTTCTCATATTAATGACAGTCATAATATTTTTGATTTTTCTGTTACCTTTATTTTGCAGACTGAAAAGTACTTTCATATGTATTATATTATTTGCCCTCAACATCTTCGTTAGTGAGTTAAGGATGTGCAGGCACTATTACTTTCATGTTATTGATGGGTTACAGAGAAATCACTGAATTAGTCTTTCAAATCCAAGACTAGAACACAGGCCTCTTGATTTCAATCCTTGAGAGTGAGTTTCTTTTTGGCAGTGGGAGCGGGGGGAGGTTTGGTTGGGTGATTTGTCATTTTTGGTCTAGATTAAAAGAGTTATTAGTCCATTTAAATTCTTGCCAGCCCATCTCTCTGCCAGGCTCTGTGACCTGTTCTCCAAAGGGAGTAAACACAGCTGTGAAGTTTTATTTCTGTTCTGTTGGAAAACTTTCCTGGCCCTAAGTCTGGGGGCAAGTGGCAATTTTGGCAAGTCTGCTGGGCTTAGTTTACACTCATTTAGGTACTCCTAAGCAACAGAGAGCATGAGTTAGGCAGGGCTCTTTATCTGGTCACCTGTGAACTCAGAGCTCTGGGTGCATAATGAAGCAGAGGTTATCAAAAACAGTTTTGCCTTTTGAGCTCTACAGCCCTGGAGTGACCTGTATTTTCATTCTCATTGATTTCTTTTGCAAAATGACCCCATCTGTCAGGTGTGGGGAGAAACTAGAGTATGCCTGCAAAATCAACTGTAGTGTTACTAACAACAAGCATGTCTTTCCTTTCCCCCTGCTTTCCATGATTGTCCAGGTGCATAAACAAATTTCCTTGGACCGTAGGCATCACACCCAGGGATGTCATAATGTGTATGTGTGTGTGTGTGTGTGTATACCAGATTTCCTTTATCCCCTTCTTTGTCTCTTTCTCTGTCTCTCTCTGATACTAACATATTAAATTTAATATATGGTTAAGTATAGTTAAACCCCAAATGAATGAATACAACTATAATAACATTATTAATAAAACATATTAATATGATATTTGTCTATAAATATTAATTGATATAAAATAACATTAATCAAAATTAATATACAATTAAATCCAAATTGTACATAACAGAAGTTCGTGGCCATGCATAAACCTTCTCTTCTCTTTTCCTTCATATGTTTAAATATTCGGATTTGTCGATGTTCAAGTTATTACAGTGAGGGTCTAGTTGAGATTAGATAATATACATTATCTATGAGATAATAATATACATTAGACACAGCCAGCATGATTGCTTGACTTCTTCTAGCTCTGATCAGCAGCGTATGAGTAGGCTCAGAGAAGGCAGATGGTCAAAGTAACCCAAGGTTGGAGTTTGCCAAGGCATGAATGTCAATATGACAAAAGACTAAGGGATTTAAGGATAGCAGGTAGTATGGAGTTGAACTGGTTCACTGAAAGTTTGAGACTGGAAAGGGAGGAGTGTTGTCAGAGCAAGGCCGATTGCCTAACAAAGTACTGAGGGATAGAAGGAAGGTAGATCATAGTGAGGACACGGAATAGGTTTTAGGAAGATGGAATGATAGGAACTGTGATCTTGGTAATCCCATCAGGTTCTATGGGCTCAATTATTATCTCTATGCAGATGACTGCCATATACGAGTTCATGTGTCTCTGTCTCTATCTCTGTCTCTGCCTCTTTATCTCTCTCTCTGTCTCTGTGTCTCTGACTCTCCCTGTTTCTCTCTGTCTCTGTCTCTCTATGTCTCTGTTTTTCCAGGACCAAAACATGCTAAACCAATCTCATTTCTTATTTTGACAGGGTGAACGGACTTAGAGGTCAGGGCATGCTGTAGATATGGTTTATCTGGATTTTAGAGGACCACTTGACAAAGACTTTAATGTTATTCTTGTGGATGAGATGCTGAGATGCGGGCTAGATAATAATGTAATTAAATGTATTTGGAACTGATTGAATAGCTGGACCCCCAAAGTCATTATTAATTGTCTGATGTCAGCTTAGAAGGAGATCTCTAGTGGAGTACTCCTAAAATATTGTACTTGACCCTCCACTATTTAATATTTTATCAGTGACCTCAAGAAGGGCGTGGTGAGAAAGAAGTGTGAAAAAGATCTGGAGGTTTTAGTAGACCACAATCTCAATTGTGTGATTTGGCAGCCAAAAATGCCAAATGCAGTCTTAGGCTGTGTTTAGAGGCAGTGTCCAGAAGTGGAGAGTATCCAGAAGCCTGCTTTTCTCCTCTAGTTCAGATTACATCTAGAGAATTGAGTTCAGTTCAGTTCAGCATTTTAGAAAGGACAAAAACTGGAGGGCATCCCCAAAGGGATAGCCAGAATGGTGATAGATCTAGAGCAAACCACATAAGGACTAGTTGAAGGAACTGGGGATGTTGAACCCAGAGAAGAGAAGTCGTGATAGCTGTTTTAAAGTATTGTAAGGGCTACTGCACCTAGAATATACTCCCCTCTCATCTTCACCTCTTAAAATACCTTGTTTCCTTAAAGATTCAGTTCAAACACCATCTTCTGGTCGTTGCATTGAACTCAAGTCTTTCCATTGTTTTCCTTTGCCATGCTGTAGTTATTACATAAATTGTTCTATTTACTTCATTCTGCATCACTTCATACAAACTTTTTCCAGGTTTCTCTGAATTTGGTATTTCTTAGTGAAATAATATTTGATCACATTAATATAAATAATTTTCTCAGTAATTCCTAACTTGATATTTCTGGCTATTTGCTATAACAAACAGTGTTGCTATACATATTTTTACATATGTGTCTCTCCTTTCTGTCATCGAACTTTTTAGGGCGTATCCTAGTGGGAGTATCAGTGAGGGAAAGGAGTTTGCACAGTTGGTGACTTTTTGGATTTAGTTCCAAATTGCTTTCTAGAATGACTGAACAAATTCACAGCTCTCCTAACAGAGCCTTAGCATGCCTGTCCTCTCACATTACCTCCAATGACAGACATTTTTAACAATTTGATGAATATGAGGTAGAACCTCAGAATAATTTTAGTTTGTGTTTTTTTTAATTGTTACTGATTTGAAGCATTTTTAATAAAGTTGTCGATAGTTTACCTTTATTCTTTTGGGAACTTCCTGTTCACATGGCTAGGGAGTGAGAGTCATTTCCCCCCATTTATCTATCGGGGAATAGCTCTTGTTCTTAAATTTTATATAAATTTTGTCTATATCTAATCTGTTTTTTTAATGGATTATACCTGTAGCACTTTATAAAACTTTAAAAAGAGCTATAAAAATGTTATTATTACCTTCCCCTCATAGAACTGAATTTAGTTTTTATGTAGCTATTCATACATTCTGAATTTGATATTTGAAAAATCAAAAGCAACATTTTTTAGGGGGCTTGTTTTCCAGCTCTAATAAAGCACTGCTTTTTTAGACCTTTTAAGCGTCTACAAAACTATCTTTCTTTTTGTGCTACTTTACTTGGAAAATTGGTGGCTTTAAATAGATTTTTCCAGAAGTGCTGTTGCTGTTAATCACTTTCGTAGGATATAGTATTTTGTAGATTTGTTTTTAAAACTGGAGCATACTTTAAAGTGGGAAAATAAATCAGCAAATCAAAAGAACAAAAGTGATTTCTGATGCTGGGATGGACAATAACGAGGCACATACTTTGGGAAATTACACATACTTTTAACAACTCCAAGCGTCTCTCCAAAACAAAGACATCTTATTTTTATTGTGAATATAACAAAATGAACAATTTCTTATTCAAGGAATAGGAAAAAAGATTGTACGTGATATTGTAAATCTTTGTCACATATAATTTGACTAAAGAAATATATTAAATTTAACATGATAGTACTAATTCTGTCCGGCTTATCTTTGTCCCCTTTTGAACTCTTGTCTGTGTATTTTTAAAATGTTTCATTGATGCCCTTTTCTTTCTTTTTAAAAACAGTGTCACTCTCACTGCCTACATGTTCTCCTCATTTCCTCCCTGTTCCCCATGCCAAAATGCCTCCTTCATAATAAATAAGTGTAGCAAAAGAAATTTACACATTGACTATGCCTGAAAATGTATCTCTTATTCTGCATCTCTAGACTATCTGCATTCTAGCAGAAGGGGCTCATTGCTTCATTTTCAGTCTTTTCTAGTTATGACTTTTTTTCTACATTGGTCAGAGTTTTCAACATTTTTACAGTTATTTTCCTTTACAGAATTGTGGTCATTGTATAAACTGACCATCTGGTTCTCCTTAATTAATTTTGTATCAGTTCATATAAGTCTTCTAAAGTTTCTCTGAACCCGTGTCTTTTATAATTTGTTATGGTGTAAGAGTATTGTATTACATCCATAAACTATATATATGTGTATACATATACATTTTAATCATTCTCTGATTGATGGGCATTCACTTTCTTTCTAGTTCTTTGCTACAACTAAAATATTGTTATGATTTTTTTGTACATCCTTTTTCTCTGTTTTTGACCTCTGTGGGGTACATTCCTAGTAAAGGATCAGAGGGAGTCAAAGGCTGGATGATTGCTTCCTCAAACACAAGTTAGTGGTCTTTTGGGTATAGTTTCAATATAGGCCGGACCAGTATATAGTTACACTAACAGTGGATTAGTATGCCTGTTCTCTGACTTAGTCACTTTGACAATTGAAGCCGACCTTTAAAAAACCAACCAACCAACCACTATTCTTCAATGATGATTCATGGCTATAAAGCATGAATACAACATTTTCAGAAGGATTAGATTTCAGATCACTCAAAGAGCCATGGAGATATTTCCATCAAAGAATTGGTTGGGAAAAATGGTATTAATGATTTCATCAATGAAATATATAACTGGGAAAGAAGGTGGCATAGTCATGTGGTAAGAGCAAGGGATACCTGATGGACAGCCTACATGCTCCATTAATACCCACTTACTATCAAGAGATCCAGAAGAAGACTCTTGGAATGTTGGGCAGCAGAAATAGAACTCAGCCAAAGGGACTGAGCTGCCTTTTATTATCACCGTGGGAACATCTGATGAATGCATTTGGGAGGATAATCCAGGACTAATTTGCCAGATCCTGAAGCCCATCGCTCTAGTTTTAGGAAACAGAGATAAGGTTGGAGTTGGAGGTCATTTAGTCCCTATGGTAATAAAATCCCTGACAACTGTTCTTGAGTCCCGACCACACGGACCCAGGATTCTATGCAGCAGTGATAATAATGTTTAGAGACTTAAATTTTGCCTTGAACGTTTACTAGTTGTGTGACCATATGCAAGTCACTTAATTTCTCAGGGCATCAGCCTCTTCATCTTCAAATTGGTGGGAAGTTGGACTTCATGGACCCTGAGTTTCCTTTCAGCTATTAATCTATAATCCTATAATAGGGTGTTCTTCTGTGTTGGACAATGTGTCCTCCTGATGATTATATTATTGTCATTCTATGAAGAACATTTGTATCATGTCCCTTGATAGTCCATGCAGTATCTATCTCTTCGTGGACTGAGTCAGGACTACCTATATTTGGGTTATTTATAGTGAATTTGGAGTTTCCCAAGGAAGGTAAATGTATTAATGAGGTGGACCTTATGACTTTTGTTTGTCCACATATGGCAAACATCCCTAGTTACATCAGTGATTGGGTAGAACAATACCATAGGCAGTGAGCTCAAATTGAGCACTTAAACTTTGTGAACTTACACATTCTTATTCATTCATTTGTCTGTTCATCTATTTGTTCAGTCATTCATTTACTTAATCATCAATCTATCTATCTGTCATCTATCTATCATCTATCTATCTATCTATCTATCTATCTATCTATCTATCTATCTATCTATCTATCTATCTATCTATTTATCTATCTATCTATCTATCTATCTATCTATCTATCTATCTATCTATCTATCTATCTATCTATCTATCTTTACAGACACTTTCAGGAAGATCGATGCGAGTTCTGATCCAGATCATTGATAAAGCACCAAATTGTATGACTCAAAAGTGGATCTAGAGAAGTTTGACTCTGAAGACTATTCAGTGACTAGGGAAGAAATTTTTCAAGAACTGTTTTAGAATATTCTTCTGTCAGAGATGGAGAGTCTCAAAACTAAAAACTGTTAGTAAAAAAGCATCCCCACAGAGTTCCAAAGCCATTATGCCTTACTCATACTTGCAGTATGAAAAAAGAGTGGAAACAGCTGTAGGGTATGTATTCAGTTTCTGACTGAATAAAAGGGTTCAAGTAGATCAGCATACCATAAAATGATTTGAAATGTCTAGAGCTGGCTGGTTTTCGATTTTGGACCTTGTAGTGATTGCCCTAAGAGCCTCAGGATAGAGGAAGATGTTAGTAGGAGGGATTTATGCAGCCACTTATACTTTTTTAGATTTTAAATTTAATTTAATTTTGTTTTGTCTTTTTAATTCTTTTTTTTTCCAGTTGTCAGGCATTTATCCCTTCTTGAAACCTCTCCAACCTCCAATGCTTGATGGAAAAAAAAAACCAAAACCCTTGTAAGAGATAAACATTGTTGAGCAAAAAAAATTCCTACATAGGCCATGATAAAAAAATCTCATTTTGCATATTAGTCCATCACCTCTCAGTCAGGAGGTGGGTATTCTTTTTAATTATTGGTTCTCCGGAATTGTGTTGGCCATTTTGGTTCTAGTACTTTTCTGTGATTCATGGAAAAAGTGGTTGGTGACATGAACTACTTGGAGATACTGTGTTTTGTTTTTGGGGCCTTTTTTTTGGGATGATACATCATTTGGACAATTGTTGGAAGAACATAAGGGAAAAAACTTTTTGAATGTCAACTAGATGCTTCCTGGTTCCTGTCCAGAGAGGATGGTCCTATAGAATCTATTTACCACGAAGGTTGTGGCCTCACTGCTATTTATAGTCCAGACATTATCCCCTTCTTTCTGTCCTTCCTTTCCTTCTCCATTTCTGTCCCTTAGCACTCTATCCACTGTACCACCTAGACCCAGATGACAAGTATATTCAACCTCCTCCCCACCCACAGGGGCTGTGAGTACCATGTTTTCTTTCACCATCCTCAGAGCTCCTATTTGTGAGGTCAGCTGTATTTGCCCACATACCGCTAGGGCTATATTGACCTCCTGATCAAAATTTACCAGTTTGTCTGCCCAGGCCTATATTATAGTGTGGCATGGAAAGTCTATAGCTAAAGCTTGATACTACTCTAGTGGGACTTGGCTAGTAAGGAAGAGTCTAAATGCTCCTAATTGTAAGTGGTCATAAAGTGTGGGCTGCCATGTCAGAGTGGCATAGATCCAGTCTTCCAAAACCACCTCTTTTTCTAAAACTTCCTAGCTCTCCTCTTCCCTTATTGGCACTCATTGGGGAACCAGGAAAATTGAGAGAATTAGTTCCCCAGATGGAACTAATTTTTGTGGGGCCAGGTAAGCTTAACTCCCCATTTTAGTCACCTAAAAAGGGACAAAGAACTGTCCTCCTATAGAATATCTAATTGATTCAACTGAAATCAAGTTTTCTGTAACCTTTCCCAGGCTATAAGCTCTCTGCATTGGACCTCACTAACCACTGTTCTAATGTCATATCTGGTAATTGTGTAAACTTAACCTGCAGTCTCCTAAGTTCCTTGGGAACTTTTCCTTGTGAAAAGACTACTCACCTTTTGATTCTCTTCTTCTATATTATCCTTCCCCAAATTCAACCATGAGGTCAACCAACAAGGCCATTCAATTCATTTCTGGGCTAGACCTAACTCATTCTGGTCCTGAGGTTCAGATACTCAATGGGCCGTAACATTAACAAAATGATGTTTATTTAATAATATCATGAAAAGGACATTCAGCAAGGATATGACATTGATTCATTTGGTGAAGCTGCCTCCTGCCTCAACATTTACTAAGGCAGTGCATCCTAGTAAACATTGGATGTCAAGCCTGAAGAACCAGTAACTGCTTGCTTGTACGCTGGCCTTTTGTACTTGGATAGCTAATTCATTGGCATGGAGTCAGTTCCCAGGATCAATTGAGTCTAGATAACTTCATTGCCTTTTAGGGAAAACCAAGATTAGTTTATGAGTCAGAGACCTTAGTAGATGTTCCTACCATTCAAATCATCCCAAGTTTCTCTACGTTCTTCATACTTGTCATTTCTTCCAGTGCATTAGTATTCTTTTCCAGTGATATTCTACAATTTGTTCAGTCATTCCTTAGCCGATAGGCAATCATCTTCTTTCCAGCTCTTCATAAACCAGAAAGAGAGAGCACAGTCCAATATGCCTTGGGGATAGTTAACACATTTTCATCTTGATTAAACAGCTGCATTGTTGGGCACTACTGGCAAAGCTCTACAAAATGTATTTATCTCCCCTAGGAGAGTGCAAATTATTTGGAGAGAGGAGCCCTGGTTTATTCCTTTCTTTATTTCTTTCGATGGCTTACACATTTCAGGTCTAATAATTTGGTACATCTAAGAGGTTGTACCAAATTAAGCTAAATGTTGGATTTCTAGGGTATAGATCTGCCTCTTACCCCCAACTCTTATCTCTCTTAAATGGACTAGGAGAAAAGTAAAGGTAGGCATAAAACCAAAAAGAAGAAAACAGCACATTCTTTGTCTGGTCTTTAGAAGCTATAAACTCCCTTTAGATCTTTCTAAACTAAAGTTTCATTTTTCTTTATACTTGTGAGTATATGGATTAAAATTTCTTATAAGGAAGTTTCACAAGATTTTGTAGATCATACACTGGGAGAGACTTCAAGGATCATCTAGTCCAATCCCACTCATTTTACAGAGACCATTTAACTCCAAAGAAATTAAGCGACTTCTCCAAGGTCACATATGTAATAAACAGTCAAGCCTAGATTCAAAATCAGACCCTCTGATTCCAAAGTCACTAGTATTTTCAACTATAGCATGCTGAGAGAGAGAGAGAGAGAGAGAGAGAGAGAGAGAGAGAGAGAGAGAGAGAGAGAGAGAGAGAGAAAGAGCTGGTAACATGGAGAATACTCATCTGGGAGGATGTGGTATGTTTCTACTATACATGGCAAATGCATTTAGGAAACAATTATCTCTTTATGAGGGCTAATTTTGGTAACTCTAATACTAACACAAGCTGGCTGTGTGACCTTGGGCAAATCAATTAACCCCTCAGTTCCTCTAGGCAACTCTCTAAGACTATAATTTGCAGAAGAGATGCTTATCTGAATTGATGGAGCAAGTTTTCCCTTTGGGAGTTACCTACATAGAAAAAAAATCACTGGTCCAGAACAACTAAAAAAAAAAGTACCGTCAAAAAGCATGCAAGGGTAAAAATGTGGTCAAGCAACTGGTGATTGAAGACTTCTAGAAAGGAGGAATCCACTGTCTCCTGAGGCAGCCCATGCCACTTTTGAGTACTGGTGCTAATTACTAGTAATGTATAGCTTACCTCAAGACCACATTGTCTCTTTGCATCTCCCACCCATTGTTCTTGATTGTGTCTTATGGGGCCAAACAGAAAAAGCTTAATCCTCTTCCATATTTCAGCCCTTCAAATATTTGTTATCTCTCTAGTTTGCTATTTCTCCCTGCCCCTTAGTCTTCTCTTCTCTAGGCTAAATAACCCCAGTCCCATCCAACTGATTTTCAGTTAATTCTTCAACCTAGTTGTTAAAGGGATAAATCTCCATTAAATCCAAATCTGTGGGTTGTTCATGGGAAACCAAGACTATAGTGCATATGAACTATTTTAGTCTAATTCAACAAATTAGATCAAATCAACAAATATTTGCTCTGGGTAAAATCATATGCAAGGTTATTATGTTTGTGTTTATTTGCAAAATTTATTAGAAGTCATGTTTTGAATAGAAGTATACATTGGAAATATGTAGCATTTAGGAAAATGTTCATAGTAATTTTCTCCCTCTATGATGTGCCTCCAAGTAAAACTATATATATATATGTAAAATTCTAAAACAGCTCCTGGTCTTCACCAATAATAACTTTTCCATATTTCCACTGCTTGGGAGTACTCGTAAAATTATTTCTCCAGACTTCAAATGCCATCTTTTCCTTCCTAAGAATGGGTAACAAAAAATTAATCTTGAGTAATTTTTCATATTAAAAGAAACTTTCTGGAAGACAAATATTGCACACCCCATGCATTCCAAGCATGATCTTTGTTATAAGATTCACTTTTCACACATGATGCATAGCATATGCGTGAAATTATGGTACCCTTCTTGGGACACTGAGTACTTGGCTTTCTTCTGTGTTCTTTGTTGCCAACTATTGGATTAAGAAACTTTAAAAAGTTAACTTTAGGTTTTGGGGAATACTGTAATATAATATAATCAGGATTAAAAGAAGCTGGGTAGAATAAATTGGAATTTACAATTGTATTTCCATTAAAGGGTTTTTTAAGCTCTCATCATAGTACGAGCACATCGTACGGATTATCAAGGGAGTGATATTCCATTCCATATACTCCCTCTCCCACTCACACCCCCCCCCCATATGCCAGTAATGTGATTTTATTATAGCAACCCTTCCTTTTTGAGCCTTGGTTTTTCTCTTTTCAATTCAAAGTAAATAATTTGTTTACCATTATAGTTTTCTTAAGGTAGAAGTGTGAAAAGATCTATTAAAATATTTATTTTATTGAAAACATCAAGATTATACTAAAAATGAAAATGAGAAAATTACAACATAAATGTCTTTCATCTTATGTTGACCAGCCTTGTGTTATCTGTGTAGGAAGCCCCTAGTAAGGAACTTACTTTGCCAACAACCAGTAACCTCCTCTCTACAATTTAGAGTTGTCTAAGAGCAGTGTGAGGTTAAGACATGCAACCAGTATGTGGCAGAATTAAAATTTGAACGTAGGTTGTTGCGATTTTGAGGCAGGCTCTCCATACCACATGTAAATAATTTAAAACATTTTATATTACTTTGTTGTTGGCTTTTAAGATGGTGCCTGATGCTGTGATGAGATGATAAACTGATTTTTTTTTATCATTTAATTTCCTCCTTAGCAATTGTGTTTTATAAAAAGCACTGTTTAGGGAATGGGGACCCTGGAGATCAAACTAATTGTCAGAAACTCAGTACTGGAGCATTACATGGATATAAACCACAGTGTTTTCAGAGCTAAACTACCGGTTCTTTTGCAATTTTTTTTCTGTTATGCAAACAAGATATGAAAAGTCTTGGGTCTGCTTTTCGCAAAGCTCTCTTTGATGCAAGAACACTCTGATCTATTTTGCATTTAAGTGAAATATTTGCTTTTTATGAATGTAGAGACTTTCAAGAATATGATTTGGTTTTCAACGTGCCCATGTGCAGTTTCTGGGGCCAACAGAATGAATGAGATGAGAGAATTCTGTCTTGAGTGAGTGGCAGGGGGATTTAGCAGCTATCCATTGATTATGCAACAGCCCAGCTTTGGTTTCCAAAGAAAATATGAACAATCTGCAGCACATTTAAAACTGCTCTTTATCAGACACAGGAGGGACAACATAATTCTCTTGCTGATAACAAACCTAGAATATTTAGAAAGGAATGGCTCATTGGCCTATATCTGCTCGAAGAAAACATTCCTAGTGTCCTTATCTTTGTGCATAGAATATATTCCAATTTAAAATAACCTGACCTTTCAAGGAACAACATATTTAGGTATTACAATAGTCTTTTCCTCTGGCCCTGTTAAGATATTTTTAGAGCATTTATTTTGCAGTTAAATCTATTTTAAGAAATAATCATTGGAATGGGAATGAAAGTCCTGGGGTCTAAATTAAATTTAGAAGTTATTTGATCTCTTTAAGTTTTTATGTTTTATTTAAGTCTGTTGGACTTTGACAGGCATCTAAGTTCACTGGTGTTGGAGAAAAGATGGGAAAATGGCCCTTGGATGTTGTAGGGAAAAATAATGGAGTAGAGTTGGTTTTTTGTTTGTGTGTTTGTGACCATTAGGCAACCAGGTTTCTTAAACTGAAAGTCAGGACAATGATATACATTTAGCAAGAATTTGATCTCTGGATGAGAGATACTATAGAAGTACAAATTAGTACTTTCATGTGAGTTTCTTTCCCAATGAAACACAGGGACAAATCTGTCTCTAATTATATGTTGCTTGGCTATGGCACTTTTCATCAGAGGACCTCAAAGTACTTTGCAAACATTAATTAGGCTGCCCAGTATCCCCGTGGAGCAGATGTGAGTCTTTCTACTGATTTACAGAACAACAAACTGAGACACAAGGCAGTTCAGAAGCCACCTAATATTGTCCTGTGAAAAACACACATGGGCTCCTTGCTAATCACTTGCTGTAATCCATGTCAGTTCACCCATTTGCAGTTGCCTATCTTAAGCCAAAAAATCGTAGAACTTCAGAAAGCAAAACAGCCAGCACTTATGCATCAGACTACTATGTGAAAGACTTCTCTTCTCAGCAAAGACTGGGTCCAGCTCTACCCAAGAACATCCAAAAGTCCTTTATAGGTTAGTCTCCTTCTGCCAAGCATGTTGGGTAAATGCTGAACCTTTTGGTGGTGTTGCAAAAAATGACATTTCCGGGGTTGTCAAGTGACGTCACTGGAAACAGAGGTAGTAGCAGGTCACAATCTCTTCATACTTCAATTATATTCCAGTCTTTTCTGTTAGTAGACATATGGAGATGTGCTTATAAATGCTTAACAACTGGCTCTTTGAGAAACAAAATTTGCCCAACAGATTTTAAAATTTAATCTGAATTATTAACATTTTCTCCATCACTTTTTGAAGTCTAGACCAGGGGTGGGGAATCTGTGGCCTTCAAGGTCCTTGGATGTGGCCTTTTGACTGAGTCCAAGTTTTACAGAACAGATGCTTTTATTAAGAGGATTCGTTCTGTGAAGTTTAGATTCAGTCAAAGGGCCACACTTGAACATATAGAGGACCACATGGGACCTTGAGGCCACAGGTTCCCCACCCCTGGTTTAGACAATCAACAAAACAATAAATTAAACCCTAATTTGTAGCATTTACTGATTTCTAGGGTATAAATAAGGGGCAGCTAGGTGGTCAGGAAGACTCATCTTCCTGAATTCAAATCTGGTCTCAGATACTTACTGGCTATGTGACCCTGGGCAAGTCAAAACCCTTTTTGCGTCAGTTTCCTAATCTTTAAAATGAATGGAGAAGGAAATGGTAAACCACTCCAGTATGTTTGCCAAGAAAACTCCAAATGAGGACCTTTAGTGTTAGACACAACTAAAATGACAGAAGAAGGAGAAGAAGAAGAAGAAGAAGAAGAAGAAGAAGAAGGAGGAGGAGGAGGAGGAAGAGGAGGAGGAGGAGGAGGAGAAGGAGGAGGAGGCATAAATGCTCACACTAAAAATTTAATAATTGACTCTTGTGGGCCAGTTCAAGCTGGTTCCAGTTCGCCCTTGTTACATCTTCCTCCTCTTGATGTAGATCCACACCAGAGTACATGGCTTCAAGAGTGGATGTGGTTTGGGAAGACTTACATGAACTGATACAGAATAACATAAGCAGAATGGGGAACAGAATATACAAAATGACTACGAAAATGGAGAGAATAAAGGAAATATGAAACTGAAAGACAGAAGTGTAACCCCAGAGGATTGAGAAGATGTACTTCCCTTCCCTTCTTTGTAGAGGTGGAGGTCTATGGGTATGGAATAGTATCTGTACTCTCAGACTTGGTTGAGGTATGGTTGATTTCATTGAATTGCTTTCTTATTTATTACAAGTAGGGGAGAAATGAGGGATATATTTGGAAAAGTGGGTGATTTTGATGATGAGTTCCATGGAACTGAGTTAGATTGATTCTCAGAAAATAGGCATGTAGTCCATCACTGAATCCCTCCCTACTTAAAATCTTTTCTACTTGGGAAGACCTACAGTTTGTGTTTTGTTGGCACAGCCTTTGTGGAACACAGAGTCAAGCATTTCCAAGCTCTGAAATTCTATAATTCAACATGATGAATTGTAGCAGAGATTCAACCTCTGTGTAATAAACACAGAAATTACAAAAAGTGTGTATTTCTCTATGTGATGCTGAACAAATTCCCAAATGCCTTCTAAGTTAGTTCAACACAGTATAAGTCAGATCCATAATGTGCCTGGAGTGGAAATGTGAGAGATGCTTTGCTCATTTGAATTGTTCCTTTTTAGGGTTTGTGGTCTAGTGACTAATGGGCAGGAAACTCTTGCTCACTACGTGGGTTACCTTTTCCTCTACATCCCCTCATCACCTTACTGGCAGACTACTACAACTGCATCCTAACTGCTATTCTTCCCTCCAATCTCTTCCCTCCCTCTCTTCCCCTCATTCTGTCCTATATACCATGGCTAGACTGATATTTCAAAATGCTTTCAACATATTACTGTCCTACTTGGGAGTTTGTTCTGATGTCTCACTTACCCATATCAGATTAAACTCCTTTGCCTAGTGTTTCATATCCTCCATAAAATGACCCTTATCTTTTCTTTCTAACCACACTCAAAGGAACCTTCTTTATATTCAAGGCCTGTTGCCTTATTTTCTCTAAACTCCCTCCCATGTCAGTGCTTGGGCTGTTCTCTCACTTTTTGAATGACTTTTCCCGTGTATCCTATCCGTTCTCTAATGTCTAGCGCAAGTCTCATCTCCAGCCTATATCGACCTCCCTTTTGTAACTCTACCTGCACTATGATCCGCATTGTGTACTTGACACCTTCTTCTATGTTCTCCTATTTTTCATTTTAATGCAGTCATCACCATAATTAGACATTTACCAGTCTCCTACTATATGCAAGACACTTTTTGAGTATGTATTATTTAAAAGTATCTGAGCATGTTCAAGCACATGTGTAGATGACTTTTAAGGTGCCTTCAAGCTCTGAGATTCTGTGATTCAACATACATTTATTTACCTATTTATCTACACATATATATGTTTATGTATTCATTTATTTGTTTATCTTTCTATTTACTTATTTACCTATGTATTTATCATCTTGTCCTGAGATTTCTTATGTAAGGGTGAGAGTTGTTTGAGTAAATCAATTAAATCACCCCATCTCATTTGAAGTAAATAATAATATGCTAGGCCTCACATCTTAACAAAGTAAGAATATGTTTCGATTAATTATAGGCTAAATGTGAAAAAGTCTTTGATCAACTGGAGTGATATCGGCTTTAGAAGAGGGTTAAGATTGGCTGAGGAAACTTGAGAATACATTCTGGGGCCTGAATGAAACCAAAGAGTTAGTTCAGAACTTAAGAAAGAGCTAAGCACTCAGAGAGGAAATTATAATTCAGCTAAAACTCTGAGAAAGAATTGATTTGGGTAGGGTAATGAAGAGGTGGGAGTGGATGAGGAACAGAGCCCCAGCCTTGGCTTCAGTCTTGGCCCCACAACTCAACAAACAGCCCCCACAGAAAAATACCTAAGGAGATGCTTTGAAGAATCTAGTAAAAAGACTTCCAACATCAAAGAATTGTGAGTCATCTCTTTGCTACATATGTTTCCTAGGCTTTAGCCCACTTTCCTGTATGTGTGTATGTATATGTATATGTATATGTATGTGTATGTGTATGTGTATGTGTATGTGTATGTGTATGTGTATGTGTATGTGTATGTGTATGTGCATGTGCGTGTGTGTATGTGTATGCACATGTGCATGTGTATGTATATGCATATGTGTACGTGTATGTACATGTATATGCATACGTGTATGTATCTGTATATGTGTAGGTATATGTATATACATGTATATGTGTATGTATATATATATGTGTAAGTATATGTATATGTGCATATGCATATGCATACATATTTCCTGTGCATATTGATCTGAGAGTGTTACAGTTTTAGGGAATATATGTTCCAATTCTACTGTAGTAAAACATCCTTTTAAAAATATTTTTTAAAAAATATCCTTTAAAAAAACTAATTGGATAAATAACAGTTTACTCATAATCATGGTGGGAAATACACCTGTTGAGGCTCAAGAGCTATAGCATTAGGTCTTCCCTTCAAACCCCTAAGGGTAATACCTTACATATACACATGCACAATACATACATACATACGTGTACGTATGCATGCATAATACATATATTTATTTGTATTTACACACATAAATCTATCAGCTACGTCAAATTGCCTTGGGCGCTGATACAGAGAATCTTGTGAATGTGGACACGGAAAGAATGGATGGCCTATACCTCCAGGGAAAAAAGACAAGGGAATTTGTACCCTGGGCCTACAAAGCGTTATGAGTTAAGGTGAGCACATTTGTCTGTGCGTGGCATGGAATTGAGCTGGGTGAGGAGGAAGCAGATGTCCCCAGATGTCACTGCCCTGGCCAAAGCCCCGTGTGCTAGTTACGACCTTAACGTATATGCACATGTATCAGCACCTCACCTATCTGGTCATTTAGTTATGTTATAGTGCACTCTTGCTAATTCATTTTTCATATTTGCATGTAGTCATTCCCCAACTAGATGACAAATTGTCTGTGGGCAGGTCTTATATTTCCCTTTCGCGTCCTATGTTTACCCTTTTTGTACCCCAAAGTTCATAGCACAGTGCTGGATCCACAGTATTGCCTGTTATGATTATACCTCCACAAAAGTCTTATTCTGCTCCTCATCATGTCAAATCTTGCTGATACTACCTCCACAAGGTCCGTCACTTCTCTACTCACAGAGTCACCAACTTAATTCAGGTCCTCATCACCTCTCACTTGGCCTCCCTGCCCAAAGTCTCTTTCCTGTTTATCTTCCACACAGCTTCCAAAATGATATTTCTTTAACAAGTTGGTTTATTCATTTTTAGTTTTCAACATTCACTTCTATAAGTTTTAAATTTTCTCCCTCCTCTTCTCTCCTCCCCAAGATGGTATGCAATCCAATATAGGCTCTACGTAGACGTTCCTATGAAACATACAAAATGATATTTCTAAAGCAGAGGTCTGGCTATACTACTCGACTACTCAAAAATATCTAAGGGCTCTCCAATATCTCTAGAATTAAACACCAACTCTTCTGTTTGGCCTTTTACGATCTGGTTCCAATTTACCTTTCCAGCCTTATTGGTCACTTTCACAATTTCTACTGTCCAACCAGACTGTCCTTTTTGTTGTTCTTCATATTAAATCCTCTCTTTCTCATCTCTATTCCTTTTCACAGGCTATATCCCATTCCCGGAAGGCACTGCTTTTCCCTCTTTACCTCCTATAATTCCTAGTTTCCTTCAAAGCTCAGCTCAAGCGCCACCTTCTACCAGAGGCCATCACAGATTTCCCTAGACATTAGTGCCTCTCCACCCCTCCCTATGCTAAACTACATTGTATTTATTTTGTATATACACACACATATTACATATGTATAGCTGGGTCCCCATTAATGATAACAATGAATCCTATAAAAGGGTTGCATGTATTGCACAATTTGAAGTTATAATTATATAAACTGTGGTAGTTGGTTCCAGTCCAATGGAAATATGCAAGGCTAATTCAAATAATGTGATCGCTTCACAGGATTCGTATTTATATTAATTGGGACCTGATTGAATGTAAGCTCTTGAATGTCAGGGACTGTTTTGTTTCTGTCTTTGATTACCAAGGACCTAGTATAGTACTTGGCACCTAGTAGGTAATTAGTAAACATTTCTCAATTGTTTGGTTTATCGGTTATGCGGAGGTGTTTCTGGGTTCTGGTAGGCAGTTCCAGTAGATGATAAATTTTCACAGATCCTTCCAGGCTGGAAAGGTTTCAAGCATATGTTTCCAAATGGATCACAGTAAGTAAATTTTGAGAGTCTCCTTACCAGAATGTTGGCAAGTGGCTGATGAGCTCTTTTGGCCAAAACAACCCTCCAAGCAGCATCTACTAAGACTTGGATGGGACTCCAATGTGCATTGGTGGAGAAAACATCTTGATAAAATCACAGATATTCTGAAGAGTTAAAATAAGATAAAAACCTAACTATTATGAATTCTAATTTCATCTCTGTCTTGTGTCATCTAGACTCAGATTTTCTGAATTCTATTTCTTCTTCTTTTTTTTTAGTCTGAAAAATGGAGATAGCCATATAAACTGATTTCTTGGGGATGTTGTAAAGAATAACAGTATAAAAAAATTCACAGAGCATTTTGACATCTAGAGATTGCCTTAAATTTGCCAACAAAATCCTAAGACAGACATTCAAAGAGATGCAAAGGTAGCCCAGCATTGGGGATGGTATAAAGAGCGTTATTTTATGTTATGTTAAAAAAAAGCTTTGTGTACTCTGACAAATAAAGCAAGTAGTGCCAAGTTCAGTGTGTCTTAATACAGCCTTCTGTCATGTATAATTGTGGATGCTCTTTTAAAAAGCCAACAGTACTGAATGCCTAACAACAAGGAGAATTAGGCCTTGCAGACACAGCTGCATTCAAAGCCTTAATGTTGTCCTTTTATTTCCCCCTTTTGAAATTCCAAAAAGAATCTAGTCTGCTCCGTAAGCTTTTAATTGGCACCTTTAAGAACAAAAATGATCATACATTATAGAAGCATAGAAGGCCATACAACTAAATCTGATTCAATGTTCACTTGTAAGGTGCACGGAATAAATGAAGTTCCTGCTTGTCTCTGAGGAGGAAATACATGAATTATATTTCAACTCAGACTAGTGTTTATATTCTAAGAAATAATGAACTTTAAGTGAAAGTATCTAAATTCTGATCACTACCAGGAATACCACACAGGTAGTTTTTGCCATTTCTTGACACTGCAGATAATTAATACCTTTCAGGTAACTGAGTATCGATCACTACTCTGTACTACTCCAGAGAGTAGCACAGGAACCTACTAGGAGAAATAATTAATAATAACAATAATGTTAGCTTAACATTTGTAGTAGAGATGTACCAGGCACCATGCTAAGTGTTTTACATGTTTCATTTGATCCTCACAACCACCCTGGGAGGTAGGTGCTATTAGTAGTATTCCCCATTTTACAGGTGAGGAAACTGAGTAAACAGAATTTAAGTTGACTCACCCAGGGTCACATCAGTGACTAAGGCTGGATTTGAACTCAACTCTTCTTGACTTCAGGCCCAGCACCTTCACCATTGTATCACACAGATGCATAGGCAGGGACATTAGACCTTTGGATAAGCTTTTGTTATCTTTCCCCCTCTTCCTATGACTTCATTATCTTCTTCCTTCTTCATTTTCTCTTTACTCAAATAAGAAAAAAAAATCCCCAAATTTACACTTTCCACATCTCTTCTTTTTTGACACACTCTCTTAGTGACTTCATCAGTTCATAAAGGTTTAACTATCAACCTTATTTTCATGACCCTCAGATCTATATTTACAGTCCTGCTCTCTATCCCAGGCTGTAACATCATATAACCAAATCCCTATTGGACATCTTGAAATGGATGTTCCGTAGATACATGTCCCAAAATGAACTCATTATATTTTCTTGCAAACTCGCCCCTGTACTAAATTTCTTTATTTCTATCAAGCATACTTCCATCTTTCCAGTCATTCAGGTTTGCAATATCGGTGTCATCATTAACTCTTTGCTTTCATTCACCCCATATATACAGTCTGTTGCCAAATCTCCATTTCTACCTTCTTCCACAGCATCTCTCTTATTTGTCCCCTAAATACTCACACAGCCACCAACCTTATTTAGTCCCTCGTTACTTCTTGGCTAAACTGTTGAAACTGTTAAAACTGTTGAAACTGTTACTTGGTCTCACCTCCTCAAGCCTCTCTCCTATCTGATTCAGCCTTCATACAGCTTGTTAAAGTGATTTTTTTCTAAAGCACAGGTTGAGCACCTCACCTCACTACTCTATAAGTGACAGACTTCCTTTTACTTCTAAAATCAAAGTTGGTAATTTATTGGTTTTTGGTTGTTGAAGCCCTTCACAACTGGGCCCCAACTTACCTCTTAGCCTTTACACCTTATTCCCGAGTGCACTGTGGTCTAGACAAAACAGCCTTCCTTCTGTTCCTCATACATAGCGCTCTACCTTCCACTTCCATGCTGTTGCATTGGTTATCTTCCTTACCTCTCTTTCATGATTTCTAGTTTTCTTCAAGACTTATCTCAAGTGTCATATTCTCTATGAGGCCATTACTGATCAACTCAGCTGCTGGTCTCTCCCCTTTCCCTATACCAACACCTATCTATTTCATATTTGTTTTGTGTATATATATATACATATACATATATACACAAAATAACATGGCCAACTCTAGCCCCAATCTCTCAAATCCAGGCATGTTTGATTTGGATTCTAAAGGGCCTTGAAAGGGTCCTTCTTTTTTCTGCCAAGCAGCTTGAGGCCCCACCAGCCATGTTGCCACCTCCACCAGCTCCGTTTAGCCATTTAACATTTAGCTTTTACAAAGAAATATTTATTTCAAAGATATAACAAGAACAAAGATATAAACATTCCCCTACTTCGTTGGGGGCATTATCCCCTCAATGCCCTCTCAGTCTCTGGGTAGCAAGGAGGAAGAGGTTTACAATTTTGCTCAGTTCCTACATAGCATTGGTCCCATGAGGTTCATGTTCAAAGCTGGCACTGCTGCCAGCTTCTGTTAGGCTGGAGTCTTAGAACTGTATTCTTATAGTTCCTGGGTGTGTCTTGGCAGGTAGATTCCCAAGTATTTTATGCTGTCTTCAGTTCTTTTAAATGGAATTTCTCTCAGGCTGGATTCTTGGGATCTTTTTTCCTTAGCACCTTGCTGCTGGACTGGCTACAACACCTAGCTTGGTTTCTTCAACTCTCAGGTACCTGGCATTTGAGCCCCTAAATTTTGCTTGGAGACTTTGCTGCCTGCATCTAGAATGGAAAAAAAATGAACTAAGAAGTCAAAGACTGGGCCTACTTATCAGGGGCCACATGGCCTCAGGTGGGGAATAAGGCCACCTAAAGCTTTTCCCAACCCTTTACCATACTGAATGGTGAAGGAGTCATCTACCTCAGTCTTGAATCCTGCAAAAACTAGCTAGTGCTGAGTCAGGCTGTTTTGAAGACTACAATAATTCTGGCTATATAGTCAGTGGGGAAAAAAGTTTCTTTCAACTGGATGGTAGGCCAAGCCAGACTGTATATGCATGCTCCAGTCAGCTAGTCTCCTAGGAGCAAGTCCGTTGCATCTTCTACTTGGATGGACACCATCTTAGGAAACTGATAATATCTACACATGAACCTGACTCCCATCATACCTATATAAATACTCATTGTTTCTCACAGCAAGACCATAAGCTTCTTCATAGCTGAGATTGTTTTAAATTTTGTTCTTGTATGGCTAAGCACCTAGTAGATGCTTAATAAATGCTTGTTGATAGATTTTTTTCTTTATTTCATTGCTTCATTCAGCCAGTCTTGGTTAGCGCTAGAATTAACTATACTATTCTCAGTCCTTGGAATTAGTAAAAATTTTGTATGAAGAGAATCTTTCTTGGAAGTTGAGGCCTGTGTAATCTTATTAAAATATATTGGCTCTATGATCTCACTGCTGTTCTGTTACTGCCAAATTAAGGGTGTATATAAGTTTACTATAATTTCTTTGTTAGATGAGCCAAAGTTCCATATGAGGTGGCTTATATTAAAGACTTTTTATTATTTGTTGTAGCATGGCTTTGGGCTCCTGAAAAAAGGTTAGTTTTATATGAGCAATAAAAGCCTATTTCCTTGGGTAGTTAGTATTTCATTACACAATCATTAATACCATCTAAGCACAAGTGATATGCTATTTGAAATCCAAGAAGAGTTTCTGAATGACCTGCTTGGTAATTTATAGTTGGTAGATTGCCTTAATTCTTAACCACACTACTGTGTTTAAGGCCTATGAGTGTTTACAGCATGATTTCTTCGAAATCACAGTAATTTTATTTTATTTGGGGGTAGTGTTGGTGGTTGGAGTTTAACCATGGCATTTAAGTAATTTATGAAAAGACGGTTAGAACTTGAAGATACTGAGATATTCTCTAGTCCAAACTACGTGGAAGAAAAACCAGTCTTGGTTAGGTGGAATGATTTGCTCAAGGTCACACAAGAAATTAGTGGCAGAGCCGAGATTCAAACTCGGGCTTGCTTGATGCTCAGGTTAATAATCTTTCCACTATGCCATGTGTCTTTCACTAAAGCTAATTATGCAAATTAGGAATGTATTTCCCTCTTCAAGAAATTATAACATCAGACCCAACTGTATTGCTAACTCTAAATCACGTCATTAGAAACCTTTATCAAGGTTGTAACTCTCAATCCTGTCCATGATTTAAACATTTTTACAGTGATTTAGAACAACAACTTAGAATACCTGTTACAAGGTGGTTTGATTTATTGAATCTGATTAAGTCCTAAGTTTGCAGATTTGCAGGTTTTCCAGGTAAGAGGCTATTTGTTATTCCATATACTCCTGATACTGTGAGTGTTACGGTTCCATGTTTATCCAAATGAAAAATTTCAGAAGGTATTTCTAAGATTAAATTTCCTCAGTTTTCTCTTCAGTACTGGAGAAGAATTAAACAAACTTGAACTTTTGGAAATAGGTGGCTATTGAAATGGGAAAATGTAGTTTTCTCTTTCATTGTTGATATATCACAGGAGATCAAAAGAAAAGCACACAAGATGGCGCTATTGTTCTGTGAGTGGAATAAGGTCTCAGGCCATGCACTGGAATCTGCAAACCATTGTGATGAAAAACTGAATCCATAGGTCTCTCCTTATCCATGTATAGATCTATTCATTCATAAGTTCATTTGACTTCTTATTGAAAATAATCCTTAGATTTCCATGTGTGGTTGAGCTTCCATCTCACAAACAACTTCTTTTCCCTCTCTTTTCTTTCACTCTTTGTTGTTAAAGGTTTTATTGGTAGAAAAACAAAGGTTTAATAAGAAATACAGTATTTGCCAACCAAATACACTGTTAATGAGAAATGCAGTATTTGCCAACTGAATGCACTGTCTGTTTTTGAAAACAGAGCCAAAAAACCTTGGCAGCCAATGATTTTGATTGACTTGACACACTTTCTGGAATGGCCCCAGCTGTTAAAGAGCTTTGTGGGGAGTTTGGGTGTAGGGGAGAAAGAAGACCTGAGTGCAGAATTGTGTTAGAGCTGTTTTACGATGGCTGCAGTATTTCTGGTAAGAAAAGTTATTAGGTGTTTATGAGCATTTCAAAAGGCCCAGCAAAAAACCCCCAGATTCCATGTAAAAATATCCACTTTGGGACCTTTAACACTAAGAACAGAACTTCAGTTGGGGAGGTTGAGGGGTGTGATCAGTGTAAAGCAGTGGTTGTTCTTAGCAGAAAGGGTTTATTGGGGGAATTCCAAAAGGATGAAGGGGCTGCCAGATTTAGTAAGGAAGGGAGGGCAAGTTGTTGTGGTTGGATAAAGGAGGATAATTTGGCTTCCTCATGCTGCTGTGGCTTCTGGATCACATCTCTCCCATATCCAAATAAAGGAAGCTCATTATGAATTAGTGGAGGGATCTTTCTTTTTCAAGTTTGTCTATAAGGGTTCTTAAGGTGGGGCCCAGAAACCATGGTCTGTGGATAGATTTCAGATGATCTATAAACTTGATTGGGAAAAAATTATATCTTTATTTCAACATGATTTGTTTCCTATGTATGTAATTTCATGTATTTTAAAATGTTATTCTGAAAGGTGTCTGAATTTATCTGATAGCCAAAGGGGTCCATGACACAAAAAAAGGTTAAGAACCCCTGCTCTAGGAAGTATAGAGACTGGCTCAGGGAACATTCCTGAGCACTTACTGAGCTTCCAATGAATTAGATCTAGTGCCCAAAGAATTAATAATCTAAATACAATTTCAATGGTTGTACAGCATCATCTTTCTGCTACTATTATATAAAAAAATTTCCTTTGTAGGTGATGCCATGCACTTACTATTAGAAGGACACATACTTTAAATGGTTTTTCCATTAATGTTGATTTCATTTCCCTAGATCAGCAGGAAGTTTTTACCTAGGCTTCTTTGTGATCAATAACATATTTATAAGAATGAGAGCTGAGATTTGAGGTTCAAACTCTGACCCTGAAATAAAGTGAAGGTATAGCTTGGATTAAAACTTTATATTTTAATACTAGGATTCAATATTCTATAGGAAAAATATTAGCAGTACTTTTTCCAAAGAATACAAAATAATCTATATTTTTATGTTATTTTTTAAAAAATGTAAACTCTTCCATGAAATGAAACTTAGAAAGAAGTAACCAATGGGAGAAAGGGGCAGACTTCACAGAGTGATGGTCCAGGTTGAGAAAGATATGTATATGCCTGTTCCAGGGCAAGTGGTTCCTAGGTGCCAAGGGAAGTTCTGGGATGAGAGTGGCAGCAACATGGTTTTAAAGTCTGGAAGCCGAAATAGTGCTGAGAGGGAAAGATAAGCCCTTGATTATCATTTAGTCCCTTTCAATTCTTCAAATATATTTACCTTTCTAGGTTCGTTCTAGGTTCCACCTTTTCTGTATTTGTGTTTCAAAGATTCTCCCTAGCTCTAGTTTTTTTTTTAAACCAGGAATGCATGAAAATCCTCTATTCTATTAAAGATTTATTTTTTCCCTTGTAGGATTATGCTTAGTTGAGCAGGATAAGTTATTCTTCATTGTAACTTTTACTTTTGCCTTCCAAGATTCTCTTCTTCACAGTAATCATAGCATTGCCTTGTCCAATCAGGACTATGCTTCCTTGGCACTTGAACTCTTTTGTAACTTGCAACATTTTTTTTTAATTTGACTTAGAAGCTCTGGATTTTGACTATAACATTCTGGTGATGAGTGGATTCTTTCTATTTTAACTTTTACTTCTGCCTGTAATGGGTCTAGTCAACTTTATTTCATGATTTCTTGAAATATAGTATTCAAGTTTTTGTCTGTTCATGGCTCTCAGGAAATCAGATGATTCCTAAATTATGCCTCCTTCACCACCCCTCCATCAGTTGTTTTTGATAATAGAGAGCTCATATGTTCTAATTTCTCAGTTTGTTCTAATATTTTTGGTTGTCTCATTGAATCATTGAATTCTCCATTCAATTTTTTTGTTCCATTCAATTTTTGCTCCATTCAAATTTTCAAGAAGTCAACTATCAGGTCATACTTTCTATCTTCTGTTCTAGGGTATTAATTTTCCTTCCAATATTTTTCTCAAGAGCCCTAATTTTATTTTTGTAGTACTTTACTTCATTTCTTCTATCTAGTCTTGAAGTCCTTGTGGTCAAACTCCTCCTCTTCCTTTCATATTAAACATAATGAAGTTGTTATATTCTGGGTTTACCTCTTAGGCTTGTCTTAATCCAAAGCATTTCATCTTCTCCCCGCCCCTGCCCCTTTATTTTACAAAAATACTAGACTGTGAATGTGGTGTGCTGCATAATATATCAGACTTAGATGATGTAATGGTTAATTTTGCTGAACTATTTCTGCTCTGCCCCCCCCCCCAACTCTTTTCACTCTTTTCTATTCTTTGTTGTAAGGGATGGCTCTGTGGGAGAAGGAGGGGGAATGGAAGACAAAAGATATTTTAAAAAATGATAATATCCATAGCACTTCTTCATTGTATTAAGAGTATTCTTTTATTTATTCACATCTTTAGCCTCAGTTCTCAGATTGGAGCTTTGTGCCAGGGCAAGACTCTGCTCCATTTTGCTCTCTTGAATGGAGTGACTAGGCCCTGATCCTGTCCCCATTGCTCTCTGGATGCTACTGCTGTTGCCTTGTCCTAGTTCTGAGTGAGGTGCCTGAGTCTTGGTCCCTTTCCCTCCTCTCTTCTATAATCCCTGCTCAGGGAGCTGGGTTGTGAGTTGGGCTCAGGCTCTACTCTCTGCCTGAATCCTTCATTTACACCTCCATTTATGGTGATTCAGTGCCATTGCCAGCCTCAGCCTCTTTTATTTCTCCTTCTTCTTGAGTAGTCACCAACTGAGAGTTGAATTTGTTCCTTCCTATGACCCTGACAGGCTTCAGTCAGATATAGGTAATCATGCTGGCCCAAGGCCTAGCAGAGGGCCCTGGTACAGGCTGCTGCCAAGGTGTCTCTGTATCATCTCCTTCAAACCCTGGTGTATCCACCGGAGATCACAATGTTTTCAGGCTTCTCGCCACCCCCTTCCCCTGCACCCCCCCAGCAGAAAGTTTGGTTAATTTAATGATTAATTTTGCCGAATTCTTTCCCCCTTCTTTTTTATTCTTTGTTATAAGGGATAGCTGGGGATGGAGTGACACAGAATACTGGGAAATATAAAAACAAAAGATATCAATAGAATGGAAAATCCATAGCAATTCTTAGTATTGCATTTCTTATGTTTACTCAGTTCCTGGATTGAGGCTTTGTGCCAGGGCCAGTCTTTAACCTATCTTGCACTCTTGAATGGAGTGCCTAGACCTTGGTCTTATTCTCACTGCTTACTGGATGCCACTGCTGTTATCTCGATATAATTCTGAATGAAGTAGCTGGGTCTTGGTCTCTCTCCCTGACCTCGTGTGCAATCTTGGTCCAGCATAGGGAGATATACTTGGGTACCTTTACCATATTACTATCTCCTTTGGTATCACCTTGGCTCCTATCAAGAGTTGCCTTTGCCCTCTACTAATGCTCTGGGGGGTCAGTTGAGGTTTGATATAACTTTTCACATCTTTATTGGAATTCCAATCCCTTCCAATCCCTACTTTACAGATAAAGAAACTGAGAACCAAAGATGTTATCATTTGCCCATGGTCAAGCAGGTAGTAAGTAGCAGGACCCAGAGCTTTTGACTCTAAATTCAGTTGGTTTTTTATCATTATACAATTCTGACCTTCCCAACCACTATCAAAAAGCTCATTCCTTCAAGAAATAGCTCTCAGATATTAAGAGAAAGGAATCTGACTAGATATTTTCAATTTTGAAGTAAATTTCTTTAACCTCAGAAGTTTTTAAGCTAGTTACTAGCTAGCCCAAATAAACATTTTAATAGATAGGATATCAGTGTTATAATAGACCAAACTGTGGGAAAGATCAATTAATTATCAACTAGCATTTATGAAGCACTTATTATATGCTAAGAGCTAGGAAAATAGACAAAAGTGAATAGTTCCTGCCCTCAAGGACCTTACATTCTAATGGAGGAGAAAACATGCACATGTGTAAGATTATTTTATATACATTCACACATATATACATACATGGACATATGTATATATGAATATACAAGTGGTTTGGGGTAGGAGCTCACTAGCAGCTGGGAGAATCAGAAAATATATCAGCAATTGTAGAGACACAGGGATTGGAGAGGGGGCACCATGTATATGAAAGAGAGACTATGCCAATATGGCTAGATCTTAAAACACATAGAGGAGAGTAATATGTGAAAAGACTGGGAAGGTAGGAAAGGACTAGGTAGTAAAAGCTTTAAATACCAAATGCAGGATTTTATATTTGATTCTAGTGATAATAGGGAGTGACTGGAGTTTTTGATTACAGGGATGACATGGTCAGAACTGCATTTTATGAAAATCATTTTGGCAGTTGAGTGGCATATGGACTTATGTTGGGAGAGTCTTGGGGTAGAGAGGCCAAATAGAAGTGCATTGCTGTAGTTCAAGGATATATATGTTAAGGACCTGGACAAGGACAGTGACCGTGTGAATGGAAAGGAAGGTACAAAGGCAACATATGTTGTGAAAATATTTTTGAGGAAACGAGGCAATCTTGCTTAGGAATATGTTCCCTTAGATCAAATTTCCTTAAGTTATTCATTATTTCCACAGTATCTTCCCTCCCTTTAGGATCAAATGAGATAATACTTGTAAAGCACTTGGCACAGTGCCTGACACAGAGTAGGAGCTTAATAAACACTTGTTTTCTTCCTTTCTCTTCCCTTTTTCTAGTTCTGAGTCCTTGAGGTAAGAAGAGCAATTAGGAAGCTAGTACTATAATCTAGGGGAGAGGTAATGAGCACCTGAACTAAAGTGATGATTGTATGGTGAGTAGACTGGAATAAGATAGATAGTGGAGGTAGAAGTAACACATAGGCAACTATCTGGTCACAGCGGGTGAGGGAGAGTGAAGAGTGAAGATGACTACAAGAATAAGAACCTGAGAGAAGTGTTGTGCCTTTGGCAGAAAGAAGAAAGTTTGGAAGAGGGGTGAGTCTGGGGTAAAAGATAGTAGGTTCTGTTTTGGACACGTTGAGTTTGAGGTATCTCTGAGACATCCATTTACAAATGTCCAATAGGCAATTGGTGACACAGTATGAAGCGGAAGGGGAGAGAGAGAACTGGGGCTCAATAAATAGATCTATGAGCCATCTCCTTAGAAATGATCATGAAATCCATGGGAACAAGGTGGTGAGAGGAAAAGGGAGGGAGGGAGGGAGGAAAGGATGGAGGGAGGGAGACAGAGAGACAGAGAGAGAGAGACAGAAAGAGAGACAGAGAGAGACAGAGAGAGAGAGACAGAGGGAGAAACTGAGTTTGAGTTTGAATCCCAACTCTGTAACTTACCACCCATGAGACTTAAGACAAATCGCTTAACTTCTCTGGGACCCAATTTCTTCATCTATTAAGTAAAAGGGGTGGGGCTAGATGATCTTTAGGGTTCCCTTCAGCTCCATATCTATGATCCAGTGATTTCTTTAGAATCTATTGGTTTTATGTTTTACTTTCTGTTCAATTTAGATGCTTTACTTTGGCCACCAGAGGGCTCCTGTCTACATGATATTGTAAAACCTAAATTTCCTGCATGAGAAAGTAAAGAGAAATGCAATCAATTTGTAGCCTGAATAAAGCCAAAAGTTGAGCATCTGAAAACATTTTCAATGGAGGGAATTTCTTCACAATCGAAGCAATGCAAGACATTTCCACATTTTTGATAAATTTACCATAATTATTCATTTGCATCTATTATCTATTATTTGTTAATAATTTGTGTCCATAGCACATCTAATTAGATAAGATAAATTATAATGATTGATGTAGAAGTACAGTTTGTCAAATGAGTGGCGATTTGGAAATACAAATCCTCACTATTGACCTTGGAGAACAAATCTGGTAGCTTGATAATTGACAGATGTGTGGGAGTAAGAATATGAAAATTAATGAGACTCTATCGAAGACCTGCTAGGAAGTACTGATTTAGTCATATTCACTTTCTATAGTGAGAAGCAAAGAAGGAAAACTTCCCAGAAATCTTAAGATCCAAAGCAAAAAAAAACGAAGCCAAACCAGTGGTGCTATAGACACCAAAATATTTATGGCAATATGTCCTAGGAAAGAGCTTGAAACAAAGTAGGTGCCCATCATTTGAAGAATACTTAAGTAAACTGTGCTTTGTGAATCTAATGGTATATTATTTAGTAAGCAATGATGATGCATGAATATGAGGAATTCATAGAAACACGGGAAGACAGATGAACTGATGTTGAGTGAAAGAGTGAACCAAGATGTCATTATTTATGACTGTAACAATACAAAGGAGAAGATCCTTATAAGGAAGCTGAACTCTTAGTAACTGAAAAATCAGTAATGGTTGTGTCATTATTGACAGATAGCAGATAATTAATAGATAATTAACATATAAATGAAGAATACCTCCATCCATTCAGCAGAAAGGTGAGGGACCACTAGGACAGAAAGATGTATGTGTTGTTGGTTGGAGTCACTGTGCAGGACGTTTTTGCTTAGCTATTTTTCTTTATACAAAGGAAGGTTCAATTTCTAGGACTTGAGTTAACATCCCTCCAACCTCCCAAATAAAAAAAAAAACCTTTCATTTAACAGATGAGGAAACTAAGGCACAGAAAGTTTAAGTCACTTATGAAGTCCTTGAGGACAGGGCCAAACTTTGTTTCTCCAGTGCTTAGGACAGTACTTGGCACATCATAGATGTTTAATAAATGCTCATTGACTGGCTGATAGCTGGGATTTGAATCCAGTTAATTTGACTGCAGACTTAGCATTTTTTTCTATGACATCATACTGCTTCCTGAATTGTGGATGGGAAGTAAAAAGAAAGTAAACTTCCTATAACCTTCCTAAATTTCACTGTAATGGAGGAATTTTTTTTAGCAATAATATGAGAGTGAGGAAAGCCATGAAATATAAAGATTTTTTTACACGTACTAATTAAAGTCAACCCATCAACACAATACAATATCAGGTAAGGATTTGGCCATCTAAAAGAGACACAGGGAGGTACAGGTTGGGTTGGAATGAATATTAAGCAAAGGATGAAATGGAACATTGGTTCCTATAATTATGTTTGACCTTATCTTTAGAGACTGAAGCTCTTTCCTTTGAATAGTCTTCAACCACTTTGCTTTCTTTATTCTGTCTCTATAATGTTAGAAGAATGTTAGATTGGGATTTCATTTTATGAAAGTTAACATCTAAAGATGCAATGTACTTCGTTGTTATTAGTTCCTGTTATTATTTTGAACTGAGAAAGACAGGATGAAAACCGTCTTTCTTAACTTTGAATCTAATCACCCTCTCCCTTTTTTTCCTCTTTAAAATGGAAATTAACCAATTTTGAAAAAACAAATCCTCAGACCTCCAGTGGGATCCAAAACTGAAGAGGGAGAAGGAGCAGATTTCCCCCTTCTTTGCCTTTGGCTGAATATTTGCTGCTCTCTACCCTCCTGCCCCCCACTGACTGGGCCTGCACTAGGTTTCATTGAGCTGCCCTTTTCTGTCTAATGGTGACTCAGACACTAATTGTTTTTTCCTCACTAGTCACCTGTGGGCTCTGGCAGTAATCTAGAAGCATCTGTTCTAAATCCTTCTGGATTACAGGAATTAAAGGCCCCAATTAGAGACCTGGGGTCCTGTAAGTGTAAATCCATTTAACCTTAATTCACTGGGGGCCCTTGTCCAGAAAAGAGGCTGTTTTTCTGCCTTCCACCTTCCCTGCTTCCTAGAAATGTGGTGTACAGAAATATGGTTTCCTGTCCTTAAGCCTTCCTCCTAAAATTTTTATATATGTGCACATATGTATGCACACATGTATATGTGTACATGTGTACATAGTTATACATGCATGCACATATACCTGCACACATGTGATTTTTAAAAAAGTAATTCCAACCTTGGAAAATTTACCATAAAAAGGTCATTAAATCACTAGTCTTTACAATAAATAACCCTAATAATAATCTGTAAAATGTGCTGGAGAAGGAAGTGGCAAACCACTCTAGTATCTTTGCCGAGAAAAGCCCAATGGGATCACGAAAAGTCAGACACAACTGAAAATGACTGAACAACAAAAATGATAATAAAATACTCAAATTGATATGATTCTTTAATATTGGCTAAGCACATTCCTCACAACAATTCTACGAGATAATTGTTGCGTGTGTTGTTCCCACTTAACAGATGAAGAAACTGAGATTTAGAGAAATTAAGTGACTCCCCCCAAATCACCTTTAAGATGAGTATTTAAGGAATTATTATCCCTATTTCACACATAAAAATGAATCTTAGAAATTTTAAGCTACTAAAGTATGTAACCTGCTTTAAAACATTTCTCATCATAAATCCAAGGGAGCTGGATTACATGGAATTTGGATCTTGGAACTAAGGAATGCAGAATCACTTTAGACTGCAATTTCTTAAAGTCCTTTTAAAGATTGATGATATGAATGCAACCAGCAGATTAGCTGGGTTTTTTTTAAAACCAGTGATATTTCTTGAAATGGTATTTGCTCTAACAAACAAACAAATTTTATTACAATATCTGACAGAAAGTTTGAAAACATTTCAGGACCTGTATGCCAATGAGGGGGAAGGGAAAAGCGTTTCTATAGCACCAACCATGTGCCAGGCACCATGCTAAGAGCTTTACATTCCTCTCATAAGATCCTTACAATAATCTTGCAAAGGAGATACTGTTATTATCCCCATTTTACAGCAGAGGAAACTGAGGCACACAGGCTAAGTGACTTTCCCAGGGTCACACAGCTAGTGAGAGTCTGAGACCAGATTTGAACTCAGGCCTTTCTGATGCCAGGCCTACACTCCACCCACTGTGACACCTTCTCTGTCCATTGCTAGTATAGGAACTGTACTAGAAAATGTGTTGCCCTCAAGGAATGCTCCTAACAATAGATGCCAAGTAGTACTATGTCAGGAGCAGAGAAATTTGCTGCAAAAATTCCGGTTAACTGTTTCTCTTCTGATTTTAATTGCATTCATTTTGTATGTACAAAAAGTTTCAATTTTATGTAATCAAAACTATTTTATTTTCTACAATCCTTTCTATGCCTTGTCTGGTCACAAATTCTTCTTCTATAGATAACTATATAACATATTTTCATTCTTGCTCCTCTAATTTCTTTATTTATGAAGAAATAAATGAGGAAAAAAACTGTCATTCATCCTTTTGGAGTTTATTGTGGTAGAGGATGTGAGATATTGGTATAAAACTAATTTCTCCCAGAAGACTTTCTACTTTTCTTAGCACTTTTTGTTTAATAGGGAGACTTTATCCCAGTAGTTTCTATCTTTGGGTTTAAGAATATGCTACTATTATATTTTACCTCGTATACCTAATTTGTTCCACTGATTGAACTCTCTATTTTTAATGAATATTAAATATTTTTGATGACTACTTTTTGTAGTATAGGTGGAGATCTGGTATTTCTGGACCCTCTTCCTTTATACTTTTTTTTCATTCTTCCCCTTGAGAATCTTTTGTTCCTCTAGTTGAATTTTGTTATTACTTTTTCTAGCTCAGCAAAGTAAATTCTGTGGTAGTTTGATTGCTATGACGCTGAATAAGTATGTTAATTCAGGTAGTATTGTCATTTTTATCATATTTATCATATTATATCATGCCTAACCATGAACAATTACAATTTCTCCAATTATTTAGGGATATTTCTCTACGGTGTTTTGTAGTTGTATTCACATTGTTCCTGTGTGTGTCTTGGCAGGTAGACAAATCAAATATTTACTAGCTGAAGTGGCTAGGGGGCCGGACCTGGAGACAGCAAGATCTGAATTCAAATATTACCTCAAATGCTTATTATTTGTGTGACCCTAGAGAAGTAGCTTTTTTTCTATATCCCTCAGTTTTTTCATCTGCAAAATAAGGATAACAATAGCATTTACTTTTCAGTGTTGTAAGGATCAAATGAATATTTGCAAAAGTGCTTTGTAAACCTTGAAAGTGCTATGTTGGTTAATATTATAATGATAATGATGATTATATTTTGAAATTATTTTTAATGGAATATTTCTTTCATTTCTTCTGGGTTTAAATGGTAAAGTAGGGAAGGGCTGATGATTTTTGTAGGTTTATTTTATATCCTGCTACTTTGCTGAAGTTAATTATTTTAATTAACTTTTAGTTCACTTTTTAGGGCTCTCTAAATAGCTCATTATATTATCTGCAGAAAGTAATAGCTTTTTCCCTGTTTGTCTATGTGTATTCCTTTATTTTTTGTCTTACTGCTAAAGTTGTTATGTCTAGTTCTATATAAAATAATAGAGTTGATAATACACATCCTTGATTAATCCCTGGTCTTACTCTAAGATCTCTAGCTTTTCTCCATTACTTGTAATATTGTTTATGGGTTTTTGATAGACTACTCGATGTTAATGACATATTCTATGCTTTCTATTATTGTTTTTAATAGAAACAGATGCTAAATTTTGTTAAAAAAGCATTTTCAGCATCTATTGATATAATGTTATTATTTTTTGTTATTAATATAGTCTGTCATATTTATTCTTTTTCTTATATTTAACCTAATCTACATTCCTGATATAAATTCAAACTGTCCATAGTGTATAATCTACCAGGAAAAAAGTTGTAGGCCAGGGAGTGTTTGCCTGGAAAGAATGTTTTACCTAGAATTCAGCTATCTTTTTTCTTATTTCTATATAGGGAAATTCCCATTTTCTAATTGATTATTGTCTAAATTAGAGAAAGACATGTCTATCTTAAGTACTAATATTAACTATCCCCATTTTAAAAAAATAGTTCTATTCATGTGCATACTTAGGATAATAAGATAGTTAAGAGATAGCTTTCTCTCTTTGGCCAATTCAAATAAGAGAAGGAATAGGAAGAAAGTAGTATGTAGCTCAGGAAGTGATAACTGGGAAACAACCAAGACTGGCTAATTGATTCCAAGGGTTTGTACATTGTTTTCTCCATTAATGGATATTTGATGGTACCCATTGCCTTAGGAATGACAATTTTATCTGCTAATGCCAGCCCAGAACTGAGGTGCCCAGATGCAACTGAACTAACCAGGGTGGTGCTGGCTAGAATCCTTGCGGATTGCCTGCTGTGTCAGGAACAGTCAACAAGCATTAATGATGGTAGTTAAGGTGAGTGTTGCAGAGTCTTGAGCCAGAAGACTAGGCATAGGGGGCATTGGTTGGTAGTAGTAGAAATGGGTGAGAAATCTGTATGCTTGGTTCAGAGTCAGGAGCTTTGGTATGAATCTGGACCAAGAGAAGGGAGGAGCATAGCAGGTCCCGGAAAAAAGATAAAACAGAACTAAGTTCTTCACCAGAATACATGAGCTTGGGGAAGAGTTGGGACACGGGTGTGGTCATAAATTGAAACCATAACAAAATAAAAAGTGCCCATGCCCACAACTAGGAGCTATGTGGAGAGAAGTGAGTTATGCTAATGTAATTTTTTAAAAAGCATGGTTATTCAATATTTAATAGGCTGACTAGACTCGTGTCAACTAGGCCTCTCTGTGGCAAGAATGATTTCTTCTGATCTAACAGGGAAGTTTTGGCAGAGCCAAGAGGGCATATTAGAGGCAGCCCCCTAGATGAACTCTTCCAATATTCCCTTCCAAACAACTTTAAAATAATGCCTCAAATCAAATTTTGGAATGGCAAAGCCAACAAAAGGTCAGGGTGAGACATTTTTCCAGTCTGAGAAAACCTGAGAGGTCAGTAGGAGAAGTCCATAAAGACAGGGTGGAGGCCTATCTGGAGTCCACACACATAGTGGTAGCAATAGTGGCTGCAACAGTAGCAGTAACAGCTTCAGGAGTTGTCAGCCCACAGAGGGTAAGGGGGGCAGTTCAGATAGCTGGTCAGAAAGAAATTACAAGAGACCTTTTGCTGGGAGTACAACTGGTGCTAATTGGCAACTCTATTGCCGTTACAATTCTGAATTGTAGCTCCAGGGAAGAGAGGAACACTGGTGATTGGTCACAAGGGAGCAGGGGCCCTGGTCACAGTACCAAAGCAAAGAGGAGCACTAGCCCTTGTGGATGCAGAGGACCAGGGACAGTTCCTGGGTAAAAACCAAAGCATGGATGAGGAGATCAGCAACCATACCTCTCCCAGGATCATGCCATCTTGGAAACACCAAAAATTTGCAGACCCCTAGAAAATGACAGCACAAAAAAGCCTAAAGCTTGGGACAGTGCCTCCCCACCCCCAGGTGAACAAAGTCCAACTTTAACATAAAGTTCAAAGTTTTTTTTTTAAATAGGCTGGAAAAATGAGCAAACAAAAAAAAATTGGATCATTAAAAGATACTGTGATAGCAGGGAAGACCAAGACGAATTCAGAGGACAACAAAGTGAAAATGACTACAAGCAGATACTCAAAGGAAAATGTGAAGTGGACACAAACACAAAAAGAATTCCTGGAATAGTTAAAGACAGAGATTAGAGTGGTATAGGAAAAATTATAGAAAAATGAGAAAATGAATGAAAATGAAAAAAGAATGAACAGCTCAGTAAAAGAGGCACACAAATACTGAAGAAAATAACACTTGAAAAACAGAATGGGTCAAATGGTAAAAGAGGCACAAAAATCCACTGAAGAGGACTCCTTAAAAAGCAGAATTGGCCAAATAGAAAAGGAGGTACAAAAATTCACTAAAGAAAAGAACTCCTTAAAAAGCAGAATTGGCCAAATGGAAAAAGAGGTACAAAATCTTACTAAAGAAAATAATTCCTTAAAAATTAGAATTGGGCAAATGGAAGCTAATGACTCCACAAGATATCAAGAAACAATAAAATAAAGTAAAAAAGAATGAGAAAAAATAGAAGAAAATGTGAAATATTTCATCAGAAAAACATCTGACCTGGACAAAAGATAGAGGAGAGATAATTTAAGAATTATTGGGCTACCTGAAAGTCATGATCAAAAAAGAGCCTAGATAGCATATGTCAAGAAACTATCAAGGAAAACTGCCTTGATATCTTAGATCTTGAAGGTAAAATAGGAATTAAAAGAATCCACTGATCACTTCCTGAAAGAGATCCCAAAATGAAAACTCGGAAATATCACAGCCAAATTCCAGTGCTCCCAGGTTAAAGAGAAACTACTTCAAGCAACCAGAAAGAAAAATTCAAATGTTGTGGATTCTCGATTAGGGTCATGCAAGATATAGCAGCTTCCACAATAAGGTGCTGAGGGCTTATAATATTATATTCTGGAAGGTAAAGAAGCTAAGATTAGAACCAAGAGTTACCCACTCAGCCAAACATTATAATCCTTTAGGTGAAAAAAATGGATATTTAATGAAATAGAAGACGTCCAAGTATTCCTGATGAAAAGACCAGAGCGCAATGAAAAATTTGACTTTCAAATATAAGACTCAAGAGAAGCATAAAAAAGTAAACATGACTCAATAAAATTAAACTATTTACATTCTTATATGAGAAGATGATGCCTGTAACTCCCAAGAACATTATCATTATTGTGGAAGTTAAAAGGAATTTACATAGGCAGATTGGATCAATGTGAGTTGATTATGTTGGAACAAACCCCCCCCCCCCAAATGAAGGAAGGAGAAAGAGAGATGCACTGGGAGAAGGGGGAAGAGAAAGGTCAAGTGGAGAAAATTTTATCATATAACTTAGATGCTTAAGGAAGAGCTTTTACAATGGGATGAAATGCAGGGGTAATGCTTCAACCTCACTCTTATCAGAATTGGTTCAAAGAGGGAAGAATACATTCATTTGTGTATAGAAGTGCAACTTACCCAATAGGGAGATAGGGGAATGCAACTTACTCAATAGGGAGATACCCAATAGGGGATAAGAGAAAGGGGGGGAGTGATAAAAAGGAAGGGTGGATTAAGGGGGGCAGTGATTAGAAGCAAAATAGACTTTGGAGGAAGAGGGGAAGGGAGGGAGGAGGGAAGAGAGAGAGAGAGAAAGAGAGAGACAGACAGACAGACAGACAGACACACACACACACACACACACACAGACAGAGAGACACAGAGAGACAGAGAGAGACAGAGACCAAGACCGCGAAACAGGGACAGAGAGAAAGGGGAGACAGTGGGGGGAGGGGGAAGAAATAGAAGAAATAATGGGATGAAGGGAAAGACATGGTTAAGAATCATAACTGTGAATGTGAATGGGATGAGCTCACTCATAAAACAGAAGAAGATAGCTGAATGGATTAGAAACCAGAATCCAACAATATATTGTTTACAAGAGACACATTTGAAACAGAAAGACACACAGAGTTAAAATAAGGGGCTAGAGCAGAATCTAATATGCTTAAGCTGAAGTAAAAAAGGCAGGGGTAATGATCATAATCTCAGACAAAGCAAAAGCAAAAATAGACCTAATTAAAAGAGATTATCAGGGAGTTATGCTATAGAGTACCACAGACAATGAAGTAATATAAAAAAAAAAATTTACGGGAAGTTTCTCTGTTAAAGCCCTGATTTCTCAAATAAATGCTTAATATAGAACTGAGTGAAATTTATAAAAATAAGATCCATTCCCCAACTGGTAAAAGGTCAAAGGATATAAACAGGCAGTTTTGAGAAGAAGAAATCAAAGCTATCTATAATCAAATCAAAAAATCCTTAAAAGCACTATTGATGGAGCAGAGCCAAGATGGTGACTGGAAAGCAGGGACTTGTGTGAGCTCCCCACCAGGTCCCTCCAAAAACCTATAAAAATGGCTCTGAACAAATTCTAGAACTGTAGAACCCACAAAATAGCAAAGGGAAGAAGGGCTCCAGCCCAGGACAGCCTGCATGGTCTCTGGGTAAGGTCTATAGTGCAAGGAATTGGGAGCAGAGCAGAGCAGAGCCCAGCATGGGTGGCAGCAGGACCAACCAGACCCCAGACTGGAAGCCGGGCGGAGTGAGACCTAGTGCCCTGAATCAATGAGCTGAGGGAGTTACCAGACTTCTCAACCCACAAACACCAAAGACAACAGAGGTTAGTGGGAAAAGCTGCTGGGACAGAGTGATAAGAGTTCAGGTTTGGCCACCGCCCAAGGGGCAGTGGAGGTGGGGAAGTTACAGAACTATAGCTGCAGTTGTTTCTGGCCTGGGCCCACCTGGTGGGAGGAATTAAGTGGCAGATCAGAGCAGGAGTGCAGAGCCTGCTTAAGATTTTCATCAGGTCCAGGTTGGCAGTTCTTGAGGAAGGAGGAGTGTTGGTGTGACAGAGCTGGCTGTATAGAAATAGCTCTGAAAGCAACAGCGCATCCCCTGAAGCTTGGAACAAAGTACTCTTTACTCCACAAGAAGTCATGCCCCACTGAAAAACTCAAGTCAAGTAAGTTGGCTGGGAACATGGCCAGGCAGCGAAAATGGACTCAGATTCAGTCTCAGACTTTGGAGACCAAAACATACAACCAGGAGAAGTCAGCAAAGACAAAGAGCCTACATCAAAAGCCTCCAAGAAAAACATGAACTGGTCTCAGGCCATGGAAGAGTTCAAAAGGGATTTGGAAAAGCAAGTTAGAGAAGTAGAGGAAAAATTGGGAAGAGAAATGAGAAGGATGTGAGAAAACCATGAAAAACAAGTCAATGAATTGCTAAAGGAGACCCAAAAATATGGAAAAAAATACTGAAGAAAACAACACCTTAAAAAATAGACTAACTCAAATGTCAAAAGAGCTCCAAAAAGCCAATGAGGAGAAGAATGCCTTGAAAGGCAGAATTAGCCAAATGGAAAAGGAGG
>CM053624.1:172252639-172272037 GCA_028646595.1 Phalanger gymnotis | reverse complement strand
CCAGAGCTCCCAGATCAAGGAGAAAATACTGCAAGCAGCCAGAAAGAAACAATTTGAGTATTGTGGAAACACAATCAGGATAACTCAAGATCTAGCAGCTTCTACATTAAGGGATCGAAGGGCTTGGAATACGATATTCCAGAGGTCAATGGAGCTAGGATTAAAACCAAGAATCACCTACCCAGCAAAACTGAGTATCATGCTCCAAGGCAAAATATGGGCTTTCAATAAAATAGAGGACTTTCAAGCTTTCTCAGTGAAAAGACCAGAGCTGAATAGAAAATTTGACTTTCAAACACAAGAATCAAGAGAAGCATGAAAAGGTAAACAAGAAAGAGAAATCATAAGGGACGTACTAAAGTTGAACTGTTTTGTTCACATTCCTACATGGAAAGAGGATGTGTATCATTTATGAGACCTCAGTATTAGGGTAGCTGAAGGGAATATGCATATACATATATACATATGTATATGTATATATATGTGTGTATGTATATATATTCATATGTATATGTGTGTGTATGTATGTATATATGTATGCTTATATATATATACACACACACATATATATGTGTATATATATATGCATGCACACACACACACGCGCACACACACACACATATATATATATATATATATATATATATATATGTGTGTGTGTGTGTGTGTGTGGACCAAGGGCACAGGGTGAATTGAATATGAAGGGATGATATCTAAAAAAAATAAAATAAAATTAAGAGACGAGAGAGGAATATATTGAGAAAGGGAGAAAGGGAGAGATAGAACGGGGTAAATTATCTCACATAAAAGTGGCAAGAAAAAGTGGTTCTGTAGGAAGGGAAGAAGGGGCAGGTGAGGGGTAATGAGTGAATCTTGCTCTCATCGGATTTGACCTGAGGAGGGAATAACATACACACTCAATTGGGTATCTTACCCCACAGGAAAGAAGGAGGAAGAAGATAAAAAAGGGGGGACAATAGAAGGGAGAGTAGACAGGGGGAGGAGGTAATAAAAAACAAACACTTTTGAAAAGGGACAGGGTCAAGGGAGAAAATTCAATAAAGCGGGATAGATTAGGAAGGAGCAGAATATAGCTAGTCTTTCACGACATACGTATTGTTTTACATAATGATACACATGTGGCCTATGTTGGATTGCTTGCCTTCTTAGGGAGGGTGGGTGGGGAGGGAAGAGAGGAGAGAATTTGGAACTCAAAGTTTTAAAAACAGACATTCAAAAACAAAAAAGAAAAGTTTTTGCATGCATCTAGGAAATAAGACACACAGGAAATGGGGTGTAGAAATTTATCTTGCCCTACAAGAAAGGAAGGGAAAAGGGGATGGGAGAGGAGTGGGGTGACAGAAGGGAGGGATGACTGGGGAATGGGGCTCCCAGAATATACACCATCTTGGAGTGGGGGGGGTAGAAATGGGAACAAAATTTGTAATTCAAACTTGTGAAAATCAATGCTGAAAACTAAATATATTAAATAAATTAATAAATAAAAATTTTTAAAAAACATTAAAAAAAAGCACTATTGATTAGAGAAAAGCAAATTGAAACAACTCTGAGATACCACTTCACACCTATCAAAATGACGAATGCTGGAGGGAATGAGGGAAAAATAGGTACGCTAATGCACTGTTGGTGGAGTTGTGAACTGATCCAACCATTCTGGAGAGCAATTCAGAACTATGCCCAAAGGGCTATGAAACCATGCATACCACTACTCTGTCTGTATCTCAAAGAGATCAAATTTTAAAAAGTACCAATATGTCCAAAAAGATTTATAGCTTTTAGTGGTGGCAAAGAATTGGAAACTAATGAGATATCCTTCAATTGTGAAATGGCTGAATAAGTTGTGCCATAAGCTTTTATTTATTTTATATTTATATTACTCAAGCTTAGCTTCTCTCTTTAAAATTCTAGTTATACAAAAGTCCAAAACAAACAATGAATAGCTAGTAAACAGTGGAAAAATAGCAATGACTTGAGTCAGGACACCTGGGTTTAAATATCACCTCTATTAATTTAATGCCTATGTAACTTTGGTCAAATCATTTAACTTCCCTGGGCATCAATGTCCTGATCTGCAAAATGAGAAGACTGAACTAGATGGTCTCTAAGGTCCTTTCAATTCTAGGTCTATGATTATAGTTAGTCCTCATAACAAGGAAGGAAGGAAACAAGCATTTCTTATCACTTACTATGTGCTAGGCACTGTGCTAAGTGCTGGGGATAGAAAAAAAAACAAAAGAAAGGTAGTCTCTGGGCTTAGAAAAGAGTTGAAAAGCTGAGAGTGGAGGCGGAACAGAGGAAGAATGAGGGGGGTATGAGTTTGAGGTCTAGAAAGCCAGAAACAGGGCCAGGAGAGGAATGAAGGCAGTCCAACCTGACCCCCTCACAAAATGGAGGCTCCATTTCAAAATGAGATTGTCCTTGCTGTCAAAGAATTTTCATTCTACTGGAGTGGGGCACAACATATATCACAGAATGCCAGTTTGTATCATGTAGGTCTACTCACCAGTGGGAAAAGGAAAGGGTGGGACTAGTAGAAGGATATTTCAGGGTAAGTGTGCCATAGAGATGCTAAAATGTTCTCGGGGAGACTCCAGGTGCTGAGATGAGACAGTAGTAGAAGCATGATTTTAAAGTCTAAAAAGTCATGGATAGGACCAGGAGCAGAAGGCTGTGATTTAGTAAGGGCAGAGAGTCCATTTTGTAAAAGGCAGTTTAGTGTAGTGTATAGAACCTTGGACATGGCATAGGACATAGAGTCCTGGAAGAAGACCTGAGTTAACTTCTTGCCTCAGACACTTACTATCCACATGACCATGGACTAATCCCTGGACATCTAAGCTTCAGACATCATCTGTAAAAATGGTGTACTATTAAAGTAAACTTTAATATTGGGTTGTATAAACTTATATGGCACAGGCCATCCTTTTATTAGAATATTTCTACATGGGAGCAGGTAAGTAGCACAGTGGATCTGGAGTCAGGAAGACATAAGTTCAAACCTAGCATTAGACAATTTCTAGCTGTATGACCCTGGACAAGTAGCTTAGCCTTGATTGCCTCCCAAAAGAAAAAAAGAGAATTGGATTTGGATTAGAAAGATTAGATTTGGATTAGAAGGAGTAGGAACTGTAAGAAATTGGGACATCCAAAATTAAGCACACATTTTTTAAGTTGGCCAAATAATTTAAGCTAAAGTGATCTAGACACCTTTCTAAGACTATGAATTGCAGAACTATTGCTGATCTGTGGTCATGGAATGATTTCTTTACTGGAAGTTCTCTGTGCCAGATAGATAAGAAGTCCAGACATCTCCTTTCCCTTCCCCCCCACCCCACAAAGTGCAAGGTATTGTTAGGTTCTGACGATTCAACGACAAAAATGAATTTGTCTTTGCCTTCAAGGAGTTTCCATTCTACTGGCATGGAGTACAACATGTACATTGTTCATGTACCAGAATGACAGTTTGTATCAGGTAGGTCTACTCTTCAACAATACAAAAGAAAAGAAAATATTAGAATAGAGGCAACTACAAAAAACAAAGCAGATAATTTTGATTATGTAAAACTTAAGCTTCTGCATAAACAAAATTAATGCACCTAGATTAAAAAGGGAGATAGTCTAATGGGGAAAAAGTCTTTATATCAAATTTCTCTGATAAGGGTTTGGTATCTAACACGTGTAAACAATTCACAAACACATATTTGCATATATGATTATCTATCGATACATATACATGTATATATGAATATCTATCTACGATATATATATATATATATATATGTATATTACCAAAAGCTATTCCCCAACAGTTAAATGCTCAAAGGAAATGAGCAGACATATGAACAAAAGAATTGCAAACTGTTGACAACCATGTGAAAGAATGCTCAACTCACTAATAATAAGAGAAATGCAAATCAATACAACCCTGAGATTTTATCTTACATGCAGCAAATTGGCAAAGATGAGAAAAGATGGCATAGTGAATGTTGGTGGGGCTGTAGGAAGAGCACACTAGGGTCTTGTTGGTGGAGTTGTGAATCAGAACAACAATTTGGAAAGCAATTTGGAATTATGCAAGTAAAATGATTAAAATGTCCATACCCCTTGACCCAGAGATTCTATTACTAGGCTTATACCCCCAAAACAAGAAAGTGCTCATAAGTACCAAAATATTTATTAGCAGTGTTTTGTAATAGTGGAGAATAGCTAAACAAATATCTAAAAAAATCCACTAGAGTATGATGTACCAAAAATCAAAGGAAAATAGCTTATAATTCAAGACAATGTATTCAATAAAGGGGGTATATTCTTACATGAACACATGATTCCTTTCTAACATAAGGATATTTTCCTTAAATTTTTTAAAATTGTTATGAATTTAACTAATATGGGCATTTTCATATACAAAGAAAAACAGAAAAAAAGAGGATTATATATGAATCTATGAAGCTCTATCATGTACAGCTTCTTAAAAAATTATATAATAAATTCAACACCTTTGGTCCAAAGCTGTCCTGTTTGTATCTCCCTCTGAACTTCCTTCTGTTTTTTTGAGCATTTAAAAATGTTTCATTAAAGATGATTCTTCTTCTTCTTCTTCTTCTTCTTCTTCTTCTTCTTCTTCTTCTTCTCCTTCTCCTCCTTTTGTATCACTATGTTCCATTTCCTCCCTTTCTACTCTCCTCTCCCTGAGAAAAAAAGTCCTTCCTTATAATAAATAAGCATAGTCAAGCAAAAAGCACCCTAGCAAATAAGCTCCCAAATCCACACAGTAGCTGTACAGAAAGTGTGCATCTCAGTCTGCACCATTACCTCTCTATAAAAAATCAGGAAGCACATTTCATTACCAGTCTTCTGAAATTTTGGCTTGTCGCTAGGTTGATAATTTTTAATGATTTAATATTTTATTTCCCCCCAATTACATGCAAAAACAATTTTAACATTTTTTTAAAATTTTGCATTTCAAATTCTCTCCCTCTCTCCCTCCCCTTCCCCCTTATTGAGAAGGTAAGCAATTTGATATAGGTTATACACGTGGCCATACAAAACATTTTCATTGATCATAATTTCTTTTTAATTTTCAAAATTTTTATTTTTCCCATTTTTATTATGAACCTGATAGACATTAACAAATATAACAATTGCCATATCTAAATAAAAACAAAGAGAATTGCATATGAAACTGACTCTCAATATGAAAAGCTTGTTTTTTAAGTATATATAATAAATTTAATAATGCTAATTCCAATACTGTCTTGCTTATCCATGTCTCTTTTTGTTCTTTCTTCTGCTCTTGTCAGTGTCTTTGTAAATAATATAGTAACACTCTTCTTTCATTTTCTTTTATTTTTAGTATCACTGTTATTCTTCCTTCTCTTCATCACTCCCCCCCACCAAAAAAAAAGAACAAAGAAAAATAAGCATTCTCTTTTGTAACAAATAAGTATTGTCAAGTAAAACAAATCTACTCTTTGGATCCATCGAGAAATGTATGTCTCATCCTGCCTCTCTAATTCATTACCTCTCTGTCCAGAGGTAGGAAGTTTGATTCATCATTGGTCTTTTGCAGCATTGCATTGGTTACATTCCCTAAGTCTTTTGAAGTTATTTTCCTTTACAATGTTCTTGTTGTTGTATGTAATTTTTTTTCTTGATTCTTCACTGTATGTCAGTTCATACAAGTTTCTCTGAATCATTCCTTTTATTGTTCCTTATGGCACATTACATTCATATAGCATAATTTGTTCATTCATTCCTGAATTGATTGATACCCTTCTTTGTTTCCAGTTCCTTGGTACAACAAGAAGTACTGCTATAAGTATTTTTGCACAAACAAGTCTTTTCTTTCTTTCTTCCTTCTATTAAGTGCATATGTACCCTATTTACCTCGTAGTGGTATCATAGAGGCAAAGTGTGTGCCTAGCTGAGTGGTTTTTTTTTTGGTTGTTTTCCAGATGGGTGGGCCAATTCACAGGTAAACCAACAATGTATTAGTTTGTCTCTTCTTTCACAGTCCCTCCTACACTTGCAATTTTCTGCTTTTTATCAAGGTTATGAACCAGGACTGACTCAAGTGTGAACCTTGGCAGTTTAGTTTCAATATTAGAACAAAATGAATCAGAAGCAGGTCATTCAACAGTTAAGAACAACAACAGCAAAAAGATTTAGTTAGCCAGGGTAGGAGAAGGATATTCAACAAGGATAGGCATTGAGGACACCTCAAATTGTTTTAGCCAAATGTAGCTCATCTTGCCTAAATTGCTCATCTTGAAACTCTGGACAAGCATCAGAGCCAGTACCTGGAGTTCCTTGTGGCTATTTTGTACTTAGGTAACCAGAAAGTGATGTTAACAGCCTGAGCCTTTAGTCTTCTAAGTCAATATTTTTAAGGAATAACTAACCTAACTTACATGGGGGCAGGGGTTATGATATAACTCCTACAATAATCATCTCTGCCAGTTTGATAGTTCTGAGATAGTACCTCAGAGTTGTTTTAGTTTTAATTTGTCTTATTATTAGTAATTTGGAGCATTTTCATATGGTGATTGGTCACTTACATTTTTTTAGAATCACTTGTACTTTTAGCATTTATCTATTGGGGAGTGGTTCTTGTTCTTATATATTTGAATTAATTATGCACATATATGTATATGTGTGGAATTTTATGTGCATATATATATGTAGATATAAATGGATATCTATCTACATTTGCTGAAAAGATTTCCCCCAGCTATTTCCCTTATAATTTAAATTACATTGACTTTTATTTATGCTAAAAGTTCAATTTTATATAATAAAATGGTCCATTTTATCTCGTCATCCTTTCTACCCCATTTGGCCAAGAACTAGCCCTTTATCCGTAATGGCGAAAGGTATCTCCTTCCCTATTCCTCTAACTTGTTTGTGATTCTTAACTTTTTTTGTGTGTAGATCCTGTATCTATTTGGAGCTTATTGTGATATATTGTATGAGTTATTGGTCTGAAATGAATTTCTGTCAGTCTGCTTTTCAATCTTCAAGGTATTTTTTTTGTTGAATAGTGAGTTTTATTACAATAGTTGGGATTTATCAAATACTGTAATTCTGCGCTCATTTGCTTTTGCATCTTGGGTGCCTAGAGTATCTAATCAGTGTTCCACTAATCAACTTTTTTATTTTTAAACCAGTATCACATAGTTTTTTTTTATGATTACTGTTTCATAGTATTGAATAACCAGAGGATATTATGGTCCCTCTCTCCTAAAACTGTCTCCTATTACACAACACCGATATGCATAAGGCTTAAAGTGTACCCAGTGCTGGAGTTAGAACTGCCTGCTGAAACTCTCCAGCAAACTTATTGATTTAGCATAGTTATAATTCTACCTTCCTCATCCTGTGTAGGCCTTTCTGGTTAATTTTTAGAAATCCTCTTTTTGCCAGTGGTTCATGCTTCCTGACCTCATTGCCTGTGTGTGCACATGCATACACACGCACACACACACACATACACACACACACACACACACACCCCAATATTGATGCATGCTATTCATCCAAACTCTGCCCTAAATTTGCTTAAGTATAATTTGAGATCTGGTACCTCTAGGCCCCCTTATTTCCCTCTTCTCTCCATCATTTTCTTTGAGACTCTTGAACTTTTGCTCTTCTAGATGAATTTTGTTATTACTTTTTCTAGTTATACAAAGTAACATTTTAGGAGTTTGAATGGTCTGGCACTGAATGTATAAATTAATTTAGGTAATATTGTCATTTTTTTGTGTTGTGACAGCTCAACCACAAGTAATTAATATCCCTCCAATTATTTTTCTGTCTTTATTTCCGTAAATAATGCTTTACAGTTATATCCATATAGCTTCTTTTGTATCTTGCTAGGAAAACTGCAATCTATTTTATTATTCTATAATTAATTGGAATGGAATTTCTACTGGGTTTATATTGGTAATATTCAGAAAGGTTAATGATTTGAGGATTTATTATGTATACTGTTACTTCAATAAAGTTATTTGTTGTTTCACTTAATTTTCATCAAATCCCTAGGGTTCTCTAAACTATTGTATTATCTTCATAAAGAAATAAATTCATTTCTTTTTTGTCTACACTTATTATTATACTTATACAAACAAACAAAATTATGCTGAAAGGTACTGTAGATAATGAAACAATGCCACTATTGCATATGTACATACTAAATTACATAGTATTTAAGTACTTAAAGAAAAGGCTGCCTGAAATGTAAAACCACTTAAATAATAACATGGTAATTGTAGGTAATTTTAACACTTTCAAACTTTAACAAATTTAACAGAAACTCTCAGTCAGAAAACTGCTTTTACGAACATAATATGAGACTGACTGCAACTTATAGTCTTAGAGTTACCTGAAATATTAAGATTTGCCCAGAGCCACAGTGTATGTTAGAAGTGGGACTTGATCCAAGAACTTCCTCACTCTGAGAGCAGCTATCTCTTACGGAGATCATTGAATGGAAATCTAAAAGAATATAATTACTTTTCAGCCTTTATAAAAATTGATCATGGGCTGGGAAAGAAAACATACATAAACAAACATAGAAAGGAAGAAATATTAACCACATCTTTTACCAATCATAACATAATACAAATTATATTCAATTAGGGAAATATATAAAAAAGTAGATCTACATGACATAATAAAAAGAAAAATGGATTTGTAGTCAGAGAACCTAGATTCAAATCTTAACTCTACCTCTTACTACTTATGTTACCTTGGGTAAGTCCTTTCATTTCCCTGGTAACATGGTAAGGAACTCATTCAACAGTAATAGGGACATTTGGAAAAGAAGAAGATTTGGAGAGTAAGATAATGAGTTCAATTTTGGGCATGTTGAGTTTAAGATGTCTAAGAACATATAGTTTGAGATGTCTAATAGGCAGTTGGAGATTTGAGACTGGAGATGAGTAGAGAGGTTAGGGCTGGATAAGTAGACTTGAGAATTATATGCTGGAGCTGATATATTATGAAGTGAAATAGTATAAAGTGAGAAGAGAAGAGGATAGAACCTAGGATAGAGCCCTAGGGAGTATTCATGATGTCTTTAATGGTTGGTTGGTTGGTCATTGGTTGTTGTCCTTCATTCTCGAAGAGGACCAAAAGGACATCACTATGCTTGAGTCAAGATTCAATGTGTCTGACTGTGACTGATCAGGCCAATACGGACTTGGAATGCTCTACCACAGGATGGGCACAAATAGTCTGTGTGAACATTTGGAGTGGATACTCCAAATTATCTGACAGCCATTGTGCTTGGCTATAGGGATGTAAGTTTTTGCCTTCAAAGCCCCTAAATTCTAAGGGGGAGCACAACATGCACACATTTAGCTATATACAAAATACATATTATATACAAAAACATATTGAACAGTCACAAAGTCACCTTGAAGGGGAAAGCATTAGCAGTTGGGAAGACCAGGAAAGAAAAGCTACATGCAGAAGGAATGCTCGAGGTTAAAGCAAAAAGGTCCAGTGTGTCTGCTACTATTTTACACAGTACTAGAAATTCTGACTATAGAAATAAGACAAGAAAAAAAAGAAACTAGGGGAACAAGCATACTTATTTCTGTTTGCAGATAATAAGATAGTTTGCTTAAAAAGTCAACCAAAAAGGGTACCACCAATTAAAAGTCCTTGCAAAGTAGCAAGACACATAATAAATCCACAAACACAAATCAACATTTCTGTATATGATTAACAAAGCCAAAAGTAAGAGATAGGAAAATAAATTCATTTAAAATAATGACAAAATGTACTAAATATCTGAAAATTAAACTATTAAGTCTCACATAGGACTTCCATAAATATAACTATAAAAACAATTTTCATAGAAATTCAGTTCAGTCATTTTTAGTCATGTCTGACTGTTTGTGACTCCATTTGGGGTTTTCTTGGCAAAGATAGTGGACAGGTTTGCCATTTTCTTCTCCAACTCATTTTACAGATGACAAAACTGAGGCAAACAGGGTTAAGCGACTTGTCTAGTGTCTGAGATCAGTTCTGAACTCAGGAAGTCCAGGCCACTCTATCCACTGCCCTACCTAGCTTCCCCATTTTATAGAAATAAGGGGAAACAAATCCTTGGGATGATAGTCAATGTTCATGGCTGGATGATATCAATAATAAATAATTAATAAAAGTAAAATAATAAATAAAAATAAATGCTAAAACATAAAAAATAATAAAAAGTTAAACAATAAATAAATAATAAAAATATACTATCCAAATTTCTCTACAGATTGGTGTTATTCCAGTTAAGTTACTATAGCAGGTAAGCTCAAGAGGAACCTGGTAAGGTCCTTTTGAATTCCCTTTTGTGTCTCTAACAAGATTAGTTCTTTAATAAGGTATGAAATTGCCTAAACCAAGGCACTTAGCTTGCTACTTTAACACTTTTTGGAGAATGATTGATTCACAGTCATACACCTAAGTTACGGCCTTGGACCTGGCTTTTTAAAAGGAGAGGACAAGAAAGAATCAGGGCCGGGAAGCTGGACAGAGGGAAGCCTGGCAGACACATACAGACTCTAGTTCTCTTGGGGAGGTCTGCAGAATCACATGGCCACTAAGAGCAGTGACCATCTCTGAAGAAACTTTCTAAGATTGTTATAAAAAGCTTCACTGCCAGAGTGCCGAGCCTGAGACAGCAGCCACTGCTGAGATATAGTGGCAGTCCAAGGTTGTTGAATGTGTGTCAGCTGGGAGCAGTCCAAATGACCAGCCATGAATTTGGGCAATTGCATTTCAGCCAACCAATGCTCTCCAAGGTATGGGTTTAAAATGAGGCTTTGCATATTATACATCGTAAATGAGAATGCCCACATGAATTGCAGAGGAGCTGAATTTCAAGTTGTATTTCCTTCCTGCCCTTTGCAGGAGGTGGGAAAAGATAGTTGTTGCAGAAATCTGAAGATTCATCACCAATCAAGAAGAAATGTCCGAGGCAGTGTTATTTCGGCTCCTCTATTCATTATCCTAGACTCAGGCCAGATGAACTACATATTACTTGGACATGTGGTTTGTGCTTTTGGATTTTACTTTCACTTTTAGTGGTGTGGCAGTGATGCTTAATGTATAATCATCCAATTAAAGGTGAGAATTCAGATGAAAGACTAATGATCTCTCTTATCTCTGGTAGTTTGACCCTCACTCCCAATCTGCGTCATTTTCTTAGGAGGTAAATAGCATCAAGAAAACATCCACATGTACAAGAATACTCTGCAGCATTAATTGCAATAACAAAAAGCTGGGGAAAACGAACATTTATTTCTAGATTGGGGAATGGCTGAGCAAACTATGGATCAAATGAGAGTATATGTTAAATGCTTGGCAAACCTAAAAGCACTATATAAATGTTACCTCTTATTATGGTATATGACTGTAATGGAATAAAGAATTCTGATTTCAAGGAATTCAGGGAAAACAAGACAAGATTTGTATGAAGTGACAGAAAGTGGAGATAACAGAGTGAATGCAAACAGCAGATAGAGCTGTGTTGGTTGGCTGAATGAATCGAGGAAGAATTTAACAACATAACAGGGAATCTCTGGGGTTAGACCTAGGTGCAGCCTTCCCTTTTGATTCTCAACACTTCCCTTCCTTTCATCTCCTCCCCCCACCCCATACACACTGCCTTCCGTGTGTAGGGAAAGGTGGAAATTTTTGCTTCAGATACTCTCATTCAAAACAAAACAATCCAACTTACATCCCAGGGCAATGGTGCTACATGTCAAGTTGTTGCTTCCCCCTGCAATTTTGGGGAGCTTATTATGCTGATTATTAGTGAAAAGTAATAAAACCAATAATTAAACATTTATCAGAACACCCCTGCATATAAGATATGTGAGCATATGTACGTGTGTTGGTATGTGTGTGTGTATGTGTGTGCGTGCATGCACATGCACATGTGTGGAGAGAGAGACAGAAAAAAAGAGAGAGATATGGAGGGAGGTGGTAATAGTCTTAGACAAAAGGCATTAGATCAGCGGGGCACTGAGAAAAACATCCTGAAGAAGGGGCATTTGAGCTGTCTTGAAGGAAGCCAGAGCGGTCAAGAGGTAAAAATCAGGAGGTAGAGCTTTTTAGGCATGGGGTACAGCTAATAAAAAGGGGGATGGAATGTAGTATGGGATGTGTAGGAAGTAAAAGGAAGGAATATAGGAAGAGCAAGAAGGCTGATATCACTAGATCACAGAGTAGATGACAGAGTACACGATGGGGAATAAAGTGTAAGTCAATTGAAAATATAGGAAGGGACAGGCTGGAAAGGGCTTTAAAAGCTCCATAGACAATTTTGTATTTGATCCTAGATGTAGTTGGCAGCCCCTGAAGTTGATTGAACAGGGGGTTGATGCCAGTAAATGTGTACTTTAGGAAGATCACTTTGCCAGCTGAGTGAAGAATGGACTAGAATAGGGAATGACTTAAGGCCAGTTAGAAAACTATTGCAATAGCCATTCCCCTTAGCACTACCCCCTACCCACAATGAGATGATGAAGGTCTGCACCAAGGTGGTGGTTGTGTGAGGGGAGAGAAGAGGACACAATGCTTGGCACATAGTAGGTACTTAATAAATGCTGACTGATTGGTTGACTGAAGGTAGAAACCACAACACTTGTCAACATATTAGATACAAGAGTGAGTCAGAGTGAGGGGTTGAGAATAAGACTAAGCTTCAGAGCCTGAGGAGGATGTTGTTACTATTGATAATATTAGGGAAGTCTAGAAGAGGAAATGTTTGGGACTAAGATAATGAGTTCAATTTTGGATGTGTTGAGAATGAGATCAGGGTATGACTGGGACATTACTAAAAAGAAGAATAGAAGTTATCACAGACAAAGCTAAAAATGGAGGCCAGTCTTTGCTTGAGTAAGCTGGACAAGGTTGGGGGTAGGGAAGTGAGTCTTTTGTTCAATACTCTACCATTTTTTCAGAAGTGTTACATTATGTTGAAGTACAACCCACCTCTTCTTGCTAACATTTTAGTTACTATGCATCTGGAATGTGTCTTGTTTTTTTAAAATAGCAGAGATTAAGAATTATGCTTAGAACCGCATCATCTTGCTGGGCATCTTGGGTACCTTTTCCACTGGTACAGATCACAATTGCCCTATTCTGTCTAATCCTATCTTGATTTTTGTCCAAGTTTTCTTCGTAGAAGATCTATCTGTCCTACTGGAAACCTTCCTTTTGTGTTTGGGGATATTAATGTATCACTTAGATTATCCTTTGTTGTCTCACTTTATGGAAAATACTAAACTGTTTTTTTTCAATATAAAGGTTATTTCTAGAGATAACATTACACTAACAACCTATTTTAAGCACCAAAATACCTTGGAAGAATCACTTTCCACTTGCACTCTTCAGAGTCAAACCTGCTGATAAAAATGGCATACGTTAATTAATTAAGGTGTTTTGTTTCTTATTATTATATTTCTTTATTATATTCTTATTATTATACTTCTTACTCTTGAATCTCTTTCATAAGAGGTAATGTGTAGATGCCTCTGAATTGCTTCTTGACCTGGATCTTACTTCTATTAGGGAAATGAGCCTTGTGTTTCCATGGTAAACATTTGCGCAAATCTCTGTTTCTTGAAATCCTGTTACTTTCCCCACCCTTCCCATTTTCTGAAACCATTGTCTGGTAGCCACATCTAATAAAGGGAAAGATTCCAATCTATTTCATAACTTGAATTAGATTTGACCATGGGCAACAATTTTCTCCTTTAAACAGCTTCATCAGCTTATATATATAGGAAGGTTTCAAGTTCTTCAGGTTTTCCTATATGATACTGTCAGAGCAAACATAATCATAGAATGTAAGAAGGGACCTTAGAAACTTTGTAGTCAAAACTCTTTATTTTTCATATGAATAAACTGAGACTCAGAGAATGAAATGATTTGCCCATGGTCACACAACTAGTGAATGGCAGAAGCTGAGCTAGAGTTTCAGATGCCTGCCTTGCACTCCAGTTTTCTTCACACTATGTCACATTGATGGGGAGACCCAAAAGTAACCAGTCATCATGCAGAGCCACTCAGGCCTGGTTATGTTATTGACTGGAGAAGAGGGAAGAGATAGGCAAAAGTAAGGATGCATCTTTTAAAGCAACAGGCTAGTTAAAGAGGAAATGAGAATCTTGAAGTGCCCCTTCCTTTTCGTCTAATTTCCAATAACCTGGTGATACCACCTGACAAAACTATTACAATATCCTCCTGGTGGGTCTTTATGCCTGCTCTAGTCCCAATCCATTACTTTCTTTTTTTGGAGGGGGAAAGGCAAGGTAATTGGGGTTAAGTGACTTGCCCAAGGTCACACAGCTAGTATCAAGTGTTTGAGGCTGGATTTGAACTCAGGTCCTCCTGACTCCAGGGCTGGTGCTCTACTCACTGTGCCATGTAGTTGCCCTAATCCATTACTTTTTAATGGATTAAAATTTAAATAGTCCATTTTTATATTTTGAATTTTTTCATTCACGATTTTAGTTTTTCTATTGCAAAACCATTTCAAGATATAAACTGCCCTAGGCTCTAGTGCTGAAAAATAGTTATGTGAAAATAACAGATTCATTGATTGTTAGCTGAGGGTGTATGCAACATTCTCTGCTGAGTTATATTTCATTATCTGTTCTCTGGAATTAAAATTGGCCAGCACAATCACTCAGAGTTCAACTTCAAATCAATCAACAAACATTTATTAGGTGCCAGGTACTAGTTGCTGGAGATACAAAGACAAAAATAGAACAGTTCCTGCCCTCAAGGAATTTATATTTAATTGATATTTATGTTTATATATGTTGCTATGTGATATACATGTCAGTATACACAAAATGTATTATATACATACACAATGCAATATATCTATAAAATACAAATGAATATATGTAAAATATTCATTTTGTGTCATATATGTATCTATATTGTATATACATGTACATATACATGCATATATATGTATACATACATACATACGTACAAAGTAATTTGGAGGGGGAAGATACCAGAAGCTGGGGTTGGGGAATCAAAGTTTTCATGTAGAAGCTAGAACTTGAACTTAGTTTTAAAAAACAGCGACAACTAGGAATTCTAAAAGCCAAAAGGAAGGAAGGAGTACATCCTAGGAATGGGAGACAACCAATAACAGAGGCCTGGAGATAGAAGAGGAAGTGCTGTACAAAGAACCAAGTAGGTCAACTTGGCTGGATCATAGAGAGCATGGAGGGAGAAAATGTACAATAAAGATTGAAAGATGGGTTGGAACCGGGTTATGAAGGGCTTTAAGTTCCAAATAAAGGAGTGTATATTTGGTCCTAAAGTCAATAAGGAACCCCTGGAGTTTATTGAGTAAGGAAGTGAAGTGGTCAGAAAAATCACTCCGACAGCCATATGAAGAATGTATCAGAGAGCTTTCTTTTACTGCTCTTTTTTTTTTAAAGGTACCTGGTGACATACAAAAACTCTCAAGGTACCTCCCCCAGGAAATGGCTACTCTGCGGGTATGTAGCCCCTAAAACCATAACCGCAAGCACCCATTGATGTATTTATCTTCAACAATCAGACAACTGAATTAATCCAAAGCAATAGCAGAGTACAAAAAGAAGCAGCAAGACATTTTCCCTATACCTGTGGTGCACTGTGCCACAAATATACTCATCAATGGGAAGATGGACAAACATATGGAAAATATGTAGAGGGATACACGTCGGTGAGGGAATATATATGACCAGGGGTCGTGTGTGGAGAGGCACACACATAGGGAACACGTGGCCATGGTGCGTTTTGGAGAGGCGGCTGTTTCCACAATCTGGCTAGCAGCTTCTGTGGGGGTGAAAGATCCACCCACAGCCAGCACCCAGAAAGCTGCCAACAGCACAGGTTCTTTTGATCTGCTTAACTAAGGAAAGCAAGGTGAAGGTGTTTGACAAGCTTACTTTAATTCAGCACGCAAATATCATTCACTTAGTTCAGGGAAAAAAGCCAGCACGCTGAACTTCAGAGAAAATTACAAACAAAGTACAAACATCAACAGACAGACCCAATACAGATTCATAGTTACCAACATCTAAGTTCAGCTTGGGAGCTCAGAACAAGGGCTGGCCCAGAGTCATGCAAGCCACTGGTGCTGCGGGAATGAGTTCCAAGGAAGAGGAGGCCAAGCCCTGGTTTCATATCTTTTTCAGCATCAGGGGTGACTCACCCACGTGACCTAAAATCGTGGCAAAGCGGCTACTAAAACCCACGTGGTCTAAGAGCCTCTGCTATCCCAGATATGTAAACTAGGCCCTCCCTGGAGTTAGCCCCACCTTGGGCCCCACCTTATTTGCCAATCCACACCCACATAGGATTTACACCTAACAGGGGTTTGGGCCTGGGGCTTAGCACTTAGTAAGATTCAATGAAATAGCTGAATTACTCAAAGCAAACAAAAGCCAAACTCTTCAAGGGCATTTGTTGAACTAAGTGCTAAAGAGCCCATTTTGCTTGCCAACACAGGCTCATGCCTCTGATGTTACAAGGCCACTGAAATCTTCTAGTAATGTCTTCACATTGCTTCTGCTGGGTCTATTTCCCACTGGTCTGGTAGTTTCCACTGGTTTTGTAGTCTCCACTGACTGGTCTCAGCAGCTCCACAGAATGCTGCTTGGCAGCTGTAGTCGATGATGATGATGATGATGATGATGATGATGATGATGATGATAACTAGCAATTTATATCACACTTTAATATTTGAAAAGTGCTTTACATATATTATCTCATATGATCCTTACAACAACCCTGTGAAATAGCTGTAGTCTAGGGAGTGTGCTGATAAATGTTTAACAATAGGCTCTGAGGGGGAAAATGTACACAGGACATATTTTAAAGTTAATATGTATTATTAATGCTTTGTCCGTCATTTCTGTAAGCCTAATAACTAACAAAATAATCCAGCAAGCCCTGGCTTATAGTTTACTGATTTCTGAGGTGTAAATGCTCACACTGAAAATTTAACAATGGGACAAAATGACTCCAGCACTACCCCATCTTAAATGGGATAGAGGACTTTCAAGTTTCTGTGATGAAAAAAACTAGATCTGAGAGAATCCTAAAATACAAAAATAAGAGTTAAGGGAAACCTAGAAATGTTAATTTATTTGAGCAGCTGGAAGGAGAAATAAGATGATGTAGTGGTAACATTCTAAAAGAGAGAAAAGAAACTAGTGTCCCTTTAAAACTCCAATGTCTTCAAAGGGTATTGAAGGAGTTAAATAAGAAAAACAGAGAGACCTAGGGTTGTATTGGTTCTTTTTGAGAGTCTTAAGAGGGGAAAAATGGAGGGTAAAAGGAGCAAGACACTACTAGAAAAAAAGAGGAAGAAGGGGGTAGAATTGACTATTTTTCATATTTGGGGTGAATGAGAGAGGAAGAGTATACAAACATGAGTAAGGGATAAGGGGAGGGGATATCAGATAAGCCTCACTCTGAACTGAACAAAAGAATGTTGGAAAACAGACTCAATTTGATGTAGAAATACATCAACTGAAAGGGAAAACAAATCAGGGTGGAGGTGAGAGTTAAGAGAGAGAGAGTATCACAGATAAAACAAATTTTCTGATCATGAAGGCTCAATTAAAAGAAAAGAAAAAAGCTAGAATTTAAGGGGAATACCAATAAATTAAGGAATGGATAAACTTATTATGATATATGAATGTAATTTAATATTACTGTTAGAAATTACAAAGATGATTTTACTGAATCTTAGATAATATGAACTAATACAGTGTAAAGGAAGAATGAGAACAATTTCTAAGGATATGCTGGATAACAACTGGTGCTCTGAAAAGCACCACACTTTAAAATTTAATCAGCATTATGAACATTTTCTCCATTATTTTCTTGAGCCTAGACAATAACAGAGCATTAATCAAGCCCTGGTTTGTAGTGATTGCAGATTTCTGAGGTGTAAATGAGCTGGTATGAGCTGGCTTTAGCACACCTCTCCATGGGTGATGACATTATAAAAAAAACATCTTTGAAAGATTTAAGAACTATCATAAAGGCCAACCATATCATCAGAGGACCCAGGAGGAATAATGTCACCTACCTCCTGACAGAGGTGATGGACTCAAGGTGCAGAAAGAAATATATATTTTTGGACACATCCACTGTGTAGATTTATTTTGCTTGACTATGCTTATTTGTTACAAGGGTCATTTCCCCTTCCTCTTTAATTGGGAAGGGGAAGGAACTTGGAAAGGAGGGAGATAACAATACTGATGTCAATAAAAAGGGGTCATTGAAGCATTTTTTTACATGCCCAGAAGAGAGCAGAAGGAAGATCAGAAGAAAACAAACAAGAAGGTTTTGAAAATAATGTGTGTAATTCATCGAATATTTTTTTTAAAGCAAGTTATATGAAATGGAGATCCATAGTTTCAGATAGAATCTTCCTTTTGTACTTTGCTATATATATATATGTATATATGTATGTGTATGTATACATACATACACATACATATGGAAATGCTTATTTTGAGGTGTTTAAATTCAGAATAAAAATTAATTTAAAAATTCACAGAAAAGAGCGGAAGTTTTAAAAATTTAAAAGATTATCAGGGCAACTTTGAAAACAACATTGAATTTATTGTGTACTTTAAAGAAAACAAGCTGTATGTAATACAGATGGGCAATTTGACCTATCTTTTTCTATTGTACTTTGTATGTGGAAATGTTCTTTCTTGATGTTCATTAAAAGCAGAAGAAGAATAAATTTTAAAAGAAAGAGAATTAGTTCTATATTGGATTGATTGAGTTTGAGATGTCTAGGGGACATCCAATTTGAAATGTTCAATAAGCAATTGATAATATAGTACTGGATTTCTTTATTATTATTATTATTTAATATATTTAGTTTTCAGCATTGATTTTCACAAGAGTTTGAATTACAAATTTTCTCCCCATTTCTACCCTCCCCCCACTCCAAGGTATATATTCTGGTTACCCTGTTCCCCAGTATGCCCTCCCTTCCGTCACCCCACTCCCCTCTCATCCCCTTTTCCCTTCCTTTCTAGTAGGGCAAGATAAATTTCTACGCCCCATTGCCTGTGTATCTTATTTTCTAGTTGCATGCAAAAAACTTTTTTTTTTGTTTTTGAACATCTGTTTTTAAAACTTTGAGTTCCAAATTCTCTCCCCTCTTCCTTTCCCACTCACCCTCCCTCCCTAAGAAGTCAAGCAATTCAACATGGGCTACATGCATATCATTATGTATAATCCTTCCACAATACTCATGTTGTGAAAGACTAACTATATTTTGCTTCTTCCTAACCTATTCACCTTTATTGAATTTTCTCCCTTGACCCT
>CM053624.1:172232494-172252139 GCA_028646595.1 Phalanger gymnotis | reverse complement strand
CACACACACACACACACACACACACACACACACACACACACACACACACAGAGAGAGAGAGAGAGAGAGAGAGAGAGAGAGAGAGAGAGAGAGAGAGAGACAGAGAGAGAGACAGAGAGAGACAGAGAGAGAGACGGAGACAGAGAGAGAGAGAGAGAGAGTCTCTTCCACTGGGGACCAAGTACCAACAGCTCAGCTTTTTATTAATTTTAATTGAGTTTGGCATCTGAAAGAAAGTAAAGATGTATGTCAATAATCCCTCTTATTCCCCTTTCATCCCCGGTAAAATGGCAAAAAGAGACAGTCCGTTCTTCTTGCCTATGAAGAACCTAGGGGAGGGTGAGTGTTCGAGTATGTGTGGTGGGAATGGAGTGGGGGTGAGTGGGTTGAGTGGGGTGCAGGAGGAGGAGAACTGTGGGACTAAAAGATGTAAATCTGAAGAAGTGGAGTCATTAAAATTGGATCCAGACTGGGCAGATTTGTGAGAGCTTAGATACGAGCCTGGAGTTGTTACGGCGGGTCTCAGCAGGGTGCAAGAGACTAAGCTGGCATTTTTGCCCCAGTGGCTGTCATTTGGTACTAAGAGCTGCTGTGCAGGTTCCTTTACGATCTCAGTGCAGTGGACGCTCGAGGCTTTCCGAACCAACAAAGGGTCCAAACGACTGACTGGAGAACAAAGTAGAATCCCTGGTTGATCCCCAGCTCCCGGGAGCAGACCTTCGAAGAACTAGTCCCTGAAGCAAGACAGGGTGCTTTCCAGTCTCCGATACTTTGTGATTCGATACATTTTCTGCTCTCTGAGAGAGAACCTGTCCCCATCCTCTACCGGGCTTCGAGTGTTTGGGAAGAGAGATCCCAGTACTCTCCTTTTCTTTTGCTGCCCTTGTATTCATCTGATTTATACACAAAGCCCCTGGATGCAGCTTAGAGGAATTCAGAGCCATTCAGACTCTTGGATGAAGGTAGCCAAGGGTCCAGATTGAGGAAGGGGTCGCGGGAATCATCTCTCTCTTCTTCCGAGCTAATGCCCTCCTGTACGAACCTTGCAACCGCTGGGATACTACTTCAGCAACTGAAGTAACTAGTGGGAACTTCGGTAGGGGCGGTTCAATCTGGGCTGGTAATTTCGACAGTTTAGGGACTAGAATTTTAGCAGTGAGACCAAGATCTCAGTCTACTCTCCTATCTTGGTCCAAAGTTTCATTATTTTTTCCTCTGGTAAAGACCTTGTGTAGATTTCTTTCTGGAAAGTAAAGGCCTGAAGGGATGAGAGACAATCCATTTGCCCGTTCGAGATTGTAGTCAAAAGCTGTTGCTGTTTGTTATTTTTAAGGAAATTTAATGTATTTGGGGCTTTTTGCATTCCCTCCCTTGGGACCCCTTCTCCTAGCAGAAGGCCCACAACCACACTGGAGACTGTTCCATTCCTGGATTTGAAGGCCCCAACTGGAATTTCCCATACCCATTCACATATTTTTGACTATGCCCCATAACTATTTCTGGGGTGCAGAGCTGGGAGTAGGGCAAGATAAGCAGCTTTCTAAATCTCAACATGGGGTGATGGTGTGCTACAGGACAATTTAAAAATATTTCCTTTTACAATGTATATTTTCCAAGTTGGTTAGTTCTGTTTCTTCTCTTTATTTTTTTATGTTATTTATACCTTTTTTCCGCATCACATTATTTACCAATACATTCTACTCATAAGAGTCCTAAAGATTAAAATGGGAGTCAGTGAAGCATCAGTAAAACCAATAGAGATATCAAGCAAGACTGACAGTATATGCACTTATGGTCTCCCCTCGCCCATGCTCCCCAAATCAGATAGAGAGGTGCTTTGTCTCAAACTTTTCTTCAGAAGCTAAGTTTGGTCATTATAATTATACAGTGATCTCTTTTTCTTTCCTTCCTTCTTTCCTTCCTTCTTTCCTTCCTTCTTTCCTTCTTTCCTTCCTTCCTTCCTTCTTTCCTTCCTTCTTTCCTTTCTTCTTCCTTCCTTCCTTCCCTCCTTCCTTTCTTTCTTCTTCCTTCCTTTCTTCCGCCCCCCATTCTTTTCATTGTTGTAGTCATTATGTATATTGTTTCTCTGGTTCTACTTACTTCATTCTAAATTAATTCATATATGTCTTAAAATATCAACATTCCTATACCACAACTTGATTAAACATTCCGTAATTAATGAACATCTCCTTTAATGCACATTTAAAAAAAAAATCTCAGAAAACTTCCGTTTCTAGGTTCAGAGAGAATTTATTGTCTTTATGGCAAATCAAGTCACTAGTGTTACAGTGAAGACTCGAGCCTGAAGTGGATAATAACACACAAGGAGTTCAATATTCAAAGATGGCCAAAGAATTTCTCTACCAATGCCCTATAAGTACACAGTTTCAAAATACTGTCTTCTATTTCATACCGTTACCATGAAGCAGCTGTATAGGAATAGGATATCAAAGTCTCCCGGATGTCAAAAGCCTGTCTAAATGCCCTGAGATTTTTCACAATATTAAAGGGAGAATTCGGTGGGGATATTTGAGCTCAGCAAATGCGAAAGGCAGTGGGATATGTTTCAAGTCAAGCATTACAGCAGAGCCCTTCAAAATGGCTGCAGGGGAGAAGGGATAGGAGTGATTCTTCTTCCAGAGAGAAAGCCAGTTCTTTAAAAAAAAATAATTCTGATAGGAAGACTCAGCTCTCTCTTTCGTTGGACAGTGGTTGCTGTTAAAGCTTCAAAGTTAGAAATAAAATTACTTTTATAGCTGTGTCTACCCATATGCTAACTGAAGTTGAATGACCCATATTCCTCCTGAGAGTTCAGTGATCCCAATGCCTCCCTTCCTACATTAAAGTGTCCTGCTATACCCATTCCTCTCAGTTTTTGCAGGCAGAGGTGTTTATACTTTATAGATGCAATTAAAATTTTTCACCTCTCCCTGACTTTTGGAATTTATGGATCCTGTATGTTATTGTCCACCTGCAGTGATGAACTTTCACTGTAACATCAAATTTTGATTTGTCACAAAATAAATGCTTCAAATAAGCCATTATTTCACAGGTGTGGCTACTCCTGTGAAAAAATGAGAAAAACTGTCATTTTTATGGGACTTTCTCTTCATTTCATATTCACAACAGCTCTATGAGTTATATACTAGATGGGTATTATTATGTCCACTTTACAGATAAAGGAAAGGGATAGCTCGTAAAAGTTAGAAGTCTTGCTCACAGTCACTCAGATAGAAAATATCAGGGGTTTGAAACCAGGTTTTTCTAGCTTCCAGCCTTTTAGACTACTTCTCCTTCCAACTCCTTCTCCTATACCATGTTCACTACTGAAGCAAATAGCGTCCCTTTGATGCCTTAGTAAATAGTCTCTCACACTTGTAATGAAAATCCTTCATTTGGTGGCCAGTCTTCCAGTGGTGATCTTTTCCTATACTGAGCTAGCTGGCTTCTCATAGGCAAACACAGTCTGTGTTCCTGACCTAATGCAAGCTTTTGCAGCCTGTGTTTTGCTGATATAGCTTTTGAACTTCACCACCAAGGGGCATTTGAATAGGTCACGAAACAAATAAAGTGCCAAGGAGAGTACATTTTGCTGGAATTAAACTATGTCTGTTGATAGTAATATTAAAGTGTCCTTCCCTGCGACTCCCCCAGCTACCCCCCCCCCCCCCGCCACACTAGCAGGTGCTTTCTAAGCAGCTGCTTTCCTTGTCTATCCCCAAACCTGCCTGTTTCCAGATACCTTCTCTTCTCTAGTTCTTCTCTACCCCAGGAGGAATTGGAGCAGGAGAATCCTTTTCTAGGAATTAAATAGCGGCATTTATGCCCCTTTTAGTTACTTTCAGGGTTGGACTACCTGAGCAAAGTTAAGATGGACAAAGTCTCTACATGCCAGATGACTAAAATTGCCGGTGCATTAATCCACCCACCCCTACCTTTTGACCCCACTCAATCCCTCCATCCACTTTTTCAATAAAGGTACGTGATCCCCCTAAATGCTCAAGGCCTTGAGGGTGAAGTGGGGATACTTAATGCTGGTCTAACTGCATGTCCTTAGAGAAAGATATCTCTGTGTTGGACCTGGGATTGCCTCTGTCCTCAGGATTTAGGTTTTCTTTATATCTTTCTATGCCAATCCATGGACAGTGATCTTGTTCTATCCTCTCCAACCTCCCTTTCCCCCTTTGCCCCCATGCATGTATTTGCCCCCTCCTCTTCTCTTCCTTAACAACTCCTATACAAACTTCTTAGCTATTCAGCCTCACAAAAACCCCTTGGCTCCCCCTTTTGTCCCAGAGAGGGCTTGAGACCCCATCATTAGCCCTGATTACCCTGAACAGTCTGACAGCCTCCCAGACCGCTTACCAGATTTCCCCATTCACTGTTCCCGGGGCTGCCCTGAGTCACAATAGAAGCGGAAATATTCTGCCATTCCCCCCAGTTCTAACTGAATAGAGGAAAAAGCTGTTTCTCTTCTCCCTCCCCATTCACATTCTCTTTGGATACAATATTTTTTTCCTTTTTGTTAAAATTAAGGGGAAAGAGAGAGGTCAAGGCAGACTTTGACTGAGCCTTTTCCCTGTAATTTGTTTAATGTAAACAAAGAGTGAGTCTTCCCCTCACCCCCCTTCCTGATTTTGATAAACAGTCTGGTGAAGTGGAGGGAGGCTGGTGGAAACAGGGTGGGCTGTAGATTTGGGAGCATAGAAGATCTGGGGCATTTTGAGAAAAAAGGAGCATTGCACCATTTTGGGAACCAGCAGGAGGTTGAAATATTTAAGAGTCTTAAAATAGACTGAGCTGGGGTGAGGGGGGTGGTGTGAGTGGGATGTCAAATCCCCAGGTTGCTCCGTTGAAATATAGCATTGCATCTAGTTTCCACTTCGATGCCGCAAGGCTTATCTAGAAATTTGTGACCCGAGATAGATTGCAGAAAGAAAAAGAAAAAAAACAGTGGTATAGGCAGTTCTCTAGTTCAGAGGCTTCCAGCCCTGCTCAGGGATCCACCAAAATCAAAGGCCCTCTCCATTTTTACTGCCTTTTAAAAACTAATTTCTTGAAATAATTGGAAAAAAGAAAAGACAGGTGGGCATAACAAAGTGTATTAAATAAGATAGTAACCGTGCTTCTTTCCAATTCCATTAAAAATTTTTTTTGGAAATTCAAATTGTGGATTCATTCATAAAAGGATTATTTTGAATGCCTCTTCATTTTGGTTAGATAATTTTTAATTTTAAGGATTTGGGGGTAATTACCCCACTTGTATGCTTATTTTCAGATTACTTTATAACAAATATATGTAAATTGCTCATAAATAAGGAATGCTTCAAAATTCAAGCCTTTTCATCACATGAAATCTGGATACATGCGAGAGTTTCATACAAATATTTTCTGCACATTGAAAGGAGAGTTCCATTACTGTTAGTACTTTTTTGGCTACTAATTAAACATTATTTAAAAATTATTAATGTTTTCAAACAAAATTATTTTTTGAGCAGTGGTTCTTCTATCTTTTAAAAAATGAAAGTGACCTATTTCTTCACCTTTAGGCATCATTTGTATTGTTGGATGGGATGAAATTTTCAAAATGATTTTAAATTCGTTATATAAATTCATTAGTGTATCATTTCCCCTCCCAATTGAGCTATGAATGGGAATGTTTTACCTTTAATCACTGGCTTGGGAGATCCAAATGGGTTTACACAACAAGTTAATATAAGGGCAGCTCATAATACCTTGGAATTTCTTGATGAATTACTGTGCCTACTTACAATTCAAGAATATCCTAATGTTCTAGCTATCCCAGTACAGTTATCTGAGTATGGGTGGTATGCTAGTCATCCAAGAATGGATATGAAATCTTTTGCTTAGTTAAGACCCTCTCACATCTTCCTATATGGAGATTTTGCACAAGAAAAAGCCATGCTGTAATTCCAGATATGGTTTGCTTGGTACGATTACAACCATTTAAAAAAGAAAACCTCACAAATTTAGTAAACTGATTTAGAAACAAAAATTGAAAACCTGAGTCTCCCAGATGTCCAGCTACATATTCTATCGTTTGGTTTATTCATGACTATTGAATTATTATTGTTGTTTTATTTAGCAATACAACACTTCTACTAAAACAAGTCACCAATCTTCTTATCTAGAAAGCATCTTTTAAGCATGAAATGAGACCAATCAGACAAAAAAAGAACAGCTCAAGTGATTTAAAGATCAATGTCAAATTGCATAATATGCAATCCTTTTCGGTGGGAAAAAGCTTAGCCGCTCTAAGGATAGCATTGGGTTTCTTAGAGCAAGAACAGTGGGTGCTTTTTGTTTTGTTGTGCTTTGGAAGGAAGAATGCTAAGGGCTAAGGGCATTTGTCTGATATTTTAAACTGAACCCATTACCAATCATAATGAGGCTCTTGAAGCCTTTTCCTTTTTATTATATATTTAATACAGATACCACACCAAGCCAGGAATTTGATTATTTATTCTCCTACTTGGAGGTGGAGAAATTTTAGTTATACCTCTCATTCCTTCATCCCTATGTTCTAGCATCATTTTGCCTCACTTCCTGAGCCCTATTGAGGAAGAGTAATACAGCTGATAAACACCAGACGTTTGTTCCATGACTTCAAATTCAGTTTGCTTCTTTCTTACTAATGCTAATTATTTAGATACTTTAAAAATTTATGTAGGGGAGGGTCAGAAAAGGAATGGGAGGGAAGGAGGGGAAAGGATGGTAAAAGAAAGTTTTCACATTGTGTAGATATCAGTATAGTTTTACATTTTTAAAAAATTAATGATCATGACCTTGTCTTCCATCATGTTATTCCTCAATGCCTAAAATGTGGATGTATTACCCACACTGTCATCTCTATGAAGATGCTCCCTCCACCAATTCAGATACAAACCCCTCCAAACTGTATAATCTCTTGATGCTGGATAAATCCATGAAACAGATTTTAAAAATATGTATGGATACTTTAAATTTGCCTGTGTGTTAATTGCACTCTCCAGACATCTGATAGGAAAAAAGAGAGGTTAGTTGCTCTAAACAAACATTTTGCTGCCTCCTAAGTAAAATAATATTTTCCCCAAGATAGGCCACTCTAATTCTGACCAGACAATGAAACACACCCGAGTGAAAGCTTAATATCATCAGAAGAGAAAGGAAAAAGCCAACATTCTTATCTTGAGATTGCATACACACTCGCCCTGCAAACGTGAACTCGTGGAGTTTAGGATTTTCTTTAAAACTTTGAAACAAATCCTATAGGTAATAAAACTTCCTCACCACATTATTTTTATTGTTTCAGCTTTTCCATACAGTGCTGATCCTGCACTACCTAGCGCACATGCTCTACTACAGGTGTGCACAAAGAAATAACAAACAAACAAAAAAAAGGATAGAAAAACCTACCATGAGATCCCTTAAATAAGTAAATAAACGTCATATATTTTTTAAAAACCCTTTAAAGCAAAAAATATATATAAAACAAAAAAAAATTTAAAATCCCAAACCACCCCATGTCTTTTCGACATGAAATATTCACGAGAGTTACAGCGCAGGCTCAAACATATTTGCAACTTAGCATTTATGTTCTCGAGGCATCTTTTCAGTAAGATCCTTTTAGAGAAAGAAAGGGCAACAGAGACTTGGTATTTAGTTTTTTCCTTTTTCCTTGTCGCGTCCCACTATGACGTAAGGTTGCTGTTTCTGTTTTTTGTCTGTTTTTAGTGGGGAAAAAGGTCTGTCCGCCGGCCATTCGGAGGCTGCCACTGTATCTATAGCCTGAGCTTCTTAGAAAGCAACCCAGAAGCTTCCCTACGTTGGCAGGTTGCAGGCACTAATCTTTCGTTTACTCTCTCTTTCTCTGTCCTTTGTTTTATTTTGCTTTTGTTTTGTCTTACTGTACTTTTTACATATGACTTCGCTTCTTCTGTCTGTGTTTTATGTGGGGGGATGGAGATGGTGACCTGGGCGTCAGATGTCACATTCACTGTCGCTGGATGTGATGGAAATGGCCGACGTGGCGGCTTTGCTAGACAGGCTGGCAGCGGGGCTGGCGACGGCCCCCAGAGTTTCCCCAGCGCTCTCCTCCTCGGTCTGCAGCGACCGACCTGAGCCCTGGGACAGCACCTGCTGCTGTAGCCTGCGGGGAATCAGGGACACAAGATCACAGTTCCGCCACAGATTTGGCTCTCTCTACCCCTCCCTTCCCCTCCCGTCTCTTCCCTGACCTCCCAGATTTGAAGTTAGAGCCCTTCGCATACCCAGCTCACCACCTTTCTCTCACCTTGGGCATCTTCACTTAGATATTAAAGTCCACTTCCAGTCCCAGAATTGACAGGGGAAAGTAACCTGCACATTTAAGGCTTCCTACAAAAGAAGTATCTATCCGGACACTATCTCCTCTGCGACCCATGACAGTTAAGGCCCTATCCCCAGCCTCTTTAGTTTTCCGACTCTTCTTGAATTCATGGAATTTGGGGATTTGGGGTTCCATAGTCACAAGGAATGCTTCTATTGTGTGATTTAAAAAACAGAATAGCAGAAAATACCAAAGGCCTGTCAGCTCGCACAAGGCCTCCCTCCATTCACAGGATAAATGGAGTGGATGATCTGGGAGTCTTTTCTCCCAGCGCGGTTGAATTCTACAGTACCTGCGCCTTCTCTACTACCGCCAGACCTCCCTTTGCATTCCCCACCACTCCCCTCCCTGCAAGCTCCCTTTGCGGTCAGAGCAGGAAGCAATGATTGCAAAGAGAGGGTCCACTTGGGAGTTCAGTTGTCCCACTTGATTGCAGGGACGATTGGTGTGTGTGTGTGTGTGTGTGTGTGTGTGTGTGTGTGTGTGTGTGTGTGTGTGTGTGTGTAGCAGGATTTGTTTGGGGACCTTTCCAAACTGTTACTTGACTTCTCAGGGCCCTGTCACGAGCGGCTGAAATAGCCCAGACTGAATTAGTCTTGAGTCTGGATCACGTCGGCTTAGGCAGTCAGCGGTAGGTCCCCAGCAGGGACAGGAGAGAAGAGCTAGGGTCAGCTGGACTTGGCCTTAGAAGAAAACTAGTGTCTCCATGGAGAATGGAGATTATTTGAAATAAGTAAAATGGAACATTTTTGGGGGATAATTTATGCGTATTTCTCTATATCAGATAATCCAAGCAAGGATTAGCCTCAAGAGCCGGTGCCTGAGAGGATAGTGGGAGGGTGAGACCTAATTGGTGATTTTAGAATTGTGCATAGTTTCTTGATTTTTAATATGATTTCCGTGTTTAACCTAGAGAGGCGATTCTCCCACGGTTTTCTCGGGCCTGGCAGCAGTAGTTACTTCCGGCCGAGGGAACTGCCGCCCCGGTCAAGCGTTTACAACCCAGAACCCGAATGGAAAGCAGAAAAGGAGTCCCAGTGGGAAGATGTTCACCCAGGAGCCCTTGAACTCTCCTGACCTCTTTCAATTTAAGAGAAACTCAGAGGCTTCCCCCCCGCCAACATCTCCAAAGGATGTATCTCAGTTTCCCTTGTATTTTGCAGAAACTGCAAAGCCTCAGTTTTAACCTTCAAGTATCTTAGTCTCTTGTGACGCTTAAGGAGGCGGAGAAAACTAAACTGCTCTCCCCAGACCCTCAGACACTTCAAGGCAGCCAAAGACCCAGGTACTGACCTGTTTTTGGCCGCTGCTGCTCTGTCCCTTTGTCTTCGATTTTTGAACCAGTTGCCCACTTGTGTGGGGGTAAGTCCGGTTGCCTGGGCTAGTTCTCTCTTTTTACTGGGATTGGGGTAAGGGTCCTGCAGGTACCACTCCCTAAGCAAGTGTCTTGTCCTCTCCTTGAAGCAATGAGTCTTCTGTTCCCCGTCCCAGATGGTCCGAGGTAAAGGGAACTTCTTCCTCACCCGATACTTGTCCACTGGCCCCAGAGGTCGGCCCCGGAGCTTCTCGGCTTCTTGGTAGTGAGCCTCCAGCCACAGGGCCTGTAGCTTAGCATGAGATTCCTTGGTGAATTTGTGGTTTTCCAGAATGTGGTAGAGTTCCCGGTAGTTCCCTGTGTGGAAGGCCACAATGGCCCGGGCTCGTAACACCGACTCATTCTTGTTCAGTGCTTCACAGGCTGCGGGGGCCACAGGCAGGGACCAGAGAAAGCGGCCCAAACGCTCAATGTCCCCGCTTTCCTCCAGGGTCTCGCATACCCCAGCTACTTGCTGGGGGCTGAAATTCAGAATAGGCAACTGGAACATGGAGAAAACTGCCGAGGCTGCTTTCCCCACCAGTAGTGGAGGGAGGGGATCGAAGTAAATTTTAAATTTCGCCAGCAAGAGTCCAGTGAAGGATGAGGATGAGGATTATTTTCTTGATGAAGGCTGTGCCGGCTACGCCTAGGCGGCGGAGGGACTGAAAAGCAGCACCGAATGTCAGGTCTATTGGGAGATGCTGCCAGCGCTAGGCTTGTTGCAGGGGAAGGGTAGGGGGGAGGCGGCAATGTGGAAGGATGGGTGGGGGAAGATAGAAAGGAGGGAGTGCTGGGAGGAAGGGTTTAAAAAAAAAAACACGTCTAGTTCAGCTGCTGTTGCTCCTGTTTTGCTATTGGACTTGGCAGATTGGTTGCTTGCGCGCGGTGGAGATCTCGTAGTCAATCACTGTCAGCATCTGCCAATCAAGACTGCGAGAAGCATAGAAGAGAGATTTCAGCACCTCCCAGAGCTCGACAGCGCCCAGAGCTCTGGTACTCACAGTTGGACTTTCTAAGGTATTTTACTGGAGTCGGAGAAAAAGACACTGTGTGGTAGGTGGACAATGGGGAGAAAGAAAGGGAAAGGAGCTCCTGGGTTTTACAATTCCCGAACCTGGCGTCGCCTTTAAGTGCTCACTAGAGAAAAACTGCTCCTGGACTCCGGGGAATTTTACTTGCTGGAGTTTCTAGTTACATAGAAAGGACAAATTGGGCAAGGAAAAAAAAAAACACAACACTATAGAGTCTAAGTCTTTAGTAAGCTTAAAACACACAGCCCCTCAGGTTACAAGTCCAACTAATTGAAGTCTAGAAAAATTGTGGCTGATTACACAGATTGGGACAGATTATATGAGGTTAGTGTGTTGGGTCCATTCGTTCTTCCCTGTATCTATCACTACATCTTCGTTTTTTCACGCCAGCTACAAATCTTAAAACATTCTACATCAGTATGGAAAGGAAAAGATTTATAGAAAGAGGTCAATTTCAGTTCCCTAGTGTTCAGAGATTTCTCTTCCCCACTTCTTTAAAACACCTAATACCACAACCTTGAAATTTGGAAAGGGGAATACTTTTAGCAGTTATTGATTCTGAGAATAGCTCTAAACTCCGCCACGAATGAGTTTCGTAGATGTCGAACTTAGCCTTTTTACACAAATAAAGCTAGTACTTTTAGGTACTTTATCAACCTACCCTTCAAGTTGAATGAACTTTCACAAACACCTAGAACAACCCTACATAAGAAGTCAATATGGAGATCAAGACAGCGAATTAAAAGCCTATTTTCGAGGTTTTAATTAGATATTCAGTTCAACTCTTCTTTGTAGGTTGGTCCTACCTCCCTCAGCTAAAGTGAAAAATTCTTAAAATGAGAATAGGAAACTCTCACCTTTGATCTCTCCAATTGAGTCTCACACATAAACCAATAAATAAGTAAATACATAATGAAAGAAGAGGAGAGTAAGGAGGAAGGGAAGAAAAAAGAAAATAAGGAAAAAAGATAGCACCATGGGAAAACTGATTGCTTTCAGAATCTTGAAGGATTTGAGTGCTTTATTCCACAGAATAAAGGACTTTCTTGGAAGTGATGTTTCTGAAGAATTTTTTAAAAGGCGATTTATTAATCATCATAAATGTTACTGTCCCCCATCTCTTTCTCATCTGGTAGTTTGATCAGCATTAATTTAGTTTGAGGGAAACAAGACAAATAACAAGGAAAATGCTGGGAACGACTTTTGCTAGGTATTTCCCTTTTAAAAAATGAACCAGATCGGAATATTCAACATTGGTCTCAGGGCAATGGAACTGAACTGGGCCTGGATGGTTTTTCTTTAGTATCAAGTACAATTTATCTTTTGCCTGTGCGGATTTGGTAAATCAGAAGGCAGATAGATAGCGCAGATGGTTGGAGGTGTCGGGTCATATTAGGCTATGCCTCAGTACAGTGCTAAGCTCATTCTGACGGAAAACTCTGATATTATTCTCACAGATCTACACAGTTCACTAAAGATGGAGGGAGGGAAAGGAGGAGAAATGGGGAACAGGGAGCGAGAGGGAGGGAGAGACTCGGGGAAAGGGGAGAGAGAGAGAGAGAGAGAGAGAGAGAGAGAGAGAGAGAGAGAGAGAGAGAGAGAAGCCCTTTGGCCATTTACATCATTTTTTTGTGAGGCAGTTAACTAGACAGAAAGGCTTTCACTGCTGCTCATTTTTATAAAACCCGACAGGACTGAGACAAATAACAGCGGTGTTGATGATGATTAAAATGTTTAAAACCTTCCTAATTAGGGAGAACCTAGGCGGAGGAAACTTTTTCGTTCTAGATTCTCTTTGGCTTTCCCATGCAAGACAATTTAAATCATAAGTGAATGAAGAATTCATTAAAATTAATTGATTTAGATATAAATGCTGCATTGACAGTATCTATGCTTCTAGTACATTTACAATGAATCCATTTTAAAAGCGAATGAGAACTTTTGATAGAAAACAGGTAGTTCCTTTTTGCAGTTCTCTGGCTTGTCCTGAACTGAGAAGGAAGAACTGGGGAGAGATCAAAGCTACAGGGGAAACTCTCTCATGATAGCTTCTACTCTAGTTAATAAGAAAGTACTACCACCTTGGCCCCTGCATTTCTGTTATTTGCCGAGAGATAATTGTTTTCTGCTCCCATTTCCCACTGCTGTAGACTTTTTCGGTTCTCTTCCTTTCCACTTCGAGTCACACACTCAGATCCTTTTCACGCCTTTCCACGGCTAGCCTGCGGAGATCTAGGGAACAGAAAAAGAACTATGGCTTCTGCAGCTGCCTATGATTGCCATGATCCTCCAGAATAAATGTCCCAGTGTGTACCTTAAGCCCAACTCTACTCGCCTGTAGGACTATGTGTTTTGAAAATTGTATTTTTTCCCTTTCCTTTCCTGTGAATTGAGAAGAGTGGTTTAAACAAAAGCCTTCGAAGAGACCTGGATTTTTGTAGGCAACCCCAAGTATGTGAAAGCACTCGAAAGGTGGGATAATTTGAACCTGGAAGGGTGCCCAGAGAAAAGGGTCTGCTTTTCCATGCATGTTTAACTTATTTGGGGAAAGAGAAAGGGGAGAAAGTAAAGCAGAGAGCTGTAGAATAAGAGAATGAATATGCTCATTTATGGAAAGATAACCTAAAAACTGGGAAAAATTTATTCCTTTATAAAATTGAGAAATACAAAACCAAGGTCCCCTTGAAGTTCACTCTAGCTCATAAACACACGGAAGGTGAGACTTAAGTTCTGGAACTATATCATCATCACCTTTCAGTTGGTTCTGAATGCACAATTAAACCTAGAGTTCTTCAGGTATTACTTGGGTCTTAGGAAAAATGGGAATAAAAGTACTTAGACCTGCCTCACTGAGATGTTGGATGGATAATATTTTTTAAGATGGGAAAACTTTGACTTTGTATCGTTAGAAAATTTCAGGTAGCTAGTGGATTGCATAATAAAGACATTTGTGAGAGTCTAGTGAGAAAGTAGGTCTAAAAAGAGATTGGACAAAAACCTCGAGTGAAGAGCTAATATGGTTCTTTCATTATTAGTCAAATTTTAGACTCTGAAATCATCAGTCTCTCAATATAAGAGCTTTTGCTTGATTTTTATTAAATTGGGGTGGGGGAAGAAGATGATGGATTGCTACTAAGTAAACACTTTAGGGAAATTTAATAGTGAATTGCCTCCTCTTCCTTTCCTTTTTTTTTATTTTGAGGAAAAAAGAAATAAGGAGAAATAAATGAGCCATCAGGAAACTTCAAGTTTAGCTGGGCATATAAATTCAAGCAAACTGGTAGTGACATAGTAGTGGGGTTTAATTCTTGGCTTTCATCTATTTATGAAATTAAGATAGAGAAGGAACTTTGGTTTGATATTCCTCAGTTTTGTATGGAGATAAATTTTAATCTCACATATTTTATTTTGTTATATTGTTGTAAATGAACACTTCTCATTCTTCAGTCCTCTTCATCCTCAGCTTGTTTCCATCTCTTTTTCTGTCAGTTTAAAATATACGAGAAATCAGGGCCATTCTTCAAAGGACATACCCTATTCCATGTTATCCTTCCATTTTAAATCCCATGGAACTTTGTGATTTTCTCTTGTTAACTTGAAGTTTATAAATCTGAAAGCTGGGACAGATATGAACCATGCAAATTTTGCTTGGGATGAATCTAATCTATACTGATGGGGGTGGAGGGCAAGAGTTTTTTTTTAATTTTATTTTATTATTATTTTTATATGTTTAGTTTTCAGCATTGATTTTCACAGGAGTTTGAATTACAAATTTTCTCCCCATTTCCACCCCCCCCCACTCCAAGATGGTGTACACTCTGGTGAGGGCAAACAAAAAAGATGAAAAAGAAGAAAGCTATAAAGTTGTTGAATATATGTAGATTTAATGCATTTATATGCCTTTATTATAAATCTCCAGTTACACAACCTCTCTAAATGTCCTCTTGTTAAAAATTAATACCAAGTAGCCGAGATTTTTAGTAAGTCATGGGAAGTCTTCTACTTTCTGTCACATTTTCTTTACTAGAATAGAAAGGGCATTCCCAACTTTTGTTGTTGTTCAGCTGTGTCTGTCTCTTTGTGATCCCATAGACCATAGCATGCCAATACTGTTTATGGGGTTTTCTTGGCAAAGATACTGGAATGGTTTTGTTATTTCCTTCTCCAGTGAATTAAGGCAAACAGGGGTTAAGTGACTTGCCCACAGTCGCACAAATAGTAAACATCTGAGCCTGGATTTGAGCTAAGGTCTTCCCAATTCCAGGCCCAGTGCTCCATCCACTGAACCACCTACCTGCCTATTCCCTAGTTATATTTAGATCTTTTCCAATTATCATACTGAATGGCAATCTATGAGCCTAGAAGTATAAGGGAAACAGCATCACAATTCTCGGGCTTGATTGCTGTGATCATAATCAAAAATCATAATCATAAAATCATAAAATTAAATGATACTAAGTTAGCATGTTTCTGTTTGCTATTGTTCCATATGATATTGGAGTTGAAAGTATGGAGTAGCCAGGAACTTTATTTCTTCCTGTAATAATTAACTGTACTTGAATTGCCTTTTTGGTAATCTTGTACTAAAATGAAGATAATCTATGTTAGATCTCGGGGCACACAGCTGGAAAATGATAACTCTGAAGGTTTGGTGATTTTGATCAGATTTTTGTGTGTTACAGTCATGTGTTTCTCCAGAGACTGGCCTTTTTTAAACCATTCAAATGTACTTTTTTAAAGCTATTTAAAACACAACAGTAATTACTACATTTTAAATTTTTAAGCATTTTAGTCATTATTCTAAATTAAATTTAATTTTTCATACAACATATAATTAAAGAATTTAGTATTTTATTTTCCAAATGATGTCCAGTGAAGATAGTCCCTCCTTTTTGCCCTCTCCATAGCCAGTGTGAAGCACATTGAATGAATTGAACATTCAATCTTGTCATTTTCTTATTATTTTTTATTAACAAGCATTTTTCTATCCTTCCTATCTCCCGACATTGGAAAAAGAGGAACAAAATTTTTATTAAATATAATAGTCAAGCAAAACAAATTCCTTTATTGGCCATGTCTAAAAGTATGTGTGTGTATGTGTGTATATGTGTATATGTGTATGTGTATGGTTATGAATATGTGTATGTATACATATACAGTTATGTATGTGGGCAGCTAGATGGTGAAGTAGATAGAGTGTTGGACCTGGAGACACGAAGACCTGAGTTCAAATGTGGCCTCAGACATTTATTAGCTGTGTGACCCTGGGGAAGCCACTTAATCCCTCTCTGCCCCAATTTCCTCATCTGTAAAATGGGGATAATAGTAGCACTTACCTCCCAGAGTTGTTGTAAAGATAAAGTTAAATAATTTGTAAACTCTTTTGTAAACATTAAAGCACTATAAATACTAGCTTTTATTATGTATATGCATGCATATTGGTGTGTATATATTTGTATATAGTACAGATATTTGCATATATACACATATGTGGATATATACATACATATATATGTATGTGTGTACACACACACACACACACACACACACACATTCACTCTTTTAGAAGGTACATATGCTTCATTATCTATGCCCTGGAATTGTGGTTGGTCATTGAATTAGAGTTCTAAAGTTTTTCAAAGTTGATTGTCTTTATAATACTGTTATTGTATAAATTGTTCTGATTCTGCTCATTTAAGCCTGCATAGGTTCACATAAGTCTTCCCAGGTTCCTCTGAAATCATCCCCTTTTGTTATTTTTTTTTTTACTGACACAATAGTATTCATTCACATCCATATGCCATGATTTGTTCAGTTGTCCCCCTGTTAATGGATACTTCCTTAGTTTCTAGGTCTTTGACACTACAAAAATAAGTACTATCAATACTTTTGTATATATGGATGCATTTCTCCTTTTTAAGAATTTCTTTGAGAGTATAGTCCAGTAGAAGTATTCACTGGGTCAAGGTATGCACAATTTAGTGGCTTTTTGGTCATAGTTACTTGTTTTCCTTCTAATTTTAGATGCATTGGTTTTATTTGTGCAGAATATTCAATTTTTAAAAGTATTGGCTGTCTAAGTAAGGCCTAGAATTGACTTCAAACTTTTTTTCCTGGGTTATCCAGTGTATTAAATGTAACGCAGAAAAATGAAACTTCCCTTTCTTATGCTTTCTTGTGAACAAATACTATTTGGAGTAATGCTGCCTTCAGGATTCTGAAGGTTTCATAGCTGTGACTAGGAAAATTAGTATTGCACTTCATGGGAAGTATCAAAATGAAATAATTTGTTTAATTTGATTTTTTTTTTATTTTCAGATATCCACTGATTGTAACAAAAATTGTTCATACTTTAGTTCCCTCTTCTGTAGAGTTCTGAACCAATTCAAGAAAAATAATCCTAAAATAACCTAAAATTTGTGTTAAATAGGAGAAATTATTAAAACATTCATTTTCATATAAAAAAATCTTATCTTCTGGAAATAAAGACTTGCCTATAGTATTTTAAAATAAGGCTACTAGGCAATTTTGTTTGACTTATATTTTGTGACATCTCCATATCAAAGCTAGAAAAACCCTTACATACGATCTAATTCAACCCATCTCCCTCACTATTTTGTGATGAGGAAGCTGAGGCCAAGAAAGAGAAATTTGCTCAGTCACATGTACTCCTCTCCATTTCTCAGAGATAGTATTAAATTCAATTGGTAAAGAAAAAATGTATCTCAGTATTTATTTTGTCTTACCTTTCTGCTTGTTGCTCACAGACAAATCTAAAGCAGACTAAGGAAAGCCAGCATAAATGTGGTGATAACTCCATCAAAATATTTCTTGAGCTACATAACAAATGGCTCAAACTTGTGTTCACTTATATTTTAAACAGAGAATTCATACCTAAAAATATAACATATCCAATTTAGTATGAATAATGGAATATGCTATGAATATATTTATTTTTTTCAACTGGTTCATTCTCACTGACAGTAGATTACTTGATTTATGACAAAATCAAATATAAATATTGCCAAATTTATAAGCAAATATTGGAATAAACATAAAGTGCTCTTTCAAGAACATATGTAGAAAGAATAAAATTCAATAAAACGGAAGCATGCCAATCTGTTTAAGACACTCTGAGATCATTTGTGACATTAATAAAAATAACATTATCATATTATATATTACTCAATAAATAGTGAATTTAAGAGTATTCTTTAAGATCAAGGCAGCTTAGCACTCAATATTACAGTTTGAGTACGAAAATTAATTTATAAGTTATATTCTAAAATATTACCAAACAAATATTGCCAATTTTGTAATCAAATATTGAAATAAACATAAAGTGCTCTTTCAAGAATAAATATAATATAATTACACATTACCCATTAAATGTTACAATAAGATAATATTTTACTCTTAAAATATGGAAAGGTCAATCCTGTAAAGAATGCATAAGAGCAAAAAAATGATCCAGAAGTCGAAAATACAAGGCAAAATATTCTCCTAAGTTTAATAAACAATAACTAGCCTAGGTATTTTCAGGCAACTTCTGATTGGATGAATTCCCATTAATTTTTCAGCTTGACATTGTTAAAAGCACTGATTTTTAGTAGAGGAAGGTTCTTAGAAATTATTTAATCTAACTGTTTTTTTTAAATGTTTTTGACTTGCCATACACCAAGAAACATTAATGTTTCCATACACAAAGAACAGAAAAAGAGGACTGCATATGAAACCTTGAATATCTATTGTTTATAGGTTTTTTTTTTAAAAAAAGGTATATAATACATTTGGGGGACAGAGAGGAGAAAGAGAATGAATTTAGAACAGAAAATAAAATAAAATAGAATTTAAAATGAAAGAATATGATGCATCCAACACATTAGTTTCAAAACCATCCTGCTTGTTTGTATATTTCCTGAACTTCTGTTCTCTTCAGTGCATTCAGTGAGTTATTTTTTCTCTTCCTCTTCCTCCTCCTCCTCCTCCTCTTTCTCCTCTTCCTCCTCTTCCTGTTCCTTCATGTTCTCCTCCTCCTCCTCCTCTGTCTTCACCTCCTTTTCAGACTTCTCTTCCTCTATCACTAACCCCCCCCCCCTTCTCCAATTCTCCATTCTCAATTTAAAAAGAACCTTGTCACAAATATGCATAGCCAAGTAAAACAAATCTACAAATTGGCCATATTTTATAACGTATGTGTCCTACAATATTAGTTCATTATGTGTCAGGAGGTAGGTGGGCATGTTATATCATCATATCTATGGAGTTATGGTTGGTGTATTGATCGGATTATGCATTGATCAAAATTCTTAAGTCTTTCAAAATTGTTATTCTTTGCAATGTTTTAGTCATTGCATAAATTATTCTTCTGTTCCTGCTTCCTTCACTCTGCATCAGTTCATACCAATCTTCCAAAGTTTCTATGAATCCATCACTTCCATAATTTCTTTTCTTTTGTTCATGCATGGTTTTTTAATTTTTTTCTCCCTGTTTCTACTCTCCCCCCCACTCCAAGATGGCACATGTTCTGATTTCTCCATTCCCCAGTCAGCCCTCGCTTCTGTCACTCCACTCCCTCCCATCTCTTTTTCCCTTACTTTCTTGTAGGACAAGATAGATTTCCATGCCCCATTGCCTGTATATCTTATTTCCTGGTTGCATGCAAAAAAAATTTTTTTTGAACATCTGCTTTGAAAACTTTGAGTTCCAAATTCTCTCCCCTCTTCCCTCCCCACCCACCCTCCCTAAGAAGGCAAGCAATTCAACATAGGCCACATGTGTATCATTATGCAAAACCCTTCCACAATACTCATGTTGTGAAAGACTATATTTTGCTCCTTCCTATCCTATCCCCCTTTATTCAGTTTTATCCGTTGACCCTGTCCCTTT
>CM053624.1:172215909-172231994 GCA_028646595.1 Phalanger gymnotis | reverse complement strand
TCTATTTTACCCTCTGGTTCTAGAATATCAGGGCAGTTTTCCTTGATAATTTCTTGTAAGATGATATCTAGGATCTTTTTTTTTTTTTTGATCATGGCTTTCAGGTAGTCCAATAATTTTTAAATTCTCTCTCCTGGATCTATTTTCCAGGTCAGCGGTTTTTCCAATGAGATATTTCACATTGTCTTCCATTTTTTCATTCCCTTGGTTCTGTTTTATAATATCTTGATTTCTCATCATGTCACTAGCTTCCACTTGCTCCAATCTGATTTTTAAGGTAGTATTTTCTTCAGTGGTCTTTTGGACCTCATTTTTCATTTGGCTAGTTCTGCCTGTCAAGGCATTCTTCTCCTCATTGGCTTTTTGGAGCTCTTTTGCCATTTGACTTAGTCTATTTTTTAAGGTGTTATTTTCTTCAGTTTTTTTGGGTATCCTTTAGCAAGTCATTGACTTGTTTTTCATGGTTTTCCCACATCACTCTCATTTCTCTTCCCAATTTTTCCTCTACTTCTCTAACTTGCTTTTGCAAATCCTTTTTGAGCTCTTCTATGGCCTGAGACCAGTTCATGTTTTTCTTGGAGGCTTTTGATGTAGGGTCTTTGACTTTGTTGACTTCTTCTGGCTGTATGTTTTGATCTTCTTTGTCACCCAAGAAAGATTCAAAAGTCTGAGTCTGAATCTGAGTCTGTTTTTGCTGCCTGGCCATGTTCCCAGCCAACTTACTTGTCCCTTGAGCTTTTCGTTGGGGTATGACTGCTTGTAGAGTAGAGAGTACTTTGTCTCCAGCTTGAGGGGCTGCACTGTTGTTTTCAGAGCTATTTCTACACAGCAAGCTCCACCACACCAGTGCTCCTTTTCCCCCAAGAATGGCCAACCCAGACTGCGATCTAAGCAGGCTTTGCACTCCTGCTCTGATCCACCACTTAATTCCTCCCACCAGGTGGGCCTGGGGCTGGAAGCAACTGCAGCTGTACCTCTGGAAACAGCCTCTGAGCTGCACCACCTCTGCAGCCCCTGGGTGGTGGCTGACTGCGAACTCCTTTCACTCTGCCCTGCAGTTTTTTCCTACTAACCTTTTCTGTTGTCTTTGGTGTTTGTGGGTTGAGAAGCTCACTGATTCAGGGTGCTAAGGCCTGTTCCACCCAGTTCCCACTCTAGTTGGTCCAGGGGCAGCCCATGCTGGGTTCTGCTCTACTTCGCTCCCAACACGGTGTGATAGACCTTACCCAGCGACCAACCAGGCTGTCCTGGGCTGGAGCCCTGCTTCCCTCTGCTATTTAGTCGGTTCTGCAGTTCTAGAATTTGTTCGGAGCCATTTTTATAGGTGTTTGGAGGGTCCTGGGGGAGAGCTTTAGGCAAGTCCCTGCTTTCCAGCCACCATCTTGGCTCCACCCCCTCCATAATGTCTTATAGCACAACAATGTTCCATCACATTTGTAGGAAATCCACTTCAGATCATAGTATGGTAGCAAAAATTTACATCTGAACCTATTACCTTTCAACTGTTTTTAGTTTAAGAACACTTTTGGAAAGCAATTTTGCTTAATCATGTTGGATCAGTGGTGTGTTAATTTTGGAAGTGCAAAAACTAAATGTTAGCATAGAATTTTGGGGCTAATATTTTAAGCCTTATCAGTGTATATAGCAGTTGTGCAATATTGCTAATTAGGTATTATGGAGAATGCGCCAATAGAGGCCCATTCCTTTGAAAATGTACAATCTACTTTGCTGACCATCAACAATGGGGGGGTTAGGTTGGTGAACCTTTTTATAAAATGGAGGCTACCACCCTCCTCCTCAGAGCATGTCCAGGTATTTTGTGTTTCCTGTGCATATAAAACATGTAAATATTTAAAATCTCTCTCTGTCTCTGTCAACTTTTGAGTGAAGAAGAACTGCTTTAAGTGTCTGGGTGGAGGGGAGGCAACCACTTCAACCACTATACTTTCCCAACATGTGGGAACATCTCTGTTTCTTTGGCTCTTTGTAGTTTTTCTTTCCTGATCCTAGGTGACGGGATGTCAGAGACAGAATGGACTTAGTCAAGACCTTGTAAAGTTTGAAAGGTAAGAGGAGGTCTAGTAAGTAGAGTCTATATTTCAGCTTAAGCTGGTAGCAGCAACAGCTAAACCTAGTGAGGACGTTCCTGATCAACAGTGAATTAACCTAGCAGCCAAGACAGTGTCCAAAAAGCAAGAGAGTGACTCATCTCTTAGCTGCATGCTGCATTCTGAAATTGACTTGGTGAGAAGAATGTTTGTATCTACCACTTTAAGTTGAGTCTGAGCAGATCTCCTAAGAGTTTGAAGTGGGTTCCTTGGCTTAGAGAGATCTTTTTGTACTTTGGATATTGCTGTGTTTTCTTAGCAAATATTCTTTTGTGAAAGCTAATTTGATATTAATTGCTAATTGTTGACAGTGAGAGGATATTGACTTGTTAAATGATACTGAAGATATACTAGCTGGCACTGGCAAATTTTGTTGGAGTGGTAATTATTGATACTGATTTTGAGGGGAATAAATTAGAGTGAGGGCTAAGTCTGATAGCATTAGAAAAATCACTCCAGGCCCTAAGAGATATCCAAAGAGCCCTAGAAGGGAGATATAGCCTCTCTTTGGGTCAATGGAAACTGGGAAAATGAAATTCTGAGTCTATAAGAGCTAGATGTGGGATACTTTTTCCATTTTGAGAGGTTGATTCAAGTTAACCTGGAGTGTCTAATTCTTTTGGGAGCTTTCCTGATCCCATTTTATTTTTTTTCTCTTCTTTTGGACTGATCCTCCTGGTCCTTTCGTTAGGTGAGTTTAGAATTCCATTAGGATTACAAGGCAGGAGTCCATTGAGAGGATTTGGGGGTGCCCTTTGGCATAGAGATCCAAAGGAAATCTGCCTGGATCTCCAAGAGAATCACCTTTTGATAAAGGGTACAGGGACCCCTGGGGAAATTTCAGCGGGCCTTATGTGGAATTTAACACCTAGAAATTTTGTCTGGATCCTAGTTGGACCCTATACATTGAGAGGATTGTGGAAGTTTTCCTTTAAGACAATGTGCTTTCTTACCTGAGGGTAAAAGAATGACTTTTAGTTGACCTTGGTCCTAAATTCCTGTGGATAAATCTCCATCTGTTTTGGGAGCTAGGCTAGAATTCAAGTTTCTTGAACTGAGGGGAAGCTTGGCTTTTCATTTTCCCTACTTTCCCTTTTGTTAGTTCCTTGTATTTCCCATCCTCCCCGCCATTTTCATTTTTTAAATCTCATTTCTTGATTTGCGTGGGTTAGGATAAGCCCTTGATATATACTAAGTATACGAGAACCTCTCATTGCTGTGTAAAATATAATTGTTTTATTGACTACATTACTCTGCGTTGGGGGGTAATTGAGTTTTCTGCCTTTAAATTTGGGACTGTGTAACATTTATGCCACATAGGCCATTTGCTTTGACTCAAGGCATTGGAAAAAGACATTTCTGAGCCCCCTTTTTGACCCTAGGAACAATAAAACTGCTAGATGCACCCTATAGATTTGTTAAGGACAGGAAATTTTTCAAGGGGGTAAGAAGCATAGCATATTTGGTTATACATGATGGAGGTGTCCTTCCTGGCAACCATGAGGACTTACAGGCTGTTGAGTAGAACTTTGTGTAACCCTCATTCCTCAACCTTCTTCCTGTTGATCTGTATATGTAAAGATTACTCTTTGACTTCTGAAGGTCCAGTCCAGGGGAGGGTTCCTTCCTTGACTCTAGGATCCTGAGTTAGCATATGGCCTCCTAGGAAAGTCTATGTGTGAGTTGAGCTTTCCTGTATGTCTTTTTTCCTTCAATACAGAGACTTGTGAGTTCTTAAAAGTTAGCTGCCATTTTCTCCTTTCCCCAGGCACCTAAGCAGTTGTGGCAACCACAGCAATAGTGGAAGTGACAAACTGACTGAGAGGGAGTTGCCCAGAGAGAGAGAATCTATTGGAAAGAAGAAAGTCCACTTGGCTTTGACAGCTTAGGGAAGCAAAATGTAAAACAGCTAATAAGCTGCCCTGTGGCAATTGTTCCAACAAGACTTGTGTACGATCCCTCAATGATTGTAATTGTTTCATGATTATCTATTGCTAAATGCTATCTTCCTGCATGGGATTAAAATTGCCTGTTTTATGCCTGATTCATGTTATACTGAAGGTATCTTTTTTACTTCATTATCTTCCCACTCCCTACCCACACTGCTGAGGAGGACTCTTTAGACCAGAGCCAAAAATATGACTGTTCTCCAGGAAGCAAAGTTGGGAAAAGAATTTGAAGTACTGAGAGCCTTGTTTCCCTACTGAGGAGATGAGCAACCCCAGAGCAATGATCTCAGGGAAACTAATGAGGGCAGGTAAAAGACAGGTCCAGGAAGTCACCTACTGTAGTGTCAGCCTACAGGTGCTGGGCTATCCAAACAGATAGGCATTTGACTCCCCACCTCAGAAATGGGCACTCACTGATGAAACAGCCAAGTTTAATTGTCTTTCTGATGTCTTCTCCCCTGAAAGTAACCAAATTCTCTAATGTGGAAGCTTTCCCTACATTAATTCATCACCCTTCTGGTACAAAGCTATTGCTACCACTGAAGTAGTAAATAGTGCTAATGTGTGGTAGCCACAGACCTCCAGATATTTCAAAATTCCCAAGGTTACCTGGGCATTTATACTTCAGGATACTCTTTTGTCTAATATCAGGAAAGAACATGCCCAAAGATAGGGAAACTTGCCCCTAGTCAGTCAATTTTGGTTAATCTCAATCTCTCCCAGCACTAGATGACACATGGATGAGATCACCATGTCACAAGGGTAGAAAGAGGATCCTGTTCTTTCCCACCCCTCCTCGGAGTCAAAATTTATTCTTAGAAAGTCATAGCTAAGAGGCCTCAGCTTGGAGAGCCCTAGTGAAAAAGTCCTAGCCATGAGTAGTCTCCTCTTTTCAAAGTTCCCTTGAGTCATCAGCAATTCCTGATCAGAGCCAATTACGGGATCATTAACAAGTGCTTGAGTTACCTTTGGCCTGAAATAGGCTTCCCTAAGTTCCCAGGCAGAGAATATCTGTGAATGTTCTCTACAACCCTCCAGGAAGGGCAAATCAGAGAAAGCATGCTTCATGACCTTGTTGCATAAAGAGTCACTGATGGTATAAATTTAGAGCCTCTGACAATTCCACAGGGGAGATCTTTCACTTAACTTCTCGGTGCTTTAGGAACTCTTTAAAACTATAAATTGCAGAGAAGATGCTTACCTAAATTATTAGGAGTTACATCATCCAGGATTTCCCTGTATCACAAGGCTATTCCCTATTTTCTCCCTATATGACACCAAAAATTATTCTCCTGAAGTAGATGTGGTCAAAGTACATCCCTGGTAAGAAAGAATAAAAAAAGGAAAAGAAAAAGAAGTTCAGCAAAATTCATTTCATTCCCTGAGAGAATATGTAATGTTTCAAATCTAGAGCTCTTCCACTCAACAAACAAGGGAAGAGACAATTCCATTTCTTCTGCAGGTCAATCTTTGTTACTGTAATTATACAATGTCTGCTTTCTTTTTTGTTGGTATTCTTTCAATAAATGCTTATTTTCTTATTGTGATAATTATGTGCATCATTTTCTTGGTTCTGCTTCGGTTTATGCATCTTCCTTCTGTGCTTCTTTGAATTCTTCATGCTCATCATCATGACAAATGATTAGGTAATAGATCTTGGTCTTAAAAATCTAAGTGAGAGGCCATTTCCAGTCATCCTGATTTATAGCTGGCCACTGGACCCAGATGGCTCTGGAGGAGAAAGTGAAGTTGGTCGCTTTGACAGCCTTTCTCAGTTAAGCCTAATTCCCTTGCATGTCATGGCATCATCTCCCCGATATCATGATATCTTTGAGAACAAAGAGCAAACAACAACAACAACAAGAGGAGGTCTTTATAGTAGTGATGTCCCTCAATTCACATTATGTACTAGATTTCCAAATAATACCAGTCCCACCTCCCTTAGAGTTTCTTATGTTTTGTATTAACACTTCACATTCTTGGTCCTTTGGTTCTTTATTAGAAGCCTAAAAAAACCCTTAAAACTTGCAAGGTAATCTCTGGGAATGGGCTTTCCTATTCTGTAATCCTATCTCATTTGATTACTCTTGCACTCAGATTGAAGAAATCAATAGATTGAATAGATAAACTCCTAAAAGGCTGACTCCAGTTATAAGACAAATGTACTATTCACTAGTTTCAAGTATCTTTTGGAGACAAATTTGAGGAATAAAACATTTTCAATATTTGGTCTCTGAGTTGAAAAGCAATCATTTTTGCTTTGATTTGTTTTTAATTATGCAGTATTGACTTGGCATCAGACCTGGAAAGAAACCAGATAAGAAATAAATTTCATTAATAATTTCTGTCACTTGGTCTGAATTATGCACTAGTATTAGGACTTTCCTAAAGATAATGCCTAAAATTAATAATAAGAATAGAAGACATCTGTCTTGAAAATCTTTTCCCATAGAATATTTCAGAGAACGTTCGGTTCTGAGAGTGAATTTGTTGTTCAGTCATTTCACGTTCAACTCTTTGTGACCCCATTGGCAAAGATACTGGAATCATTTACCATTTTCTTCTCCAACTCATTTAACAGATGAGGAAACTGAGGCAAACAGGGTTGAGTGACTTGCCCAGGATCACTTAGGTAGCAAGTGTCTGAGGCCAGATTTGAACTCAGGAATATGACTCGATGCCTGAAGCTCTATCCACTGGACCACCTAGGTGGCAAGAATGAATAGAATTTTACTATTATGTTGACTCTGAAGATATAAGAACAATTTTTACAGTTTATTTGTATTTTCCTTATACTTAACTAGAGGGTTTAAATAAAATACTTCCTCTTTGAAAAGTACAAATACCTCTATGAAGCCTTTTCTAGTCTCCCCCGCAATGGATTTCGCATAACATTTTGCTTTTTTCATAACTTTGTAGCGTACTTATAATCCCAGATTATATATTATTGCTATCTGTGTTGGTAAGTTCCATGAAGGTAACAGCCTTGTTTTTATTGACAAGAATATAACAACTGGTTCTACTATTATGCACTTTTAGCTTGTAATATCTCTGTTAGTGCCTTAGCACAATGCAATACATCATGCAATGTTAAATGAATGAATAAGGAACTATAGGTGCATAGTAGAAAAAGTTCTAGATTTGAGCTCTGGGTTCAAATCCTACCTCTTACTTGCTTAAGTGATCTTTTTCTAAAGACGTGTAACCATTCTGGGCCTCCATTTCATTATGTGTGCAACACTAGGTTGGAGCATAAGGAGTCTGTGTTCTCCTCACTTTCCCCTCCCAACCAGAAAGAGGCTGAGTGAAAAGTCCTCACAGACAATGCTGACTGGGCTGGCCTTGAGGAGAGGGCTTTCACTTTCTCCATTACTAGCAGTGATCCCCCTTTCTTTGGGTAAAAGGGGTGGCATCCAGCCTCATTCCCTCAGCAACACTCTGACTCCAGCAGGCTCATTCTTATAGGGGAAATCTAAATGAGCTCCGAGTTTAAATTTTAGTTTTCCACTATAGGATCATTTGTAAAAAGAAATGGTGGCTTTATAGTCCCAGAAGAAGTCTTTTAATCTTCCCAGCCAGAACTTCAGGGTTCCAACATAGTATGTGAAATATAAAACCCCTCAAGGCTATCCCTCCATGCACCCTCTGATCTTAAGCAATGACATACCTGCAGATGATGAAAATCGTCACATAAAAAAGGGAATCGGTTTTACAAACTACCATCAGTAATGGAGCCTAGAAAAACAAGACACCTTGGGTTTTTTCTGCTCCATCTAAACATATGGAGAGAGGAGAGAAGAGAGGAAAGTGAAGACAAGAGGAGACAGTCCACTATCACTCAGTCTCTTTCTCCAGTCAGGTTGTTGCAGTTACTTCTGCTAGATGTGATGCTGGCCTCCTAGAGGCAGTCTTGCCTTGCTTCCCTGTTTCTGAGGCAGCAGTTTCTACTTCTCTCCTGGCTGGCCACCTCTCAACCAGAGCTTCTACAAGCTGCCAGATTTCATGCTCCCAATCCTAAGTCCCATGAGATGTTTTCTCCATTTCATAAATGGTCCAAGAGGGGGTGAGGGAAAACTCTTCTCAGGATGTCCAATCTTCATTAAAAAATATTTGCCTTAATGAAGTCCCTAGAATCCTCCTCCTCTAATGTGGAAACTTTTCTTGCAGCAATCTGTCACCCCTCTGGTACAAGCTATTGTGCCACTATGGTAGTAAACATTGCTACTGTGCTGTAGCCATAAGACCTCCAGACCTTTAAAAATTCTATATCAGTAAGGCAAGATTCATGACCTCGAGGATGACCATGAACATGCCTGAATGGCTTGGAATCACAAAGTATGAAAAACTCTCTGTAGAAATTAGAGGAAGTATAACTTTTATTTAGACTCTAGAGGATCAAATCCAAGAACAAATACTCCCAATTTGTATAGTAGCAATTATATCCCAAAACCAGCAACCTCACCTCAATGTAGTAACAAGGAAATTATAACACAGTATTATAGCAAGGAACCAAGTTGTCCTGTAACCTTCCCCTCTGCTAGGGCCTTCCTGTAAACAATCACTCATGAATCCAAACTTTCCTCTCATCACTTTCTTCTGCAGATCTGCTGGCACTGGTTCTGTCAATATCTGTTCTTCAGTATCCTCTTGATGTCTATTGCCTCAATGTCTTCCTCTCAGTTCTGTTGCTCTCAGTTCTGTTACTCTCAGTTCTCTTCTCCTCTTCAATTCTGCACTTTCCTTTTATACAGTCCTAGCTGGCAACTGATGGGCTAGAACTCAAGTCTCTGATTGGCTGAATTCATGATTGACTAGAACTCAGTGCACATACTATTGGCTTTGGTCTTAGCAATTCCCTTTAGGGTCCTGAGGGCTTCACGGCTTAGCAAGCTTTCTCATTTAGGCCCATCTGAGGCCTATTGAATGGGTGGGGAAGATTTTGGATCACATTAAAACTAAAAATTCCCAAGGTCACCTGTGCATTTCCACCTCAGTATATTCATTTGTCTAATATTAGGAATGAGTATGCACAAAGAGAGGCAAAGCTAACCAAACCTTAATACCCATCCCTTGTCAGTCTCTTCTGGTTAATCTCAATCTCCCCTACATATAATAGCAGTTTTTGAAAAGTAGTGTGGTATGGGTGGACAGAAGATTAGCTTGGAGTCTGGAAGACATGGGCATAAGTCCTGTCTTTGACACACAGTGATTGTATGACCATGTGGAATTTACAGTATCCCAGTCAATTTTCTTTTTCTTAAAAAAATTTATTTATTTATTTTTAGTTTTCAACACTTACTTCCATAAGATTTTAAGTTTTAAATTTTCTTCCTCCCCTTTCCCCTCCCCAAGATTGCATGCAATCTGATACAGGCTCTACATATACATTCATATTAAACATTTTCACATTAGAAATGTTGTAAAGAAGAATTAGAACCAATGGGAGGAAGCATGAGAAAGAAGAAACAAAACAAGACAACAAAAGAAGAGAGCAAATAGTATGCTTCCATCTGCATTCAGACTCCAAAGTTCTTTGTTCGGATGTGGATAGCATTTTCCATCTTGAGTCTTTTAAAGTTGTCTTAGATCTTTGCACTACTGAGAAGAGCTAAGTCCATCGAAGTTAGTCATTGCACAAATGTAATGGTAATGTAAATGGGAAGATCTTTCTCATCCATCAATAGCCCCATGTGACCTACTTAAGTCACATGGAAGCCTAAGTCACATGAGTTTGAGTCACGTGAGGCCTGTGGTGGGAGGAGCTTATTGAATGGGTGGAATAGGCAGGGGTGGAGCAGGAAGGAATGGAGCAGAACTGAGAGGAAGTAAGACAGAGCAGTCAGAGCTGGGAGAGAGAGAGCAGGCACATCAACTAGCAACAGCGAGAGAGGGAGTGATTTTGCCCCTGTAGTGGGAAGGCCCTAACAGAGGGAAGGCTTGAGGATGGCAGTGCCCCCTGAATTGCCAATGTCTATAGATTTCTTTGTTGCTTTGATGGGTTTGGCTTTCTTGTGCTGGGATTTAGCTTTCTGGTGTTTGAACAAATGTTTTGGTTCTGTCTTCCATGTGGAGAGTCTGTTGTATTTTGTGATTCAGAACCAGCATATTCATAGTTGCTGTAGGTGCTGTGAATATTACATTAGTGCTACAACAATGTAGCTGTTACTGTGTCCATTCAATTTTCTAAGATTATAAGTTTCAGAAAAATTATTGATCTACAACAGTGGAGGGAGTTTCCATACTGGGAAGGCCTCACGATGATGAAATAGCAGTTTCTGTTTAGAACAGACATGATTATATGGTTATAGCCATTTTTTTTTCTTTTTTAATTGCTACAGGATTATCTCACCTATTTTTGAATTTAGCTAAATATTTATTTGGCAACCTCTCTTGTTTGTGACACAACTTAGCTGGAAATAGATTTTTTTTTCAAATGGGCCCATCTGCAAGCCAAAATATATGTCAGAACGCCCATGTACCCTCAAGTAGTTCCCAGAATACATTTGCACTTATTAGATGTTGATGCTTTTTCTCCAAATAAAACATGACTTTAAATTGAATTTTAACCTACATGATTGTTGAAAGGAAGATATCAAAAGGTCATGTGGTTTATCTTCCTGCCTCTAGGCAGATGAATCCTGTGGCATCTAAGGCTATGTACCCTTTTATTGAAGAGCTATATGGGTAGAGTTTGGACAACCTTCTTTGGTAGACAGTTTCAATTTTTAATGACCATTACAAGAAGTTCTAGCTTAAGTTTAATTGAAATCTCAGAGCAATTTAAGTCCATTTGAACACTTTTCAGAGATGAAGAAATCACTGGTAACTTTTCATATACTCAAAACTCATTATTCTTATCTTTTTAAAAAATTCTTTCTTTTATTGATTAAGCATTTCAGGCTCCTTTTTCCTTTTTTTTTTTCGCATTTTGCATTCATTTAATCTCTTTGGTATTAATGGAGCCAATTTATACTTATAAAAAGGGGAACCAAACTAGACACATTCTATAAAGGTTTCACCAATGTCAAATATAAGAATTTTTTTCTTATGCAAACCCATTAATTTCAGTGTCGTGTCTGTTGTTGCTTTTAAAATAAGTACACTACTGTTAACTCATATTCAGTATGTACTTAAATTCCCAAGGCTTTTTCTGCCATACTTGGGCCTGCCTAGTCTCTCCCTCCTCAGAATGAATATTTGTTTTTTAGAATAATAAGTTATTGTAGGTCTATTACCCATTCAGTATTGAAATAAGCTTGTGTTCCTAGCATAATGCTTTGCCATAGTAATAGCAGACATGTAATACATCTTTGTTGATTGAATTAATTAAATGAAATCCATAAAAATTTTAGACTCTAAACTAAAAATAGGGATTTGTATTTTTCAGTGAATGATGAAAATAGAATACAAATTCTACTGTATTGGTCTCAATATAGATTGCCCCTAAATATAATCCATACTATCAAAACACAATGTCTTTAAGTGACATTGAAAAATAATTATATGCAATAATCATATGAAATATGTTTATTGTGACTCTTTTAAAAGATTTTTCAATTAAAATAAAGCAGTTTTAATTAATTGTTATCTTCCACAAAAGTCTTAGATTCATTGTGGCTCTGGATTCCAAAAGTCAACAAACTTCAACTGCTTCAACATAATGGAAATTACCATCTCAGCAACATGGCATAGTGGCTAGAGTGCTAAACTTGGACGAAAGACCTGGTTTTGAATTCTGCCAATGACACCCAAGCTTACAGGGCCATAGAATTAGAGCTGGAAAGAACTACCTATTCTAGTGCCCTCAGTTTATAGATGAGGAAACTGAGGCCCAGTGAGATTTTGACTTGCTTCAGATCTTATAATCACTAGCAGATCTGAGATTCAAACCCAGGTTCCCTGACTGCAAACCCAATTATTTCCCCACTATGCTACAATACCAAACACTTAGCAACTGCATGACCCAGGGAAAGTCATTTAACCTCCCTGAGTGTTAGTCTTCTCATGTGTAAAAGAGAAATAATAATACCTCTAATCCTTGCCTTATCGGATTATTATTGTGAGGATTCAAATTATTGTGAGGTTCAAGTAGGGTGATGTAAAGTATTTTTCAAATACGTAAACATCAATTGTTATTATTATTGCTTGCCTAGCTATACATCTAAATGTTCATTACCAGTTGGCCATAACTCATGAAACAAAGAATAATATTTTGCTTCTTTAGTGATAGTAGCAGAATAATGGAAAAGTGGGCAGAGAGTACTGAAAATCACAAAATTATCTATAAATATTACTTTAAGTGTTGGGGCCAAGTACAAAATCCTTTTCTAGCAATTAAGATGTCCACATGCTATTGGAGGAACTGAGTCCTATCAATATTAGCCTAAATGAAACTGGAAGACAAAATGAAGTTGTAGCTAAATGGAAGCCTACTTTTCCTTGGAGAGCAAATAAAGGAGTCTGTAAGATTGATTTTAACGTGTGTCCAAAGGCATTAGAAAAATCAACTCATGGCATAATTAGTCCAAGATCAGTATGAGGAAGATGGCTCTTTAGAGAAATAGAAGAGGCCAATGGCTGTTAGTGTGTTCAGAAATCATACACATCTATCATCAATACTTTCTTCCAGTAGAGAGTTATAAGATACTAAATGTGGACTCCTAACAATCTCTCTCTCTCTGTCTCTCTCTCCATCTCTCTCTGTGTCTGTGTCTCTGTCTGTCTGTCTGTCTGTCTCTCTCTCTCTGTCTCTCTTTCTCTGATACACACACATACACACACACACACAAATGACATATATCTTAATATATAGAAAATGACTAATTACTGCTATAACAGTACTTTCTGAACCAGATTTCAGTGTGCACACAACTACTGGGGAACTGGCTTCAACAAGAATTCAGATTAAGAATAAATCTTGATCTCAACCACCTAAAACTATGGTTCCTGTCTGGGTTCTCTAACTGACTTAGCTGACTGTAGAAATCAGTCCTAAGAGAGTTTCTTAAGCCTATGGAGTTCTACAGCAAGGAAAGTCTTTGCATTGGTTCAAATGACTCTCAGAGGCCATTGTTTTAGGTGACTTTTCATCAGGGTACTGTTTGTACTTCTCTTATACCTACAAAGTTCATTTGTGGAAAAAGCTGGCCCTCCACCTATCTTTGTGGAAAAAAATCATATTCCAGTCTTGTAGTAACAGGATAAGTCTGGGACACTGCTACTCTCATTCATTCTTCTGTCTTATGGCTCTGATTTCAGTGGGTTGCAGTACAGCCTCTGGATCAGGGTCTTATTTCCTTTCCCAAGTCAGTGGGTTCCTAGCTGCCAATTGTTACCATCCAACACCATCAAGAGAATTAGAGTGGTCACTAGCTTTATCAGCTGCCCCTTGGCCTTCAGAGCAAGTTCCTTAAAGGCAAAGAGTCCTGGACCAGTTTACTTTCATTCTTATTAGCAGATCAATTTCTGTAGGAAAAAAAAGAGACTTCAGGCAGCCAGACCCCTCCCCCACACTTCAGGAAACTGAAGGCTATAATACACAAAGCCAGTAACTAGACTCACAATCCCCAGAACAAGAAACCTGGGACAGAGAGCCCTGAGCCCTAAAAGCAGAAGTTCACTGTAAAGCCAGGAAAAAGCTAACCAACATGAAGAAGAACACAAAAAAACCGAGGACCATTGGTTCTTTTTATGGAGACAGGCATGATCAAAATACCAATTTGGAAGAAGATAACATTGACACTATACCCACATCTGATACCTCAAAAGGGAATATGAACTGGTCTCAATCCAAAAAAGCATTATTGGAAGAGCTAAAGGAGGATTTTAAAAACCAAATTAGGGCAGTAAAAGAAAAAGTAGAAAAAAAATACTGACAAAATCAAGTTCTTAAAAAATAACATTGGTGAAATGGCTATGGAGATTCAGAATTGAAATAGGAAAAATGACACCCTGAGAGGTAAAATCAACCAATTGTAAAAGGAGGCTCAAAAGCAAAATGAAGACAGCAACTCATCAAAATTAGAATTGAGGAAGTGGAAGCTAATGACTCTATGAGGCATCAAGAAGTAGTAAAACAACATGTAAAGAATGAAAAAAAATAGCAGAAAATGTGAAATATCTGATTGGAAAAACAACTGACCTGGAAAATAGATCCAGGAGAGAGAATTTAAGAATTATTGGTCTACTGGAAATCCATGATGAAAAAAAAGCCTTGACAGTATCTTTGAAAAAATTATCAAAAATAATTTCCCAGAGGTCCTAGAACCAGAGGGTAAAATAGTCATTGAAAGAATCCACCCATCACCCCCTGAAAGAGATCCCAAATTGAAAACACCAAGAAATACTATAGCCAAATTTCAGAATTACAAAAGTCAAGGAGAAAATACTGCAATCAGCCAAAAAGGAACAATTCAAATATCATGGAACTATAGTCAGGATCACACAGGATCTGTCAGCTTCTACATTAAATGAGAGGGGAAATTGGAATATGATATTCTGAAGGGAAAAGGAGATTGTACTACAACCAAGGATCAACTACCTAGCAAAATTGAGCATAACTTTTCAGACAAGGAGAAGGACATTCAATGAAATAAGGAAATTCCAGACCTTCCTGATGAAAAGGCCAGAACTCAATGGAAAATTTGATCTTCAAATACAAAACTCAAGAGATACATAAAAAGGTAAACAGGGGGAAACCCCCCCCCCACAAACCTTATTAATCAATAAGGGCAAAGTATTTACATCTTTATATAGGGTTATATCATCTTATATATGTTGTATGTATACATATGTACATGTATATGTCAATCTTGAGAATAGTACAGTTATTATGACAATTGAAAGGGATGCACATAGACTGTGGATGTCTGTATAAAATAACTAATATTAGGATAAAAAATAATTAAGAGATGTAAAGGGAGGGTTCTGGGAGAAGTGGTACGGAGGTAGTAGAAAAGGGTAAATTACATCAAATGAAGAGGCACGAAAACACATTATAGTAGAGGGAAAGAAGGGAGGGAGAAGAGCAGTATTTGAGCTTTACTGTCATCAGATCTGGTTCAAGAAGGGAATAACATACCCTGATAAGTATAGAAATCTAATTTGTCCTACAGGCAGTAGGTGGGCAAAGGGGGAAAAAAGGGAGGGGGGTGGTCACAATGGAGGGAAGAAGTAGCAAGTGGAAAAGTGCAACATAAGAGAGGGGAATCTAGAGGGAGGGTACACTGAGGAAGGTGGTAGTCAAAAGCAAAACTTTGTTGAGGAGTGGAAGGGGAAAGAGAGAAATAAAAGCATAATCGGGGGGTGGGGAATAGGATGGAGAAAAAGACACAGATAGAAATCATAACTGTGAATGTGAATCAGATAAAATCTCCCATAAAATGTAAGTGGATAGCAGAATGGATTAAAAACCATAATCCTACAATGTGCTGTTTACGAGAAACACATTTGAAACAGGGTGGGGGGCAGTGCAGGGGGATACACACAGGGTAAAGGTAAAAGGCTGGAGTAAAATATATTGTGCTTCAGCTAAAGTGAAAAAAGCAGGTGTAGCAATCCTAATCTCAGACAAAGCAAAAGTAAAGATAGATTTAATTAAAAGAGATAAGGAAGGACACTACATCCTGCTAAAAGGCACCATAAATAATGAAGCAATATCGTTGTTTAACACATATGCACCAAGTGGGTATGGCATACAAATTCTTAGAGGAGAGGTTAAGGGAGTTACAGGAAGAAATAGACAGCAAAAATGTAATAATGGGAGACATCAACCTCCCCCTCTCTGAACTTGATAAATCTAACCTCAAAATAAATAAGAAAGAAGTTAAGGAGGTGAACAGAATATTAGAAAAGGCAGATATGATAGACCTCTGGAGAAAACTGAATGGGGATAAAAAGGAATATACTTGGGGCGGAGCCAAGATGGTGACTGGAAAGCAGTAACTGGCGTGAGCTCCCCACCAAGTCCCTCCAAAAACCTATAAAAAAATGGCTCTGAACCAATTCTAGAACTGCAGAACCCACAAAG
>CM053624.1:172164637-172215409 GCA_028646595.1 Phalanger gymnotis | reverse complement strand
GAGGGGAGAGAATTTGGAACTCAAAGTTTTAAAAAATAGATGTTCAAAAACAAAAACAAAAAAGTTTTTACAGGCAACAAGAAAATAAGATACACAGGCAATGGGGCATAGAAATTTATCTTGCCCTGCAAGAAAGGAAGGGAAAATGGGATGGGGGGGTAGTGGGGTGACAGATGGGAGGGCAGACCGAGGAAGAGGGCAACCAGAATATATGCCATCTTGGAGTGGAGGGGAGGGTAGAAATGGGGAAATTCAAACTCCTGTGAAAATCAATGCTGAAAACTAAATATATTAAATAAAATTTATTAAAAAAAGAAGTTTATAATCCAATGATGGAGATAACACACAAATATACACACATGCACATATGCATGTACACGCGGTGCATGAGCACTCTCACTCCAAGCCATAGGTAGGATAAATGGGAAATAATTAACAAAAGGAAGGACTAGAATTAAGAAGCATTGGGAAAGACTTCCTGTAAAGGATGAGATGAGCAGTTATACATATACTCTATGCATAAGATATGTATTATCCAAATCAGTTAATGTTAGTGTGAGTCTATTTTTGGTTCATGTAGAATCTTAATGGTCTTATTGTAATATTAAATAAAGTAGGATAAACTAAACCTGTCTTATAAAAACCACTGAATCTCTGTGGTTTCAAAGATATGTTGTAAGGATGTAAACAGCTAGTAAACACTGAAGGGGACAGCCCAGCATCCTAAACCTACCAGCCTTTGGAATAGCAAATGCTTCTAGTCCAGTGCCCTTAGATGTCATTCTGGGAGGCAGCGACTTGTAGAGATGCAGCCTGACCACCATAGCAGATGCTACAGCCACACCTACTGAAGACACAGAAAAGAAATTTTACTGCTACCAAAACCCTTGACATTGTCAAATGGTTCAGCTGATGAGATTTATTTTTTTCCCAGTGGAAATGACAGAAGAAACATTTTCATTTGTTTTGTTGCTGTGATCTAAGGACTTTGGGACCGTTCCATCTGACTTGCAGCTAGAGACTTCTAACCTTTCTAGTTGTATACCCAGAGACTTGTGTAGTGTTTTGCACATAATGAGTGATGAATACATACTTTTTTTCATTTATTCAATTCATTCTTTCCCTTCCCAGACCGTCAACCCTGCTCTGCCTTCACTTCTCTTCCTGATCTTCACCAGTTAGTTAACCAGTTTAACTTTATATTTGATTGATATAGATTGCTTGCACCCTTGTCCAACTTCTCTTCTGTCTTACCAAACCTCAAGCCTGGATTGTCCCCACTATCAGACTCCTTTACTCCTACAAATTGGAGTAAACTATGCTGGAAGAAGTCACATAAGCATGTAGCCGTGCTAATGGGGTCCATTACGAATTTAAGTTACCTAGTCTCAACTGGGCTCTCTCTTTTGCAAGGCCATTCTTTTACTCTTGTAATTCATTCCCCACAGTGATTGTTCCAGACTTCTTAGGATCATAGATTTAGATCTGGAAAAGACCTCAGATCATCTGGTTTCCACTTGAGACCCCTTTTCCCCCTTTTCCTTTTGGCAACATTAGTTGACGTTATGTGGCCTGAGGGCATGCACAGTTCAAAGTTTGAAACCTTAGTATTCAGACCAAGGCTTCATTGAAGTTTCACATCAACGCCGGCAAGCACTTGGATTCATTACACATTTGATTTTGGATTAATTTTTGGTTGTTGCATGTTAAGTAAACTTTTACTGTTGCCAAATTTATGGGGTCAAGTCCCACAGTTTCAGAATCTCTAATCAGTTCATCCCCCTATTAATAGGTTAGGAAACTGAGGCCCAGGGAGATCATTACTCATCTAAGGTCACTGAAGTTGTGTCAGTGCTGGATTTCAAGTCCAAGTACTGTGACTCCGAGTTTAGGGCTATGCTTTATTCACTGACATACAATACGTGCCTTATCTCCTCAAGGGTCCCACACCACTCCCTTCCCCCTCTTCTTCATACTTTATGGTGAAAAGAGGCCATTTTCATGGATTCCCTCCCATATCTCAAAACCCCTTGGCATTTCCTATTCTCTTCTGGTTTATTTCAGTCTCTGATGAAAAGGTGGCCCTTCTTACCAAGGCCAACTCCTTCACTTGTACCTTGGATCTTATTCCTTCTCATCTCCTGGAACAGATTGCCCCCCAAATCATTCCCTGTTCTCTTTGTTCTAACTCTCCTTCCTCTCTCTCTCTCTCTCTCTCTCTCTCTCTCTCTCTCTCTCTCTCTCATCAATCCCATCAATAATAATAATAATGATGATGGCTAGCTAGCGTTTATATAGTGCTTTAAGGTTTGTAAAAACTTTGTATTTGCTGTCTCATTGATCCCCACACTAACCTTGTGAGCTTTGGTGCTATTATCCCCTTTTAACAGATGAAGGAACTGAGGCTGAGAGAGGTTAAGTGATTTGTCCAGAGTAACACAACTAGTGTTTGAAGTAGGATTTGAACTCAGATATTCTTGATATTCTGTACAGTATATGACCTAGCTGCCTCCTAGTCAGTCAATCATCAAGCCCTTACTAAATGTCAGTTACTATGCTAAGTGCTAGGGATTGAAAGGCAAAAACAATTCCTTCTTTAAAGGAAATTACATTCTCATGGGGGGAGGTAACATATAAATAAATAGATACATGTAATATTTTGGTTTTTTTTATCAACAGAGGGTAGGTGAAAGTGTCTAGGCTATCCTTAAAAACCTTTCCTTGACCTTACCATACCCTCAAGCTTTCTTCCTATATCTGTTTTTGTTTTCACAGATTAAAAACAAAACAAATCTGTCTGTTCTCACTACTTCCACTTCCTCTCTTCTCACTCTTCTGCCTCTTACCATCAGCCTTCTGACTTCATTATTTAATTAAAACTTCTCTCTCCAAAGTTACTAATAATCTCTTAATTGTTGAATCCAATGACTCTTTCACCAGACTTATCCTTGACTTCTCTGTAGCACTTGACACTACAGTTGCCCTTTTCTCCTGGTTATTCTCGCCTTCCTGGTTTTTTGCGACACTGTTCTTTCTGACTCTCCTATGTGTCACTATTCAGTCTCCTTTGTGGATGAAACTCAAGGCTCTTTCCTGGGCTCTTTTTTCCCTCTACACCTTTGAATGATTTTATCCTCTCCCATGGGTTCAATCATTGTTTCTATGCAGATGACTCCCAGTTCTTGTTTCTTCTCCTGAGCTACCGCCTTCATTGCCAATTGGACATTTCCTGCTGAACTCAGTATGTCCAAAATAACTTAGTCTTTACTCCTCAACTTACTTTCCCCTTACCTTCCCACTTTTATCAAGGGCACTATCATGACCTTGTAGTCATCTTTAACACTTGGCACTCTTGGACCACCTCCCTCCATCAAATCAGTTGCTAAGTATTGTCTATTTGACCTGGACAACTTCTCTTTCCTTCTACTCACATGACCACCACCTGTCACCTGGGCTATTACAATAATCTCCTATTTGGGGTCTTTGCCTCCAACTTTTTGACCTAGATGAGTATAATACTAAATCTCTAACCAATCCAGTTATATTTAAAGCATACGTCTGACCATTTTACTTTTCTATCCAGACACTCCAGTGTCCCTTTTGCCTCTAAGATAATGTACAAAACTCTTCTGTTTGTCATTTAACAATTTGAACTCCAGACTTAAGTTTATTCCTCTTTACATACTCTACAATCCATCCAAATTTGCCTATGTTCTTTTTCCCATTTGTGACATTCTATCTCCTCTTGCTAAACTTTTGTACAGGTTATATCCTTTACTTGGAATGCATTTTCCCTTTGTCTCTGCCTCAGAGAATCCCTAGCTTCCTTGAAAGCTCAGCTCAAGTGTCACTTGCAACAAGAGGTCTCTAATGAGTTCTCCCCACCTACATGCTAGTGCTTCTGTTTATTTATGTGTGCATGTGGTTGCTCCTGATAGATTATAAACTCCTTGAGGCAGAGACAGTTTGGTTTTTGTCTTTGTATTCCCAGGACCTAGCACATTGTCCAGTACGTAAATACTTGTTGGTTGATTTAACGATTAAAACATTCTCTCTGCCATTGAGGCCTCTATATTTGTTAATAGTTCCAAAAACGTGTTCTTTTAGAAATAAGTTTGTTTTGTTGTTGTTCAAGGACAGGGAGAAGTAGTAACTTTAAAAAATACTTAGAGTATAAGGATGTATATTACTTTCAGAAAATTCTCTCATAATTGTTAGTAATGGATTTTCCCCCCTTTTTTCCCCAAAGCATCCACAATGAATGACCAATTTATTGCTTTAGACAAGCTTTTGCTAGAACTGGGTAAGTTACAAAGTAAAATTAAAAAATAATGATGACCTTTTTTTGTTCTATAATATATTTTATGAAGTAAACCAAGAAAAATTGTCTGTTCTAGTTTTCCAGGCTGAGCAAGATTCAAGTGCTAGGGAAGATGCAAAGCAACAGATTACTTGTAAGTAGTTTTATATGATATATACTTCTTATTTGTGTTAATACTTAAGGTCTAGACAAAAAGAGAAAAATGAGAAAAGCATTCTCTCCACAAAGAATGGCTTCATCTGAATGCAACCATGTTTCTGTCTTGTTCAGTACAGTTTTAAATCACTGAGTAATCGTGACACAAACATAATCGTATACAACAAGAACTTAAGTACAGGGTGTTCCTAAAGTCTGAATGCATAGGCAAAAATGCACATTTTCAAGAAATGAAATGAATGAAATTTTCAACCACATTTTATTTAATTAGAATATTAACAAATAACATCTTTAATATGATTTCCATTATTTGTGATGCAAAGGTTGATACAGTTTGCAAGATTCACATGAAATCGATGCAATAACTCCACACTGCTGTCAATTTTAGCACATTCACTCTTTATGCGTTTAATCAAGTGTGTTGCATCTGTGATTTTCATTGAGTACACCTCCTTTAGCATACCCCAGAAAAAGAAGTTGCTGAACAACACAGAGTCTTCAGTGAAACAGTTAATGAGATGTTAATGAAATTTTCTATGTGTCCAGACTTTAGGGACACCCTGTATTAAGTATCGTTTTGTTTGTGTCATAATTACTCTGATTTAAAGCTATACTGAACTAGACAAAAACATGACTGAATTCGGATGAAGCCATTCTTTGCTGAGAGAATGCTTTTTTTCATTTTCCTCTTTTTGTCTAGACCCACAGGTCTAGACAGGTTCATTGGTACAGGGGACTCTTAGAATAGAAACTCCCTCCACCAATGCAGACTGGCGACTTATCTGCCCCTTTGTCTTCTAGAGTTGCTTGGGGCCACTGAGAGGTTGATTTACTCGTGCTCAAATAACTTCTATGTACGTATCAGAGACAAGGCATATGCTCCAGTCTCCCTGACTCCAAAGCTGGTTTTCTATCCATTATACCATGGTGCTTGTTTTCACAATCATGAGAATTTTTCTAAAAAGACTATCAGAATTGAAAAATACCACATTTCTAATAAAATAGTTCTGAAAATAATTTTATTAATGGAAGGTCAGGCAGTAATATAATGGAATGAGCACTATATGTGTACTGGATTGTACTCATGGCTTTTCCATTTCCTAGCTATATAACATTGAATAACTTAACTTACCTTCTCTTCTTCTATAGAAAGGGAATAATGCTGCTTATTTTACCTATCTTAAGTTGTGATGATCTGAGGAAAAAACTCACATATTTTATAAATTGTAAAGCAACATAGACTATTAGCTAAAAGTGAATTAATTAAAATGATTATACACAGTGACTGTACTAGATAAATAGAAGAAACAAAAAGCATAAACTGAAGGCTGTGTCATAATGACCAAGCTTGATCCAGGACAAGAGCTGAGAAAATGCACTTCCCTCCCCTCTTTGGGAAGTGGACAGGATTATGAGTACAGAATATTGCATTCATTTTCAGTCATGGATGATTTCGCCAAACTGCTTTTTTTTCTCTTTTAAATCTTTGTTATAAGTGATGGCTTGCTGAGTAAGGGAGGAGGTGGTGTTATATTTAGAAATGAAGTTAATGTAAAAACAAAAGATATCAATAAAAATAAAACTTAAAGAAAATAGCCATTAAGTTCTTGATTCTTCAGAAAAACATGAATTTGTTTGCTTTTCCCAGTCTAAAATTGCAGAATATTAAGAATTTTTGGCTTGATTTTAATATTTTCAGTTGTATTACTGTTTGGAATGAGTAAAAACTTCATGGATAGTGGCTATATGTTTTAATAGTATGTATGATATTTTCAATCTAGAAGAAGTTTAATAGAAATTGTGCATCACCCTTGAATATTTTCAATTTCATTGTGTCATTAAATAATATGATTTTTTTATGTGGGATCAGTTACCATATAAGTTTATTTTGGTCCTCTGATAAGTGTATTTAAGTAAAATATATTTATTCTGTTTTCAGTACTCTGTACATATATAAGAGAAAAAAAGAGGAATATTTTTACTCTACACGACAAAATAAACACAATCGATGATGAAATTGCTCATTACCATAAGCATAGCAAATATATCAAGGATGACTGTAGCAAGTAAGTACTTGATAGAAATGAAATTTTATTTTTGTCATTAATTTCTTTTATTTAGGGCTTCTAAATAAGGGTAACAGCTAAAAGTATGTCTCTGGAAGTTTTGGGGGCATAAGGAAGTATCCTACATTGACAAATGCAGTAGTTGATGAGGTATAAACTTTTTAAAAGTCATCTACCAATGTAGAAAAGAATGTACAGCAACATTTCATTAATTCAGATCCCATTAAACCAAACCTTATTAACCCCAAATTCTAGATAATTTAATGAATACAAGATTATTTATGAGTAAAATGTTAGAAATAATTTCTATATCTATCCATTTTTAGGATCTTCTTTGTAAATAAAGAGAATTCTATTTAAAATCAATAGCTTTTCCAAACAAATATTCAAGAAAGTAAAGATTCCTTTGACATTTAATTTCTGGGTCCAGTAGTTAATTCTTCTAGGTTTAAATATTTCTATGCATTATGTCAGATAATTAATTGTAATTAACAGTAATTGTCATTACTAGGTTTTTAGCTTGCTTTGTTTTACTGATACCTATTTTTATGTCAAAATATTGAGTGCCTATTCTGTACAAATCATTATGGAATCTTTGTTATATTCTGTGTTTGAAAATAAAATTATTTCTTTGAAAATGGTCACTATAGGTTAGAAGTCCCAGAGTAAAAAAAAACATAAGTGGAAAGTATTTTGCAAGGCTTACATAAGGAGTACTGGGAAAATGGAAGAAAATCTGGATATCAACATAAGAGAAAGACAGAAACCTAGACTTATGAGAATTTCAAGGCACTAGGATATAGCAGTGAGGTGAAACAATGAGCAATGGGCAGAATCTATCTAATACTTAAAACGGAAATTACTGTAAGATCGTGAGATTTTCATATTGGTAGGATCCTCTCCTGGTCTGCTCTCTGGGGCCAGGCCATGTAAAAGAAAAAAAAAGATTTTATGGTTAAGTTTATAATCATTTCACTCTTTGGTTGTCTGGAATGGACACTATTGGGTTTTCTCCTTTTAGTTCAGGAAGATGCAACAACAAGCCTTTCTAAGTTTCTATAGGATAGAAAAACCTCTCCTTACCCCTTACCCAGTTCTCTGAAGTGGCTGCCCCAAAAGAAATGTTGAGTTAATATTTCAGCTATGTGGTGACAAAGAAAAACTGGCATTTGGGTGTTATTAGAAAGGAACTAAAGCATGTTGGAGCTAAAATAAAATAACAGTACTTTATGTGGGCAGCTTTCTTCATATTTGTCTCTTCCTATCCATACTTTCAAACCAGTGCATATGTAAGGAAATATTCTTTAAAAAAACACATTTGTGTTTGGATACATAAACGGAGTATGGGAAGTTATCTTCTCTTCTTTAAGCCCATGTGGGATTTTCCTCTGTGAAATTGTGAAGGTCATCTGAAAGAGAAGAAAATTAACACCTTTCATTGGATACATCTATTTTCTAAAACTTACCTTTGTTATCATCCATCTGATATGCTCTTAATGAATATAAAATTTTTCCACAGCTGGATTCCAACACATGATGTTCTTCATAAACATGAAGTGTATTTGCAGGAGCAATTTCAGGATCACCAGGAAACTACTGAAAAAGACAAGTACTATACAATGCTAATTCAAATCAATAAACAACGTAATTGTTAATAATAAGAAATAGGACATTGTGAGAATGCTAATTGAAATGAAAACACTTTGTGTTCAAGGAAATTTTAAAAAGTAATTGTGTTGGCACTTCTTTGTGGCTTATATTGCTTCAGATGTTTAGCAACTGAATCCTAAGGCTATAGATCAATGATCTCCAAAGGGTGTGCTACAAAAGCTGTGTGTGTGAGAGGAAAATGACAGCTGGCATCACTGTTGGGATCTTTGTACCCAAGGTCTCCTTAGGGTTTTTGTACACATGTCCTTGGAGCAAAGCCAAGTACACATAAAAATATGGGACATTTAGATGGAATACGAGCACATGTACATTGTCAGAAGATGGGTGCATCAGCATGGTATAAATATAAGCGTACAGTTTTCAAACCATGGGCATCTCTTTTCATTCACAGATCTTAATATATTTGAATCAGCCCACAGGTCCAGAAGACAAAGTGGACTCTTTTCCATGTCAAGTGGGCCAGGGGTGTTTTCCATAGTCAGTCTGGGAATCCTGGCTATTCTGTGGGATTCTATGTGGAAGTGTGCTTCAGCTTCCATGTTGCCAAATACTATGTAATCTATTATATGCACAAATAGGCCCTTGTTTATAAACCCTTTCCTAGGAGTAATAAGTGCAGCAAGGGTGCTTTTTTTGACTAATGGTCTTTGCATTTAAACTCTGGAGTATTAGAAACACTATTTTTTGTTTCCACCCATTTGTGGACTATACTATCTTAACAGAAACTTTGGAAGATGATATTTATCGTTTTGTAGCACAGATTCTTCTTTTTATGGATGATTTATTTAGCTAGTGAGTTGTGTATTGTTAAAGAAAAGAAAGGGGTTGGATGCAGTTCATAGATGGTAAAACAAAATAAGATTGTGATAATGTTGAATGTAATGTAATCCTCACATGTAAAATGATATTTTTAGAAGATGACATTAATTGTACTTTAAGCACAATTAGAAGAGAAGAATGTTTTATATGTTGATTATATGATGTAGTAAGATGGGTGATTATGTGCCCTGGCCCTTTCCAGTGGGCTTCATGTGCCCTGGCTTAGCACTGAAGGACTTGTTCTTTGGGATGGCCCAACAACCACTTATTGGTCCTCACAGTTCCTGTGGGACATCATAGTAAACCCTTGGTCCGGTGGCTCCTGTTTCAGTTCACCAGAAGGGCTTATGTTCTGCTGGCATAGGTTTGAAGAACTGTATCATCTCCATACCATGATGAGTTATCATATTAGGACTTTAGTGGAGGAAAATTAACAATTTTATTTTGAATAACTTGTATGAATGAAGAGACCAAATATTTTGTTTAGTTAATTGTCAATAAACATTTATTAAGGACTTGCTATGTGCCAGGCACTGTGCTAATCTCTGGGTATACAAATACATATAAAAAAGAAAGACAGTCTCTGTCCCCAAAGGGCTTACAACCTAATGGAGGAAGATAACACACAAAAGAAGGCTGAAGAGTGGGAGGTTAAGGCTAGGCCCGGGGAGGTACTTGGGCGGAAATATGATGGAGAAGTTAAGAAAAATCCCAAGGCAGGGCAACTAAGTAGACAATAAGGAGATGTTTGTCCAGAGTTCCCTCCTTAAATGGAGGTTTTGGAGTTCATGGCTCTATCCTCCGAATAGAGGGGCACAGGGCAATGATGAGGTGTGAATACGGAGGCTGTATGTGGATTAATTTTTTTGTTACTTTGGGGATCTGATTAATGCAGGTTACTAATAAAGTCCTAAGCTCAGGGCCCTCAAATTAGAGATTCCTCTAATTCTTCTGGAGAGAGGTATGGCCTTTCTGTTCTGGGTTATTATTCTATGTAAACCAAGGTAATCACTGGCATCTTCCACTATGTTCTGTTTGTAATTAATGACATAAACAAGTCAAAAACAATTAAGGATTGATTTTATCATTATCTAGGGAGAGTTGCCTTAAAATACTATTTAAACCAGCAAATTAACTTTCTAATTAATGAAAACTCTGGACTTAAATATCCGTCCTTTTGGTCAGAATGGGAGGGAAAAACAAGAAAAGAGACCTGAATTTTTGGCCACTAACAGGATTGTATCACCATTTGGTCACAGCTGTCCCATCTGCCCTCTGTGGAAGAATATGCCAGCTCCTTGGTATAGCTTGGACACTCTCAACACCATCTCCTTAGCTTCTTTCCTTCTCTACCTTAACCATCTGTCTAGCTGTGTATCTGTGTACCCCTTCTCTTCTTACTCTCTCTTATGTGTAGCAACTCAGAAGCTCCTCTTGAGACAGAAGCTGTATTCCAGCTCACAGTCCTTGATAGATTGCCCAGTCCCTCCCAGCTCAAAGAGAAACTGTAATTCCCAATATTCCCAATAACGGCTCAGGCTATATTATACTTATTTTTCACCTGTTACCAGTCCAAAGGCTATTTTTCTTGGAAGATAAAATAGAGTACTTCAGTTTTCTTGCCCTTTATCATAATCCCATGCACCCAGGGCAGTGGTGCTATCCCTTCGATATTTCTATTTCCCCTAACACACCTTGAAAAGGTCCTTTTTGTTATCCTTGGTATCCATTGCCAGCCTCAACTTGTTCTAAGCTTTAGAGCTCAACATCTTACAAGTTTACAAGACCCTGCCTCTTTTTCGTAATTAATCTTTCTCAGTTATCCATCTATATTTTCATCTTCTGTACATGTCTTTTTAAAATCTTTCACTATGAGTTCCCTTTGAGGTACCACCAATCACCCAGGTTTGTAGCCTTCATGTTAGTATTGACTTGTCACTCTACATATACAATTCATCGCCGAATCTCGACATTTCTGCCTTTACGTCACCTCTCATGTGTGTGCCCTTCTCTCTGCTCATAGAGCCACAAGTCTCATCCAGTTCTCATCACCTGAACTACTGCAGTAACTTTATATTGGGTCTCCCTGCTTCAAGTCTCTTCTACTCTCAATCAGCTTCTGAGGAGATTTTTCTTAAGTGGAGGACTGTGTTGCCCTTTCCCCCTTCTTAATGAGCTCTAGTGGCTTCATATTACCTCTGGGATCAAATAAAAAGTCCTCTGTCCTTTAAAGTTCCTAATACTCTGGCCCTTTTCTACCTTCCCAGACTTTTTATATCTTATTCTCCTCTACATACTCCACAGTCCAGCTGTAATGATCTTAAGCATTCTACTCCATCTTTTGCCTCCGTACCTTTAGACTGAACTGTAATGCTCTGCCTCCTTATCTCTGCCTCTTAGTTTCCCTTAACTTTCTCAAGACCTAGCTCAAATCCCACTTCTTCAGGAAGTCTCTCCTTGTTCCTCCATCTGCTAATGCCTTCCTCTTTCAGATTACCTTCACGTACTATGTATGTATCTAATTATTTACATTTTTCCACCATTGGAATGTACACTTCTTGAAGACAGAGGCTTTACTTTTGGCCTTTCTTTGTATCTCCAGTGCTTTTTGGCACATAGTAAATGCTTAATAAATACTTGTTAACTATCTGACTATATGCACTGTCCCAAAAGTCTTAGTGCAATTTTAAGCTACTAAATCTCTTAAAACTTAAAACTGCACTAAGACTTTTGGGACAGCTTATATATTCATATTGATCTCTCTTGGCAGTTCCCTTTTCTTCCTCATTGGGATTGTTTGTATTGTCAGTATAAAGAATATGCTGCTTTTGTAGGTTTGTAGGTCTACTTGTGTTGTCTAAAATGTGCCTTCTGGCAAGGATTGATAAATGTCATCTGAGGTCTGGACCACCTCTGAGTAGATGAAGACAGCCAGCATAGTAGCTGAGAGAGAGGCTGGCAAGCTTTTGGAACTGGGATTTGGCATTATTAATAATGGAGAAGGGATTGTCAGCATGTGTATTGTGAGACTCCATTTTGCTGATATTTTAAAAGTATATATTTATGGATAATGCAGTAATGCTTCCAAAGTGATGTGGGATGATATCTGGTGTTATGATTACGTAGAGACATAATTAGAATGTATTTGTCTTAATTGAATAGTATACTTACTGTTTCTGCATCTATAGTGTTTTATACTTATTTTGAAAAGCAATGAAAAATTATTTACCAGTTTACTCATGTACATATCTTCTATGTTCATCAATTTCTACTTTCTTGTTTTAACAGAAAAATGTATCATGATCATTTGAAACAATATAAAGATATCTTGAAGGAATACCAGCTACAGTATTCAAAAACTCCATTTGCTCAAGAGTATTATAGGAGTAAAACAGAAATGGAAGAAATACAAAACCGAATATTAGCATGTTCTGAGCAATGTAAAATTAAGGAGAGTGTTCTTTTGGAACTTCTAGGTACAAAAATATCTGTATTATTAATATATTGTCTTTACAAAAAATACTATGATTTAATATTAAATATCACCTTGTTTTTTCAGTGCCTGCTCCTTTTAAATCACTTCCTCAATGGACGTTACAAATGTATCCACACCTGTATTTCCAATTTTTAATTATATAGTTATTTCTGAATTTTAATTAAAAATTAAGACCACAGACCATAAGTAATTGTTATTTAATTAACAATGAATAGAATTTTTCAAATTAATTACTTCAAAATCAGACAGTATACATACATATGTATATATATTTATGTGTGTATATTTACATGTATGTGTGAATTTATGTATTCCGGAGAAGCAAACTCAAGAAGACATAAAATGATAGAGTCTGTATGGCTTCTAATGACAATTTCTTATAATATGTTCAGTCATATTGAGGGAACACTTTCAGTTATATTGATTGATAATTGCTTTTCAGTGTAGTAGAAGCAGTTTCTTCCCCTGACTTTCTTAGGTGTCTCCTGATCAGTCCAAACTCTGCCAGATTAGCAAGAATGTAGTCACCTCTTACAGTGAACTTTTGCCCTCTTCTCAAATCTATAACCCTTTGCTTGATCTCTTGCCACTTTGACATCTCTTCTGCTCTCCTACACCTTTATCCAACTCTTTTGTCTGTTCTCTTTGTATTTTCTCTAGTCACCTACCTCTTCCAAATATTGCCAGTTTCCCCAGATCTTCTGTTACTTTTCCTTTTTTTCTCATCTGTAGACAATAGTCTCAATCTGTCTTCTACTCTGGCTTACTTAGTTCTCTCTTGTCCACTTGCTGTTTTCTGTGCTTCCTACCCGTTCTTTAGCCCTTTGGGGGAGAGGCTTGTTTTGGAGGTGGAGAGCAAAGCTATGTTATGGAGCAGGAATATGATGGGATAGGACAAAAGGTAAAATAATAAAAGCAAGCAGAAGGGAATGGAATGAGGAAGAAGGATAAGATTAAATTGAGTTGGTGCTAGGTAGGTAAAGGGATGAGGAAGGAAATGATAAAGAAGAGGATTTCGGCACAGGGGTAAAAAAGGTGGCAGGAGACCAGAAAAAAAGTGAGGAGAAAACCCTCTAGGTGACTTGAATCATGGCTCCTAAGATAGGAGCTGAGGTGAAATTAGCTTGAACATATGGGCAATCCAGGTAGGTCATGATTTGTTTTCTGTGGATTTGTTTGGTATATGCTTTGTAAATCCTCTTAGAAAAAAAAACTCTTCCCAAATAATATGATTGTAAATAATTAAAAATTTGAATGGATTTATGGTTTCATTGACTTACTCTCTTCTATGATGTAAATTTAGAGTCATCCTCACTTCATCCTGTATGAATCTTGTCCATGTCTTCTCATAAATTGTGCTAGGATTTTCCCTCTATGTCCCCTGTGTGATATGAGGGTTCATTTCTTCCTGTATGACCACTTCACATCTCTTTGATGATGTCTTTTACATCACTTTGGGGTATATGATTCATTATGTGTACCACAGTTTATTAGATATTTAGGTATTCCAGAATTCACAGCCACATAGTACCCCCTGAAATATATGGTGTTAGCAGATTAGTTTTTATTTCAAGGAGAGCCTCAGGGGTCATTTACAACATTGCCCAATTTTCCAAATGAAATAACAGCTTCCTGTCTCCTCTTTTCAATTCTGGGCTGTTCATTATCCATTGGCAGTGGTTCAAGATATATGTGCCAAAGGAACAACTCAATGGGTTGTCTATTCTTGCATATCATAGGCATTCTTCATCCACTCTGTTTTTCCTTTGTGGAATGTTGAGTTGAACTCTTCTGAATAGTTTTGGATCTCATTTAGGAGGTTCTGTAGTATTCCAGGACTTAATGCATTTAATACAAAGTCCAACACAAATAAGAGCATCTCAAGAATTTTGTCATCTATAGAAAATCCTTGATTTGGATACTATGTGACCTTTGATGGCAAATACCTTTGATGATAATTCTTCCTGTTTTATGTGTTAATCAGAGAGTCATCAAACAAAATTATTTCTGCTGTTGAGTCTATCAAAGTCTCTTATCTGATCTTAACATACATGTGAAATAATAGCTTGATGGAGGAGACCCTTTAAGGTGGCATTTTGCTACATGAAAAAATGCCTTTTATAATCTGAACAATAATCAGTGAGATCTTCTGTTCCTTCCAGTTAGTTGTGTGAATGTAAAAAAATGTTGTCTGCTGTACAGTATTGTTTATGAAAAAGACTGCCTGTTCTCCTTCTCATGTTTTGGTCAATGATATCTTTAATATATATGTAATTTATTCTCGTAAAGATTTTATGAGGTGATAGATTATGTATGCATGTTGGTAGTCATAAATATCTTGATAGCCTTTTTGGATAGTAATAATTATGATTTTTCCAATTATTATATAATATATGATACACGTAATACATAATATATTATTATACGTATTATTATACATATTATATATATGTATATGTATATATATACACAGTCTCTTTCAGATAGCTTGAGAATTGATCCCTAACCACAATTCTGGCATGGTGTCTAAAGCTAAGCTTTAGATCATTACTCCTTCAATTGTTTCTTGCTGAGTTATGAAGCAATACTGTTTATAATCCTTTATCCTACGTGATATTTTTCAAATAAATTTGTATTTAATAAAAATGTGTTTTTATCAGCTGCTTAGCAAAGAGATGATGTGTTTTTCTGACTGAACAAACAATTTTTAGGCTCTTTTTGTCCTCATTGTAGTAATTACTATATGCCAATTAAGCTTCCATAGGAGATAGTAATAGTCTGCATCACTATTGGTTCTTTTATCTGTTTCCCAATTTTAAACCATCAGTAGCTTGTTTGAATGAGTCAGGTTGAAGCTGTTTTAATGCATGTTATATCTTTTATTTGTACTCTAATTTTGTATTGATTTTGATATTGATTCCAAAAATAATTCAGAAATGACTCACATATCAGTAACAAGCTGTTTCTTGTTTGTTGTGAACACATCTCTCAATTAGATATGTAAACAGGACACATCTTACAAGCTGATTATACAATTTGATATATTTTGTAATATATGATTAAGTTGAAGTTGCTTATTTCATATTTCTTTTATTCATCTGTAAATATTTTGCTCCCAGCCTAACTTTAAAATCTGCCTAATTCTCCACCTCTATATGAGACAACAGCATACATTGTAGGAGCTTTCATAAGATTAAATCCTTGCTATATCTCCTTTTCAGATTTTCCACTTGAACTGGACTTATACCTATTTTCAAGCAGATAGTTGCTTAGCTATTTGTAGGCATTTTGTATGACCACCATAAGCTAAATTTATTTTCCTAAATGACTGAAATTAATTTTGTAAGATGTTAAAGTGAATAATGCAGTAGCAGCAGCAGTATTATACACCAGAAAAATCTTGCCAACCCTTAAGGGAGTTCTAGCTCCACAATGAGTTTGTGTGCTGAAACTCAGTGTACCAGAATAATATTATTTATAAAATTATGATATGTTAAAGGTTTAAATAAATATTTTTGTAGTTGTAAATGTTTTGTAGCTGTAAAATGTTAAATAATCTTACGCAAAATTGGTTATGCTATATAAATTATAGATATAAATTCACTCACATAATAATGATTTCTTAACACAAAAGTGTTCATTTGAGAGCTAAAACTGATGACATCCTTAAATATGCTTCAACTTTGATCCACAAATCATCTAAACTGAAGGAAGAAGCAGATGAAATAGAAAGAAAAGTTAATTATTTAAATCAGGTACTGGGTTTGATGTAGATGTTTAATATCAACTAATACAGAAGTAAATTGGTATATAAATTATAATCTATATTTTAAATGGTCCATTTTAAAGTAAGCTAAAATGGAGAAATACTTGGTATAGGGTTTAAAAACTATTATAATTTAGAATAAATCCCTTTATTGAAATCAGAAATGATATAAATCACTTTTTAAAATTAAATTTAAAAAATATTGTTGCAGTTAAGGTTTTCTTTGAACATTTTATTATTTTTAAGACTTTGTCAAGTTTTTCTATGCATATGGGCAAAAGTCTTATTTAAATTTTCACATGGGCTAGTTCAAATACCCTTGTTTTTGCAAATAAACAACAATATACATACTTATTCTATGTAGTCAGTAATAATTCAACCTGACCTTGAGATTTATTTTCTATCACATTCTTGAATATGTGTTCCTGGAATTTCCTTTAAAAGTAGTAACTGCTTCCATCTCCTGACAAAGAACTGATGGTGTTAGAGTGCAGAATGAGATATACAATTTTTGGATATGGCCAATGGGGGAATTTATTTTGCTTGACTATGCATATTTGTTAAAAGGATTTTGTTTTCCTTCCTTCTGTCCTTCCTTCCTTCTCTTTCTTTAAAATCATAATAACCTAATGACATTAAAGATTTTATAAATTTTTTTAAAATCTCATGTTAATGATTTTGTATGAACAAGTCTGAAATATAAAATAGTATTATATAACTTAATATTGAGGAAAACACTACCATTTTCTTTCTTTCTTACTCTTTCTTTTCCTTCCATCCTTTTTTCTCTTTCTTCTCTCTTTCTTCTTCCCTTTCTCTCTTTCTTTCCTTCTTTTCTCTCTTTCTCCTTCCTTCCTTCCTTCCTTCCTTCCTTTCTCCTTCCTTCCTTCCTTCCTTCCTTCCTTCCTTCCTTCCTTCCTTCCTTCCTTCCTTCCTTCCTTCCTTCCTTCCTTCCTTCCTTCCTTCCTTCCTTCCTTCCGTTGGATATGCAAGAGTTACTCATGGGGCTATTATTCTGATCAGCATATTAGCTTTGACTTGCTCTGTCTTAAACCTGGGCCAGCTCCTCCTTCCTCAGGCAATCTAGTGACCCCCCACTCCTGAGCTCATCATATTGATGTCAGGTTTGGTGTCCATACACCTGATTAACTTAACCCATTGAAGCTCAGAACTCCAAAGTTCAAGAGATCCTCCATTCTCAGCTTCACCAATAGCAGGGATTACAGGTGTGCACTGCCTACTTGCCTTTTTGTTTTAAACAAATGGGAGAAACCAATAGTCTTTTGCTTCTAACCTCCTGTTTATAGGAAAGCTAATCTAGAAGTTTTTTAAAAGCTAAGTTTGCCAGTAGTTGTAAAGAGCAAAATGGGAAACTTTTTCAACTATAGATTGGAAGTACATAAAATAGCAATATGGTTATATGTAGAATATATGTAGAATTTTAATGCTTAATACTTATTACAAATTTAATGTAGGTTCAGCATTTTCCAGAAATACGTATTTAAATACTGTTGTGTTTTTTAATTTTTAGCAGACTGCAAGAATTTCTGAAACCAAGAACCTTTCAGAAATTCTAGAAGAAAAAAGTAAAAAATTAGAAAAAACAAAAGGATTTAAAGAGAGGTAAATTGTTTAATTTTATTTTATGTGAACAGAATGTTCTAACTGTAAAATTATGTAATACCTTGTATTATAAAGGCAGTGCAGCATAGTGGATAGAGAGTACACCTTAGAGACAGGAAGTTCAAGAAGGTTTAAGACCCGCATCTCACATATTGCCTAAGTGACCTCTCAATACTCTTGCAGAGAAGGTGCTGATTTGCGTTGGGAGAAAGATTTTCTCTACCTAGGGCTTTCCTATATCCATCAGTGTTTACTGTTGTGCCATATAGAGGGTAAGAATTAGGCAGATTATAAAGTTAGATGGGAGTAAAATATTTATATATAGATGGATAAAAGAAATATAGTGTGTGTATATATATATATGTATCTAAATTATGGGCTTCATTTGAAAGCCCAGAACACTTTCCCTCATTCACTCCAATTACTTGCTTCTTGGCTTCCTTTGAGTCCCAATTAAAATTCCACCTTCTACAAGAAGGTTTCCCCAGTCCCTCAATTCCAGTGCTTTCTCTCTGTTAATTATTTCCCATTTGTCCTGTATGTAGCTTGTTTTGTATATATTTGTTTGCATGTTGTCCCCCTCAAACTGTAAGCTCCTTGAGGGCAGGTACCATCTCTTTGTATCACAATGACTGGCATACACTAGGCACTTAGCAAATGTTTATTGAATTATATTGAATTGTAAAGAAATAAGAAAATAGTGTCATAGAAATGGCACAGAAGCAAATAAGAAGTCCTAGAATATAGTCCTAGTTTTTACACTGACTGTGTGACTGTGGGCAAGCTACTTAACCCATTTCTATTTCACTTCTCTCATCTATAAGATGAAAGGATTAGATCGTAAGATCACAGTCATAGGATCTAGAACTGAAAGGGACTTTTATCATTGAGCCTTCTTATTTTGTAGTTGAGAAAATTGAGGCCTGTGGAGGCCAAGTGACTTGCCAATATCACATAGATAGTGCAGGAAAGCTGGATTTTGAACCCATAGCTATATGCCATAGCTAATGCTTTTTCTCTAAGGGCACTTTGAATTCTATTCTAAATCCTGTTATACCTGGCTGATCTTTAATATTTTTACTGAATTTTCTATTTAGAATTTTTGAAGAACATGGACATTTTCATGTATTAAATGAGAATCTTCAAAATAGGCAACATTTTCTTCCTCATAATTCTCAGGATTTAGTCAAACCTGTAAGGAATGATAGACATTTCTCAGAACCAAGAGGAACAGGTAAAATTTGTGTTTACAATTAAATTGCTTACTAGGCCCTCTCATTCTGGGACTAGACAGAAAAACGTTGATCTTTAAATCCCTATGTTTCTTCCCCCACCTTTCCCTTACTTCAGTCTGTCCTTCCTGGTTTTACAGGTCAGAGAAATGATAGCTCTACCTGGGAAAAATGTCTCCCCATTCACACATTGGACGTGCTCACACTAACCCTGGCCTCCCTATATGGGATTGTGCTGGGCGGGGTGGGGCAGGCAGCAGGTGGTTGAGCCTCTGGGGACACTCCCTGCCTCCCTCCTCTCACCTTCCACATCCATCCATCCATAGACCCACCCACCCTTTCCCAGGATTGGGATTTCTTTTGTATTCCTCCTTCCCTGGACAGAGCTAACCTTTTGACTTAGCTGCCAACACCTGTTTCTTTGTCTCTGCACCCCCCCCCCCCCCCCCCCCCCCCCCCGCAATGGGACCCAGGCTCCTGTTTTCCCATCTCCCCCCTCCCCCACCCCAACTCAAGGATTGGAGAGGGAAGGATCCATTGTGAGTGTCTTGATCCTAAAGAGCTCAGCTTCGATAGACTTGTCTGGGGGTATTCTGTACCCCCACCACCATCTCTCTGTACCTTCTACCCAGTCAAAATTGGTCCCAAGGGTGGAGGTGGGAGCAGACCTTTCACTGGGAGTAGAAGGGGGGCCCAATACCCACCCTTTCCCCCTCCTGCCCTCTCCACACACTCTGGCATTTCCTGAGCATCAAACTGGAATGGGGCTGGGCTGGAGCCTAGGGTGTCAGGCACTAACTGAGAAGTAGCTAAGGGGAAGTGAGAAGGTCTGAATCATCCGTTTCCTTGCTGCTCAGGAGTTGTAGGGAGAAGGGGGACTTGACAATCCTATTAATTTTCTCCAGTCCTGGGCTGGCCTTCCTTGGCCTGTGATTTTTGCCTTTGGAATGCATGTTTTGCAAGGATTTTTCCTCCTCAGCTACCCCTCTCCCACCCCTCCTTTCAGAATGCCATCCCCCCTCCCCCTAGGAGCTGGTTACATCTTCCCTCCGTTCACAATCTACCTCTGACCACATTTTGTTGGTTTTCTTGTTTAAAACGGTTTTGTTCTTACATTCTGTGGCTTTCAGACTCAGCCATGCAGTTTTGTTGGTTCTCATGTTCACCTGCCCTACCCCTCCTCCATTCACTCCATCTTGCTCATCCTCCCCAAATCATCACAAAGGAGGGCTTGGGGAGATAGTGGACACCAGGTCTAGTTTACTACAAAGTGACATTGTTTGGGGAGGTGGGCCCCAGGGGAGCTGCCCATTCCTACTTCTATCAGTCCCTCTTTTGGTAATCTTCAAGTTGGGAAGGCTAAGAGAAGGAGGTCCAGCCAAAGTGAGGTGAGGGGTGGTCTCAGATTGTCATGAGGCGCCCCCACCCCCAACTCTGGTTTCCTATTTGCAGTTACTTGAATAAAAATGAATTCCTTTTTTTTCTGGAAAAAAACCAATTAAATTGCTTATTTTTCTTCTCTTTCTGTATTTGATAGGCTGGCACTCTATCCAGTATGCCATGCTGCTTCTCACGTACAGAGCATTATATAATTTTAAAGTTAGATGATTCAATTAAAAGAAACAGAATAAGAAGCCCTTTTGATAGGTTTCAGTGTGAAATATCTCTTAAATAAGACATTGAGCCCATTTTTGTCTTCTAGGCTGAGGAAGATGCTTCTCTGTTCTTTCCTGAAGGCAAAAAGGAAATGAGCCTCCTATTTTAAGCACTGATATTTTCTCTGAGGGAGTCTAGTAAAAGCACAACCAGAAACTTTGCACTGGTTGTACAGTTGCCAGGTCAGGGGAAATTATTGTATCTATTAGAATTAAATATTTTTTTTTCTTTTGGAGTTGTATGATAGAATTACAGACTGGTAGGTAAATTATAGCAGAATGCAAGCATTTCAGTGTCAGGAACTGTATTTTTGTCTTTGTATTATCTGTATAGTTAGGGGCTGGTAGGTGGCACAGTGGATAGAGTGCCAGACCTAGAGTCAGGAAGACATTTTCCTAAGTTAAAATCTGGCCTCAAGACACTTACTAGATGTGTGACCCTGATCAAGTCACTTAATCCTGTTTGCCTTAATCAACTGGATAAGGGGATGGCAAACCACTCCAGTATCTTTGTCAAGAAAACTCTAAATGGGGTCATGAAGAGCCAGCCATGCCTGAAAAAAACAACTGAACATTAGCAATTTCTAGTACACATCACAATGCCTTGCATATAATAGGTACTTAATAAGTAGTTATTGAATTAAATTAAATTGAAAAGCAGAATTGTAGTGTCTGAGCTGCTAGGGACTTGGTCCTAACTTCTTAGGCTGGCTCCTTTAAATAGGTCTGCAGATCAGCTAACTCATATCGCCACTGTACCTTTAAGTATGGATATCCATTTTCCCCACTGTCTCATAGACTGCACACCTTGTAAGCTGATTTTTTTTTGTCAGTGTGTTTGTATTTCACCAGGAATTATAATCAGGTTCATTGTCATTCACAACAAAATACTATTATGGAGATAGCATGGCATCATGTATGGTAAACTGACCTGGAAGCCATGAAGTCCTCAGTTTTGTAGTCTGCTTCTGCCTCATCGAGGTTGTAACTCTAGACAGGTCACCTACCCTCTTGATGCTGTAGCCATTTCTCTAAGACAGGGCTTCTTAACTTTTTTTGTGTCATGGATTTTTTGGCAGTCCAAAATGGATCCCTTCTCAGAATAATGTTTTTAAATGCCTAAAATAAAATCTGTAGGATTACAAAGAAAAAAAATTATATTGAGATATAGTTATCAAAATATTAGAAATATGCAAGTTCACTGAACCCAGGTTAAGACCACTGTTCTAAGACTCTGAGTTGCAGAGAAGATGCTGACTTACATTGGTAGAGGGTGTTTCCTTATCTGGGAATTCCCTATACTAGTGAAATTACAGGTCTGGACCCTGTGCCTAGGATAAAGTGTTGTCTAATTGTAACCCAGGGCTTGAGGTTACATGATATTTTCATATTTCTTAGGTATATCACTTTTAATTCACTGTCATACGTAAACCTGATTTTTTTTATCAAGTCACAGGGTTAATTAACTTTTTGAAAATAATTTGATTTAATTATTTATAACTTAGATAAAAAAGAAGAAAATTCATCAAGTTATTCAACACTTTCCAGAATTGACTTCAAACCACCAGAGAGAAAGGTATCTATTCTTTTTTATAGAGTAAGAATTAAGTATTGTAATATATATCATATATACACATGAATGCAAAAATAAGTCAGATTTTTGTATGTGTCGTGTAGTCTGATCTAGCCATGCCAATTAGCATATGTATAGCTAGCTCATATTAAGGCAGCTAGGTGGCACAGCAGATAGAGACATGGACTGGAGTCAGGAAGACCCAAGTTCAAATCTGGCCTCAAACACTTATTACAAGTGTTACCTTGGACAAGTCATCTGTAAAATGTCATCTGTAAAATGGGGGCGATAATAATAGCAACTACCTTCATAAAGTTATTGTGAGGATCAAATGGGATAATAATTGTAAAATGATTAGCATAGTCCCTGGTACATAGTAAGTACTATATAAATGTTAGCTATTGTTATTATTTTTAAAAATGTATCACAGAGCTTTAGAGTTTGAAGGGTTCTCAGAGAAAATCTGATCCAATCCTTTCTAAGATGGGTTATTCACTAACTTCTGGGGCAGTCAATTCCACTTTGGGGCAGGTCTTATCATTAGAAAGGTTTTTTTCTTAAATTAATCTGAAATTTCCCAATTTTATGCTGCTTTTTGTTTTGCTTGCTGGGGCCGAACAGAATAGGTCTAATCCCACTTCAACAAAATAGACCTTAATATGCTTGAAAAAAGCTGGTGGCACGGTGAATAGAGTGCCAGGCCTGGAGTCAGGAAGACTCATCTTTCTGAGTTCAAATCCAGCCTCAAATACTTACAATCTGTGTGACCTGGGACAAGTCACTTAACATTGTTTGCCTTAGTTTCCTCATCTGTAAAATGAGCTGGAGAAGAAAATGGCAAACTACTCCAGTATCTTTGCCAAGTAAACCCTACAAAGAGTTGGATAAACTGAGAAGTGACTAAACAACAAGAATTAATCATGGTCCCCTAAGTCTTTTCCACTTTAAATATTCCTAGTTCCTTTATTTGGGCAACAGATGACATATTCACCAGGACCCTCGTTATTAATGATTATCCTTTGTGGTAGTACCCTAGGATGCTGGATTAATCGTTCTTTTTCTGTTAAGTACTGGTATTTATTTTGATGCATGTTGGTAAATGTCAAGTATACTACTACTTTTTCAAGGGACAGTAGTATTTCTGTCCCTGGGGAGGAATTGTAATACTATGTTGGCTTCGCCTCCTGCAGGTGTCTCTAAAGAGATAAGTATGGACCTCCTGTTGGTTCCGGGCAGATATCTTCCAGCCTCTTCTGTCTCTTTGATTCATAATCGAGCTTCTCCCATCCTTGGGACTTGTGAACAGATCTTATATTGCTAAAATCTTATCAGGCTGCAGACAGAAGACAGTGATTCTTCAGTCCCTTCTTCCATTTCCTTTCCTGTCATCCAAGAGAAAGTGAGCCTGATGTCTTCCCCCAGAAGTAGAGGACTTATACTTGTTTTTTGAAAGGTTGTTTACCCTTCTATGTTTAAATGCCCACTAAATAAAAAACTTTTAACTGCTTTCATTGTTAAACTGCACATGTTACTGTTTGAATGTATCAAGAGGTATAATAGATTTTAAGGCCCCATATTTTGCCAGAGTGAGCTCTCTGGCTCAGGGCTTAGTGTCAAAAAGAGAGTAGGTTATTGATTCATTTTTAGAATCTCTGAGGGCAGAGAGAATATTTTTGATGGAGTTTATTTAGACAAATGAGTTCACAGTAGTGGCTTGGCAGTGACTAGCTATGCTAGCTTGGAAGTGGGGTTGGGAGCAGGAGATTTTCCACTTTTAGATGCCTAGTTTGAAAGAAAAGCCACTTTGGGGAAGAACCATAGGAAAGGCCAGAAAGTCACACCTAAGGGGAGGAGAATAGCATGGCCCCACAGAAAGGTGTGGGGGAGTCAGAGTGACAGACTTCTGCCTGCCTTCTTATAAGCTCAGCCTCTCTTACCTCTTCAGCGCCATTTCTTCTTTATTTCTTTATGGAAACTTCTTCCATTTTTTCAAGGAACAGTTCATTTTCCTGGATAATTTGCAAAGATAAGTCACTCCAGCCTTTTCTTTTTTTTCCTCCTGGGGTAGAGAAAAGGTTCCTGCTTTTCCATCATATACTAGCTAAGTGATATTGGACAAGTCAGTTAGCTAATCTAAACTTCAGCTTCTCATGTATAATTTAGAGGAATAATTATATTTGTACTCCCTATCTTATGGATTGTGAATAAATTGCTTAGCAAACAGTAAAAAGATTACTTAATTGTGAAGTATTATATAAAGCAATCCTACTTAACCTTAAGGTAATAATATAGTCATCCCTTCCACATAACAACTTTCCCCATTGAGGTTAAATGGGAGTTTTTTTGGAGTTTTGTGCAGATGACACAGAAAAAGTTTAGAAACTGAGACACGCATAAAATGTGTGTGTAGTGTTGTATAATATCAACCCAAATTTTACAATAAGTTACTGTAAACACCCCATAAAAGAAAAAAAATTAGACTTCTCCAGTACAAAAGGAGAGCCAAAAAACAGATTTTCCAGATCACAGAGGCACCACATCTCTAACTCCTATGATGTGGAAGGGATAATTAATATTGCAAGTCTAGATAGCAAAGATAGTGACAGAAAAAGTTGAACAAGGCAGAGTTCAAACAATGAATGAAGAAGCAACAGTGAATAACAGGAGGAGTGCTGGATTTGAAATAAGAGGACTGGGGTTTAGATATCAGTTCTGTGTTGTCTTGGGCAAGATACTTTACCCCTCAAGGTTTCAGTTATCAATCAGTTATCAAAATGAGATAGGACTCATGATGTTTAAGGTCCCTACCAGTCCCTTCATGTCTGTGATGTTTTTCCTTATGTTTAGTCAGTCAAAACAACTCTGGCTCTTGCCATGCTCAGGAAGATGATAGTTGTTTCTTTTTTTCCTCTAAAAGATTAACTTTTTAAAAAATTAAATATGTAAAAATGTCAGTTTTTAAAAACCTTTAACTTTTCTGGCCTACGTTCTGTTTTAGTTGAGAGGGTAGAGTTGAGGACCAAGAAGTTGGGGAATGGGTAGAGAATTGGTAATTAACTTTGATAAGGTGTGGAAGAGGCAAGTAAAAAGTAGTCTTTTTATTCTAGCAATGTTACCTTATATTGTTACTTTAATATTTATGTAAATATTCTTGATAAAACATTGCATTATATTGCATAGATGTGAGCTATTGTAATTAATAATACCTTGTCTCCTCAGGTAACATTGTACATAATGCCTTTAAGAACAGATCTGGTGAAACTCAGAACCTTGCACAGTATTTTGCATTTAGTATCCAATGTAAATGTAGGGTATTCCAGTGGCAACACCAAATCAAAAGCCAAAAAAAAAAAATCAGATTTCTAAGTAACAGTCTTGTACAGCCACTTCAAATATTGTTTTTATTTTGTACAGGAATTTGATGACTCTGTGATGAACAAATGTTCTCAAGTTTCAGCTCTTAAAAGTACACAAAACTTGATGCAATTCAGGTAATTTTCTAGAATTAGAAAATGCTTTAATTACTGAGATGAACAATAATTTAGTAAGTAACATAAACTTATATTTGTATATTTTAGATTGTTGATTCTTGAGAAACAATCAAACTGTAAACAAACTTTTGACCAAGGAAGTACAGGTATCTGCTATTCATGTTTTTCCTATGCATTAATGGGGACAAGTTATTTCTAGATTTCACTATGTACAAGTAATAGTGGCTTTAAAAAGTAAATGTTTAACTTACTTGCATATTTGTAGGATAAGATGAATAAATGGTATTTACTTACATTATAATTTTTTTTTCAATTTCTATTACATTCTTAATTGCTTATGCATTGATTTTTTCTGACATATCCTAATTTCTTTTTGGAGCATTGGCAGGCATAGCTTTTGGGACCTCTATTTAATTGAGCTTCTACAATTATTAAGAATTAGTTCAATAATATAAAATGTAATAATGACAGTTTTTCACTAGCTTATATAGTTTATATCTTCCTATCTATTTGACAATAAAATAGTGAGTGGGTCTTCATACTGGTATTATAAAAAATGCCATATTATTTATATTGTAAACACATTTAAAAGTCCCAATAATACAGTGGCTTGTACTAATAATTTCTTTAATAAATATTTCATTATTTTCCTTGAATTAAATTCAGGTAAATAATTTGCCACAATACTATTAGCTTATCTCACCTGCCATCAGTATGGGAAAGATTAGTTTGTCATAAAGCAATGGAATGGTGTCACCTGTGTGGAGAGAGAAAAAAATTATGTCCTTATATACATTCTGTTCTGCCCCTGTGTAGCCCCTCATTCAGTGTGGCAGAGTAAGACTAGGAAGAAATGGGTTAGAGTCAAAGAGCCGATGCCTCTGGTAGCAGTCTGTAGAGTTATAAAGGGAGGATGTTATTTACGTGCACTAGATATATTCATAGATAGCTGTCTTATTCCTATATCATCTAAAAAGAGTTCCAGGAGGTTCTACATCTTGGAAGGCACACAAATAACTCAGATCGGAAAGATAGAACAACTCTATAAATCTATGAGAGTAGATTTATATATATGGTTATTTTCATTTGTATATATATATATATATATATATATATATGGTTATTTTCATTTGTCACCAAACTTTTCTTTTTAAGAAGTTAATGTATTATTCAAACAATAGTATGTTCTTGTTTAACAGACACAGATTCTGAGTACAGAGAAAAAGAAACAGAAAGAGAATTGAAAGATTTGACAGATATCCCACAAGTAAGTAATTATTTGGTTCAGATTTCCTCAAATCTATTAAAAGAAAACTTTAAACATGAGAACTATTAAATTGAATTTGAAAAAACTCATTTCATTAATAAAAAAATAAATTCCTGTTTTATCTCTTCTAGGGGCTATAATAGAATTTGTAGGCATGCTGTGTTTTCTCTTTTGTTTAGATGTTTTGGAGACATTCTCTTCTTTTGGGTTTGTGTCTTGAACATTACTGTCACCATAATAGTGGCAGGATACTTTTTTGTTTTTATGGTGGGATACTTCTTCTGTTTGCTCATTGTTCCAGCTTGCTTTCTAATTTCAGGCTTGATGTTAGGGTTAGGCTCTGCATATTTCTATAGGGAAGATCTGGGTGCCTCCTATTGCTGCATTCTTGGGATATTGAGTATTTGCTGTTCAAGGATCTCAGGGACAACTCAAGCTGGGTACCTACAAGCTTTCAGTGCTCCCAAAGTGGTCTGAACCAGGCTAAAGTCTGATTGCCACCACTCCCACCTTTCCTTCTTGAGCTCTTCAACTTCCTGAACTAGGTTTGGATCTGAGCAACAGTAAACTGCTATTGGGCTCAGCCAGCTCCTTTTGATCTGGGATTTTTACACTAGAATAGATACTTTGCTCTGCTCTTAGGGTCTGAGTGAAACCTCTGCTGCTTGCTTCTGAACTTGCTCCTAGCCAGAATTACCATCCTGGTGCATAAATTCCGCCTCTTAGTCAGCCCTGAATCTGTGAACTAGGATCGAGTAGTATGTAACAAAGCTGTCAATTAGCACCTGTCTCCATTGAAATACCCTTATATAAGCCCGGGACCTTCTCTTGCCTTAGTGCAAAGCTTCCCTCTGGATCCTGGAGTGCCCATGCAGGAAGCTCTGCTGATTTAGAATGACAGAACTACAAATACTAGGTCAGAGATTGACACCCTGGTTCCTTCTCTGCAGGTTTTATCTACTTCTTTCTCCATACAGAGCCCAGGGCCTCCATACCTGGGAATGCACTTCCCCTTCATCAGTCTGTCCTGAATCTGTGACCTGGAACTAGGTAGTGGATAACAAAGCTGCCAGTTGACATTTTTCTCCCATCATGGTGCCCAGTATAGGTTTATGACCTCCTCTTGACCTGAGGCACAGTTTTCTCCCTATGCTCTGGAGTACTTCATGGAGCTCCTGACCAGATCCTGTCTCCAATATCCATAGATCTCTCTGTCTGTTTCCCTATGATAACTTTGTCTAGAAAAATGATTCCCTGTGACTGTGTCTTGGATTTCCCCATCAGGATTCAGTCTGGCGGATTTTCTAGACCTGTTTAGAAGAGTTTTAGGGGTTGTTCACTGTACTTTCTTCTTTTCAGCCATCTTTGCTCCACCTCACAAATGAGTTTATATTTAAACTAGTCTTATCTCTGTCTGCCATATGGTTTTGATTAATAAAGAAATCAGATGTTTGCCAATTGAGTTGGTTTGGGGGCTCATTTGTTCTCATTATGGATTACTATAATTTTTTCTTCATAAGGACTCAAAATATTTTGTGTTATTTAATTTATACTGTAAAATTTATCTGATTGTTTTCTATGCATTGTGAATTGACAGGACGGCCACACAGAACACATGGGCAAATTAGAAGATAATCGTGATGAAACTGAAGAAAATATTGAAAAATTTCCAAGAACTCCTGAAATGCCTCGATTTTTAAGAACTCCTGAATTTTTGAAAACACCTGAATATGTGGAGAAATTAGAGTTTTCTAAAAGTCCTTCATCTGAACTGTAGGGTTTCATGTTTTGTTAGTTATTGAATTATTTATTTATGATGATAATAAATTATTAAATATTTGCTTTAGTTTATAAGTACAATTGATATAATAACAATAAACCCTAGATTTTATATGAAAATTCCAAAGAACTAAACAAGGTAAATGATTTTCTCCCTTTTTGTAGCTAAGGAAACAAACAACAAAAGTAAATAAGAGACTGAGCCAGGGTCAAAGAGGAAGATAGTATTAGAACTAAGAAGTTGTGCTTCTCTATCTCCCGATTTAACATGTTTAGCATTACATTTCCCAACAGGTTAGATTTAATTATCTTGAAGAATAGAGAGCTGACTTTGAAGCCAGTAAGACTTGGATTCAAGTCCTACCTCTGATGCAGACTGGCTATGTGACTCTGGACAAGTCACTGAACCTCTCAGTGACTTAGGAAATTCTCGAAGACTGTAATTTGCTGCTAAGATGCTGATCTGCATTAGTGAAGGGAGTTTCCTCATCCAGGATTTCCTTATATCAATTACATCTAGGTCTAGTCTCTATCCTATTATAGATTAATGATTTCATGCAGACTAAACAAAAGATACCATCATATACAGATACCATCGTACAGCCCATTGAGGAGTCCCACGTCCATTTATAGAATGTGAAACTGCAATTGTAGTGTGCTAGGCATCCTATTGGGTATATCACATAATATTGCATATAATATTACATATCGCATAAACATTCACATAAAATCTCGTACTTTAGAGATAACAGGTCAACAGGCCCAAATAAATAATGCCTTTACCTTTTAATTTAGTTTAGTACCTTCTGTGATGCCCAAACTGCTCAAATAGAAATATCAAATAAAAATAGAATTGCTGGTTTTTGTAGATTTGTTTTCTACAGCTTTCCTGAAACTATTTTCTTTTTTTTTTTATTTTCTAGGGTTTTCCAAGTAAATCACCCTATTACCCATAGTGATAATTGTTTTTGTTTATTTGTTGCTCATAGTTATTCCTTTAACTTCATTTTCTTTTTTTATTTCTATAATTAACATTTCTAGTACTATAGAGGAAAGAATGTTTGACTTAGAGTGAAAAACCTGGATTCACATCCTGGCTCTTTCTTTAGAGATTGTTTCATTCATTATGTTTGTATTCCCAGCACCTAGCAAAGTGCCTTGCATAGAGAAGAAATTTAATGAATTCTTGTTGATTGATTTGGAATTGATTTGCCAATTGATTGGCCAATTGATTGGCCAAGTCAGTTAACCTCTTTGGACCCTAGTTTTTTCATATATAAAAAGAAATGAGGGGATTGGATGCACTAGATGACTACTTAAGCCCCTCTTATCTCTAAATCTGTAATCGTAATAACATTTACATATATTAGGAAGTTTATTTACCTGTTGCTCTAAGGTCTTCAGTTTGTTGCCTATAAGACTGTACTTTCTACTAGTATTTTGTACTAATGCTTTCTAGTTTCTTCCAAAAGTAGCTGTGTTCCCAGTTCCCTTATTACTTTATTGACATCATCGTCCCAGTCTCCTAGTCTTGAAACCTTATAGTCCCCTTCAACATTTTGTCCTCCCTTTTATCCACTATGTCAGATTTTTAATCAATTCACATTGATTCTTCCAAAATGTTGTTTTTGGATGTGTCCCTTCCTTTCCAATCTCACTTACACTACACTTGTCTAGGTTTTTTTAAAAAAAATTGTTCAGATGTTTCACTTCTGTCTGACTCTTTGTGAGCCCATTTAGGGTTTTCTTGGCAGAGATACTAGAGTGGTTTGATATTTCCTTCCCCAGCTCATTTTGCAGATGAGGAACTACTAAAGCATACAGGGTTAAGTGACTTGCCCAGGGTCACACAGCTAGTAAGTGTCTGAGGCCGAATTTGAACTCAGGAAAATGAGTCTTCCTGATTCTAGGACCAGTACTGTTATCTACTGTGCCACCTACATGCCTGTCCAGGCTTTAATATCTGGATTGCAAAATAGCATTTCATGTCACTGTGAGACTTAATTCAATCCTTCAGCAATCTGTCATTCTGTCCATGTTGGTGTTCTCTTCAATGCAAGTAGGTGATGTAGCTGAAAAATTCATTGCCCTAAAACCAACATGGTAATGAATTTCTCAGAATTTAGCTAGACTAATTTAGATGAGATATATCCTTTGTCATGACTGTACATGTAATATATCTACCTTTTTTATGAAGCTTTTCCAGTTGGGTTGGATCTGCCAGAATTTTCTCTTTAAGTTGTCATAGCTTTTGAGAACCTGGAATGACTTTCATGCTACCATCAGATGTCAGATTTAAGTCTTTAGTGGAGCAGACTATGAAGCTAATCAGTCTAAAACATTGTTTTTGTCATGTTCTCTCTTGCCCAAGAACCTACATATCACAATTGAACCAAACTCCTCTGACTAGCTTTCAAGGCCCACCGTAGTGGACTCCAAAGTTATGTATGAGATAGACTGCATTCCCTCCCAATTCTCAAATTCTATGGTACTATGTTTAGTCTCCTCACTATTTTCCCTTCGTATCCTGCTCCCCTTCACTTACCATGCAATTGCTTATGTTGCTCCCACAATCTGGAATGTTCTTTCTGTCTGTCTCACTTCCTATTTATTTAAATTTTATTTATCCTCAAAGGCCCAGATCAAGACCTATATGGTCATACTTTCAATGATCTTTCCCTTCCAGTCTTTACTTTTACTTATTGCATTTTTATTGTTGTCTTCTAATTGTTTTGTTGGTTTTATTCTTGTCTTCCTAATTAGTTCACTGAAGCTAAGGCTATGTTTTGTATCTACTGGGTACTTAGAATAGTATTAAGTACTTAGGCACTCAATAAATGCTTGATTTATCAGAAGGTTTGCCTAATGGCTTGTTCACAGTTAAATAAGAGATGAGTGTGTACAGAGATGTTTGGGATGGTTCTCTTTAAAAATTGTTTATAAGAATATAACAGTAACTTCTCTGTTTATATAACAGGCTTAGAAATATAGGACTTGAAGCCAAATCACAAAAGACACCACCTGCATTTTCTTTTCTTATGGGTTCTTCTTCCACATCACCTGGATTTAATTTATTTGAGTCTTCTGAATTTGGAAATGAAAACTTACCAGATCAGGTAATACCAGAAACCAACATTTTGTTCTTTTAAGTTATATATTGTCTCAGCTGATATGGTACCCAGCTTGTTTCTAGTTTTCTGCTAACACAAAGAGTGTTGTTAAAATGTTTATAGTATGTGAAACCTTTCCCCCTGTCTCTGACCTCTTTGGAGTATATGTTCAATCATGCTATTACTTGGTCAAAGCATATGTACAAGTTAATGATTTTTCTAATGTAATTCCAAATTGCTTTTCCAGAATACATATACTATGCCACTATACAAATACACTGCAGAATGCAATACTGGGCCAATTCATAGCTCCACAGTTCCTCAAAAATTTACAGTTTTGGCCTTTTGTCCTATTTGCCAATCTTTTGTGTGTGAGGTGAAATTTCAATTGTTTTAGTTTTACCTTTCTCTTATTAGTGATTTCAGATAGTTTTTCATATGGTTACTGATAGTTTGCATTTTTCTTTTAAAAACTGCCTGTTCATATATTTGGATGACCTTTATTTGTGGGGGAACAGCTTAACAATTTATATTTTACCTAGATCAATCACTTATCTTAGTATTTAGAATACTTGGTTGGCTCTGAATGAGCTTTAGATGTTTCAGCAAATCAGATTCATTCTTAAGTGATAAAAATTTGCTATCATACAGAATATTAAAATGAGTTAAAAGGTCTGGAGACAATTCTAAAGGGGGAGTTACAAAAATATTTTGAGTAATTTATTTGTTTAAAAAATTTTATTTTAAGTTAAATCATTTAAAATAATAAATTAAATCATTTAAAAATGTTGTATCTTTCTTCCATCCTGCCTTTCAGTTAATGTATTTTAACTTTTACAAGTACGTAACACTTACTTAATTCTCCCATATTGAAGTATACATATAAATTCAACTCTGTAGAATTATACACAGCGAAAAGGTGTTGTAAATTGCTCTTAGATTCTAGCTTTACTGTGTATCATTCTCAACCTCAAGTGTTTAATCCAACAAGCCTTCCTTCAGTATGATAGGAGAATTGAATATAACCATAATTATGCTTCACTAGCATTTATAGTCAATATATTTAATATAAAATAAGTACCATTTTTCATAGCATCAACATACAAATAAGCATTCTTCATGTTGCCATGGAGGTACAGTTTTAAGGCCAATTCATTATTGTGGTTTTTTTACTCCTAGCCCCAGTTTTTAACAAAGATTAAGTCCAATATGAAAACCATAAAGGACTGCATTACACTTTTAAATTATTTAAATTATTTTATAATTATTTTATGTTGCTATTACAAGTTAAATTTAATGGAAATTATTTTTCAGTTTGATGAAAATTATTCTTCAGGAAATTCAAATCCTGCCTCCTCACAAAAAGATATTGGTAAGCACTTTATTAAATATAATAGCCTTGACTTGAAGTTTGTTGTCCATTAAAAATTCAGTTCAATTCAACAGATATCTAATAAATGTCCTCTGTTTGCTGGGAAATTTGCTTAAGTACCATGCTAAGCACTGGGAATACAGAGACAAAAATAAAACAGTACTTTTTCTTGAGAAGCTAACAGTCTGTTGACAGGAATACCACACATAAACAAAGGAATATAATGCAAAGCAAATTGAGGAGAAGAGCATTAACTTGAGGACCAGGGAAGGCTTGATGAAGGAAGTGACATCTGAGTGAATCCTTGAAGGAAATCAAAGATTCTGAAAGATGAGATGAGGAGGTCATGTAATACATACTTGGGTGATTGTCCAGAGGCAGGAGTTGTAGTTTTGAATTCTGCCAAAGCTAATTTGGCTAGGACATAGTTTGTGAAGAGGAGTGGAAGGAAATAAGGTAGGAGTCAAGCTATAGAGGGTCTTAAATACTAGGCTGAGCAGTTTGTACTTTATCCTAGAGGTGTTGGGGAGCCCCTAAAGGTTTTTGAGCAAGGGAGTGACATAGTAGTCAAACCCAAGTCTTAGAAAGATAATTTAGGCGGTTCTATGGGAAGGTAAGAGGCTAGAAGCAAAGAGACTGATAAAAATAATAGAAACAAATCATAGTAGCTGATATTTATACAGCTTTTTTAAGAGACAACATAGCATAAGAGAGGTAGTTTCGTAGTCAAGAAGATCTGGGTTCAGAAGTTCTGTCACTGATATACACCGGGGCTGTGATCTTGGGCACATTACTGACAAGTTTCCTAGCTGTATTGCTAGCAATGAAATCACATGTCTGCTTCAATATATAATTCTTTAAAGTTTACAAAATGTTTTATATGCTAACTCATTGGATAAATGGAAACAAATTAGGAAGCTACTTCAAAAGTCTAGGTAAGAGGTGATGAAGCCTTGAATTCTAGAGTAGAGTCTATATGTGTGGAGAAAGGGAGATTGATATAAGAAATATTAAGATAGGACTGAAAAGATTCGTCTACTGATTATATGTGGATGGTGAAGGAGAAAAAAAGAGTTAAGAATGACTAAAGTTTTAAACCTGGGTGACTTGAAGGATGGTGGTGACCTTAATAAAAATAGAAAAGTTTGGAGAAGTGAGTTGAGGGGGGAAGATAATGAATGTTGTATTAGACATGTTGAGTTTGGAATGTTGATAGGAAATCCAGTGTAGGTGCCAGCAAGCAGCTAGCATTGTACAGGAATTAAGGAGAAAGATTGGGGCTGGATATATAGATTTTGTAATCAGTCAGTCAGTCAGTAAGCAATTATTAAGCACCTTCTCTGTGCCAAGCACTGTACTAAGTTCTGGGGGTACAAAGAAAGGTGAAAGGCAGTCCTTGCTCTCAAAGAGCTTACAATCCAGTGAGGAAGACACCATGCAAATGACTATGTAAAGACAAGCTACATATAAGATAAATTGGAAATAATCAACAGATTATTTCTTAGAATTAAGAGGGATGGGAAAAGGCCTCCTGTAGAAGCAGCGATTTTAGCTGAGGTACTTTTCTAGATATTCACTAACCATCTCTAATGATTCATTCTATAATTTCCTCCAGAATTTAAGTCAAGCTGATTGGCCCATAATTAGCAGACTTTGTCTCTCCCTTTTTAGAAAATTGAGACATTTGCTTTTCATTTGTCCTGAGAAACCTTTCCTGTTCTCCCTACGTTTTTAAATATTACTGACCAGGACTCAGCAGTCACTGCTGCCAGTTCTTTCAGTACTTGAGAATGTTGTTCATCTAGGCCAGGTGTCTTGAATACATCAAAAGCAAATAGCTGCTCTCCTATTTCCTTATGTAGGTTGTATATTAATTCCCTGTTACTACATTTTAAAATTCTGTCATTTCTAATGTGAAAGTCATTCTTGGCAAAAAAGAAGAAAAATAAGAATAGAACAGCTCTGCTTCTGCTTCACTGGCTGTGATCATCACCTCATGAGCTCCAATCAGTGATCCCATCCCTGTTTAATCCACTTCTTTGCCACAAATCAAAACCCTCTTTTTGTTTGTACTTAGCATTCTTTATCAATCTCTCCTCATTCTGAACTTTAGCATTTTTGATACTACTTTTATAGGACCATGCCACAGTTTTGTATTCCTGTTATCATACTTGCTTCCATCTTCTGTGTATCTTCACTATCTAGGTTGATTGGCGAAATCCTTGTGAAGTCCACATCAGTCTTTTCAGATAATACCCACATTTCTTGATCGTGTTTTCCTTTGTGTCTTCAGAATGTAATTATTTAGTTTCCAATTATTCTTGGGCTGACTTCTCCTCTAGAATTTTAGTTCATGGGATCCCAGGAAACTCTTTTCTTATTTCTTTAAAAACTGTGCTCCTGAAATCTAGAATGCATGTCAGACCATGCCTGGCTTTCTTTTCCCTCTCTGTTACAAACTCTGGAGGGAGTTAGCACTTCTCTCAAAGTTCCCATCATTTCCGCCTGTGCAACCTGTTCCCTTTTGTTCGTGGAATCCTTAATAGAATTTCCCTTTGTTGGTTCCCTCACCTTTTGAGGGATGAAATTTTCATTTCGGTAACTCAAGAAGCTATAAGGATCTCTGCTCTTGACAAAGAGAGCACCTCCAGCAGCTGTTTTTATAATTGAAGTCCCCTGTGACTACTATTATTAAGTCTTTATGATAGGCTTGTGATCTCTTTCTTAAACTCATTTATTACCTTTTGCTGTCCAAATGGTCTATAGTATGTGGAATGTGTAGGGTGTTCAGGGAGCACTGGCATCTCTGGTGTGAGGCTTTCCAAGTCCTTTTCAGGACTGCTTATCCACCTTTGGTGTCCACCTGTCACCCACCTCTCAGCTGTGGTTCCAAGAAGCTATTGTGTGCTTAGCAATGACACCCTGCTAAAGCCATCTCACAGATAGGTTAAACCATGTTCAGGGTAAGCGACCGGCCTCAAACCTGTCGGTGAGGTAGGAGGATGTCTACCCCAAACATGTGAAGACTTTTCCCTGGCAGAATGAGTAGCTGAGAACACTTTATTTCAACTTCCATGAAGGTGGCTGAAACAGGCACTATGGAGTGATCAGAGCTTGGTCAGGTACTACATCCCAGGCCATTGCCTAGTCTACTGACTTGATTTTTGTCTTGCCACTGGACTTGATGACTCTGGAAGAGTGAGGCTGGCAACTTTATCCTACTCTGCCTCACTTAAATACAGTTCACATACAAGTCATCACCTGTGATGTCATTGGTCTTCTTCAAAAATGAAGGACCACTACCACCACCACCATCAAGTATATATTGATGACAAGATTTCTTCTGTTTTCCCTCCATTGATCTTCTCCCAAATTCTTTCTACCATGCTAACCCACTCTTGTTCCTAAATTTTATCCCATGATATATATACCTTCTTAATATACAATGTTATCCTGCCTTACCTCTCTTTTACCTATCAGTTTCTTTTGAATAAAGTTTGCCCCTTCAGAACCATATTCCAGTTATAGGTTTCATGGCACCAAGTTTCAGTATTACCAAAAACAAAAAACAGCTATCTCTCCAAAGATTTTAATAACAACATTTTTGATGTTTATTGATACTTTTTTTTTTTGCTTTTTACTCTATAGCCAAGTCTCAATACATGCCATTTCTATAGGACTCTTACAACAGAGAAAAAAATCGAGCAAAACTCTCTAAGAGTACTATTTTTTCCTTTTGCTTAGTGTTTGTAATATCAATTAAGTTGGGACTTTCTTACTGTTTTAAAATGATTAATTGTCTTTGAGTCTTGCTAGGCCCCAGGCCCAAACCCCAATTAGGGGCTAAACCTATGTGGGTGTGAATTGGTAACCAAGGTGGGGCTAACTAAGAGAGGCTTGATTAGATCTTTGCTGTAAGTTTGCCCCAAACCCCTAATTACTAGGTGCTAAGCCTATGTGGGTGTGAAGCTCCCAGAGTCCTAAAGGGAGGTGCTAACTCCAGAGCCAATCATAGGAGCCTAAGTTCTGGTGGCTCAGATGACGTTTGATGACGTCTGAAACTGTATAAAACAAGGGAAGACAGAGCCATTTGCTCGGAGCTCTCACTCTTGGTGGCTCACTGATGTGGAGACTCCAGGCAGCTGTAGTTAAGAGCCCTCCAGCTTGCCCGGATGTCTGGGCTTGGTTTTCTTGGTAACTATGAATTGTATTTGGTCTGTTTGTAATTTGTTTGTATTTGCTCTGAAGTTCAGGGTGCTGGCTTTTCCCCCTGAACTAATTGATTAATATTTGTATGCTGGATTAAAATAAGCTTGTCAACCCCTTAATGTTGCTTTCCTTAATAAAGCAGATTAAAAGAACCTATGCTGGCAGCATTCTTGTCGTTGGGCTTGTGTTGGTTTTTCACCCCCACAGCAGCTGCTAGCCAGATTGTTGAAACAGTGTTGTATTTTCATATCTGTTCTGGGCAATTTTCCCTAATTCCTTTAAAAATATGGTAGGTAAAGGGGAGGGGGAAGCACTGGATGTAGCATCCCTCTTAGTTACACTCTTGCTTAGTGTATTGTTGAGGTCATTATCTATTCAAAACCACAACTCAAGTCCCCACCAATGCAAGACTTTACCAAAGGACATATACGTTCCAAGGCAAAAGGTAGTTAAAATAGGAAATAATAAGAAATTGAAGCAGGTAATAAATATTCTCTAAATGAAGGATTCCCAACCATTTTTGTGTGGTGGGTCTCTTTGGGAGTCTGCTAAGGGCTATGGATGGACCCTTTCTCAGAATGATGTTTTTAAATGCATAAAAGAAAATACATGGAATTAAAAAGGAAATCAATTGTATTGAATACATTTATCAAAAATATTTTTAAAAACCCAAGTTCATGTATCTCAGGCTAAAAACCCCTTCTCTAAACCCATATACCAGTGGCTGCCATTGCCTTCCTTTCCAGGAGAGTGCTAATAAACTTTGTGTGCAATCCCTTTTTGTTCCAACTATATAAGAATAGAAAATAGCTAGTCCAAGCTTATAATAATCTGTTGAATCTTAGAGTCTGAAAGCTATTCTGTTTAATAACTTTTTTCTCTAGTCTCAACATAAAATGATGTATGAACACTGCTAACTTTATGCAGTTTTCATCAAAGTTCAGATGTTGTGCCAAAATCAAGACACCATGACCTGGTTGATGCCATTTGCTTTTTTTCTTACCCCCTTTTCTGTATCTGTATAGATTTGCATTTCTGCCACATGGCTTCCACAGTTTCCATGTCTACTTCTAAATCACACATCTCACATGACATTCTTGAAGTGTTTTTTGATACTCTTGCTTTTCAGAGCCTCTTAATTCAATTAGACTTTGATTCAGGTGACATTACTGTGATATAGTCTGATACACAGCCATCTAAGATGCCATGATGAATAGAGATTCCTTGGTCTAAAGCACCGTGGGAAATGAAGTCCACAATCATGTCTTTAACAGCTATTTTAAGGAAATATTCTCAAGTGAAGAAATTCAGAAACCAGAGGGAAAAACCATGATGGAGGGCATTTGAATAAAGAATCAATGGATATAGAAACAGAAGTAATATTATAACTAGGGAATGTTGTAGAGGACTTGTCCAGAAAGAGGAAATTAGTGGTAGTGTTTTTTTAATTCAGAGTTACCAGGCTGATAGAGCAAATCAGGGGACCTAGATTTTAGCAAAATGTTAGTTTGAGCTTCTTATTATGCTAGTGTAACCAGACAGGCAAGTTTGAATCTAGCTGAAAGGACAGACCCAAAGGTCATAAATAGTTTGATGTCAGTTTGGAAGGTAATGCCTCAGGAGTCTGTGCTTGTCCTTGATCTATTTAACACTTTTATCTGACTTAAATAAATGCATAAGTGACTGTTGATTTACCAGATTTTCAGATGAGATGGGATGGGATGCATAGCCATAATTCAAAAAGATTTTAATAGTAGAATATTGAGCTGAATATGAAATTTAATTTGATAGGGATTAATTTAATATCTTATATCTTGGTTTTAAAAAATCAACTTCACAAGTACAAGATGGACAGATATGACTAGACAATTGTGATTCTGGAAAGTATTGAGAGTTCAGCATCCTGCAAGTTCACTATGATTCAACAGTGTGATATGGCATCCAAGAAAACATATTTAATCTTAGGCTACATGAAGAGGGCCCCCCCTCCATTCAGTCCCAGTCCCTGGTCAAACCACATCTGGAACATTATATTCAGTACTGTGTGCCTTTTTTTTTAGGAAAGACTTTGATAAATGAGATCAGGCAACTAGATGGCACAGTGAATAACACACTGGACCTGGAGTTAGGAAGACCTGAATTCAAATATAACTTCAGATGCTTACTAGAAAGTCTGCTTCAGATTTCCTATCAGTAAAATGGGGATAATAACAGCACCTCTCTCCCAAGGTTGTTGTGAGGAATGAGATAATATATGTAAAGTACTTAGCATGTTGCCTGACACATAATAGGCACTATGTAAGTACAATTATAATAATTATTATTTGGAGGGGTGTGCACTGAGTAAAAGTTGTAAAGAGAAAAAGGCTTAAGGACAAATTAAAGATTTAGAGCTAGAAGAAACCTTAGAGGTCATCTAGCTCAATTTTTTGTAACAGATGTGGAAACTAGTTCCACAGTTGTGACTTGCCTAATAAAATCACACAGGTAGTAAGTCACAGAGCTAGGAGTTGAAAACAGGTTTTTTTATTCCAAATTCTGTACTCTTTTCTAGGAAGATTTCTTAATTTTAGATAATCCTGAAGCTATCCAAAAGTAGAATAGTCAAAGGCTAGATGAGCATTGTTGGGTATGCTATAGAAAAGATTCAGGTACTAAGTGGTCAGGTCCTTGAAGCCCTTCCCAACTCTGAGACTGTGCATTTGAAATAAACCATATTTCATTTGAAAGTATTTGGAATTTTAAAATTGCAAGGTACCATTAAAGAGTTACTTGCCCCCATGGTCAATTAATTAATACTCATGAAATAAAATTAAATTTTGAATGTTTTGAAAATTCTTAGGTTATAGCCTATAGTTAGAATATCAAAAGAGTACTGTTTAAAATCAAGATTTATGGTCAAATGTATTTGCATATTTTGTTCATGGTTTTTCATAATGACGGTTACCAAAAATAATATCTGATATTTTCCTTCAAGATAATATAAGGAAATAAGAATCAAATACTTTTTAAAGTTTAAAATTTTAATAACTATCTCATAACTATTTCAATATAATTCATGTTTATTGCATATGATGAACCATATTTTATATACTTTATATGAATATTGCACATTTCACATTTATTTTTCTCAGGAGGCTTATTTGGAAAATTGGAAGGAGAAGATACTTTTACATTCCCATTTTCATCAGAACCTTCAACTCATACATTTGGAGATGGAAAAGATGATTTTAGTTTTTCATTTTCATTTGAGCAGGATCAACAGTCATCACATTCTTCCTCTTCAAGCAGTTTTCCATCTTCACAAAATTCAAAACAGTTTACTTTTTTTTGAATTCATGATTTTTCTATTTAAGAATTTATAGTATGATTTTATGTTCTTACTGGAAAATATAAGTATTGTTTATTTTCTTTCCCTTTCAGTTGATGTAGTAATACATTACTGTTGTTTTACAAGATTATATTGATTTGAATTTGGAAAAAAGTCTGTTATTAAATTTTACATCTGTGGTATTGGTTAATTACTTATATTAAATGTGGTTCCATTGCTCTAATTAAGGCTAGAATTACACTCACTTCGGCAGATATAAGTGATAAGTATTGAGCCTGATTGGACCCATTACGCTATGGTGCTGTATTATGTGCTTTGGAAGTAGCATAATTCTTTCAAGGCCACTGTGGTGTTGCTTAGTGCATCCCTACACAGTATCTATCAGTGTTGTCAGGCACTTAGGTATTAGTTAACTGGGGGCATTTCTGCTTCTAAGTGCTGTCAAGTGGTACCCTAGTGTTATTCAAAAATGAATGTGCCTCCAAATAATCTACCCTGTTACCAAGGAGTGATTTAAGCACTACCAAACAAAGAACTTACATAATTTTTAATTGAGAAAATGGAACAAGGAAGAATAATTATTTCAATATTTTTATATTCAATAGAATCAAATGAAACATATTTTAGTATAATTGGTGCAAATTCAGGAAATTGTATTATTGTGTCATATATTGTGCTATATTGTTAACATACTAATTATATTCTGTGTGAAAGCCCTGTAAAAATTTTCTTTTGTTAATTTACTAAGGATGGATTATGTTTCATATACAGAAGTTATAAATATGGTTATTTCCAGTTTAAGTTAAAATACTTGAGGCCATCAGTCTTTTACAAACATAATGTGTTATTTAGCACCTTTGGTTTATGTGTAATTCTTTCAGATATTTCCTACTGTAAGAAGGGAGCTTTTGGGCTCCAACCTCTGGCAGGTTCATTCTTGATCCAGTCAGAAGGATAGCAGCAGAGACGTGATAGGGGCTAATTTCTTTATTCTTCTGAAGGGGGTTGCTGATAATGGGAACACCAACTCCTACAGCATCCCCTAACTGCTCTTCTTGCAAGGGCTGGAGAGAGTAAGAGTAGGAGCACCAACTCCTACAACATTCCCCTAAGTCTCAATGGGGGCCTGTCAAGGCAAACACAGCATTCACATTCCCCACTTACTGACCAGTGCTCCCTTGATTTATAGAGGAGCACACAAAGAAGGTAATTTGTCAGCAATAGCCTCACAAGTTTACATTAACTTTAGCAATATCATGATGATTCAACATAGCACAGGCACAGTGGACTGTTTACAATTTAACTCAAATGTTTATATTACGCAGGATTATATAATGAAGCACAAGCGTGGTGAGATTGTTTACAGGCCATGAGCCTAGGAACTAGTAGATTGTTTATGGCCATGGATCCTGGGAACTAGTATCTTACAAAGAAAACAAATCAACCTTACACACACCTACTTAGAATATTTTTTCATTAACTATATTACATGAAATCTTGTGGTTGATTTAGCTAATGTTGGAAAGCCTTTAGGAAAATAGGAAGCTATATTAAAGATAACAGCAATACAGACTTTGAAAAGTGAAAAAATCAGTCTATTAGCCTACTGTTTTTGTTTATAAGATGTGTAGAATTTGATTTGATTTACATTTTGATTGATGTAAATAGTTGATGCGATACTAGGAAGACATAGACTATGGAGGCAATATGGTGTGGTGGAAAGCACACAAATACAGAAGACTGATTTTGGAACTAGAAGATATACAGTAAAATTCTATCTCTGCTCCTTATTACCTGGATAGCCTTTGAAAAGTCATATAAACTTTCTGAACACTCTTCAATCATTTAAATGAAAGCAGTAGAAGCAAATGATACCTAAGGTCCTTCCAAGCTTTTTTTTTTTAATTAATGACCGAAGTTATAAGATCCTTTGTCCAGGAACAGACCCAGTCCAGTGGTAGCTAAAACGAGGACTCATCTGGCAGTTATGCAGCTTCTGTAGTGAATTCGGGAAAACTGCTGTGCAGAAACTGTGCTAAGTCTGAGCCCACTATTCCCAGAGACTGAGTCAGGACAGGGGAGAGTATGCTCCCTGAAATATTGAGGAGAAATGTTTGTGCTTTTGACCTTGCCACATCTTCAAGTCAAATATAACCTTGCAAATAGCCTTTGAAACACAGATGTGGTGGCCACATTAAAAAAAGATTTGCCATTTTAAAGCCAGCTATGAAGTGATGGAGAAAGCAGCAGAAGTCTGTACTAGGCTCAAATTGAGGGTCCTGGGACCAAAGGTTGAAGCAAAACAGAACACTAACAAGCCTGTCTAGGAGAAGTCAAAGCAGAGGTGAAGTGAAGATCAACTGGCAGTGGGGGAGGAGGAGGCAAAGTCGGAGTCTAATGCTGATCTCAGCGCTCTGGGGAATGGTGAATCCACAGCCCAGAAGGGGAAGAGTGGTGAGGACAAAGAACGAGAGCATGGACAGCGTATGGGAGGGGGCAAAGATACAGCTCATTCAAAGACCCGCACAGCAACAACATTCAAGAGGATCCAGAACTGGACAAGCCAGGGAACAACCGGCAGGAAAGGGGACGGATTCGGATAGACTTGGAATCCCTTGATGAGCTGAGCTGAGGTGCTGGTGTGCTGCTCCTGGCCTCCGCCTGGCCCCAGGTTTGAGCCCCTCGACTGAGTTATACTGGATGATGTATAGATGATGTCCCCCTTCTGTCCCCAGACTCCTGCGAAAGCTTTGGAAGATGCTGTGCCCTTCAGCTGTATTTGTCCCTTTGGGTTTTTCTCCTCACCTAATTTCTGTGATTTCAAAACGACATGAATATAAAGCATTTTTTAATGCAAAAAGAAAGAAAATTTATGTCATGGGACTGGGGCGTTAGCTACGCAATAGTGGCTTACAGTGAAATGGGCAGGGGAACACAATCATTAGGTGCTTGAGTCTGTAACGTTAGAGAAGAGATACCCCAACCCCTCAGTGCTTCTAGAGCTCTGAAGGGGAGATATAGTTGGCCTCATTTAGGATAAGTGAAGCCAGAGAGAGAGAAAAATGAAAATTTATCAAAATCTTTCTATGTGTCCAGGCACTGTGCCAAACCCTGGGGATACAAATAAAAGAATTCAATAAAGTTCTTACTCTCACGTAACTTACCTTCTAATCAGGGAAAATAACACAAGAGAGGGGAACTGGGAAAATGGAAAAAGGAGGGTAGAGTATACACATGCTGTAATGTGATTGGAGATATCCTAGAAATGTGGTAAAGGCCCGGAACAGAGCACGATAAGGCCAAAGTTGGACTTTCAAAGCCCAGTGTGGCTTCAGTGGTAGAGTCCATTCTAAGATGGGAAGGATGATGGTCTGAATGGAGTGGAGTGCAGCTGGGCATGATTGGAAATATACAGGAAGCTTATATTCGACCACCTTCTCCAAAAGAGGTCATCCAGCCTTTGCTTGAAGACTTTGAAAAGAAATTCTTAAGGTAACCCATCGCACTTTTTGAATATTTCTAATGGTTAGAAAATTCTTCTTTATGTTGAAGCAAATCTGCCTCTCTGTTCTTCTACCTGCTGCCTCTAGTCATGTCATCTGCGGACGACCAAAACAAGCCTAATGCTTTTCAAATACCGAGACTTAGGAGGATACTTATTTTGTCTCCTGTAAGTTTTCTCATCTCAAGTCTAAATATCACCAATTCTTTCAGTTAATCTCAGGTCATTCTGAGAGAAGTCTTAAAAGGAAATTTGAATACTGGGCAGGGTTCCAAGTTATGGATTTGGATATAGTAAGACAGGGATCCAGTTTCTGGAAATGAGGTATGAGGATAGACCTTAGTCACAACCAACAAGGCTGAATAGAGCATAAGGTCAGAGTTGGGCCAGCAGCAAGGCTGACTTCATGGTATGTCCCCTGAACTATGAACCTGTGGTTTCTTATATTCCTTTTGGATGATCTCAGAGATTGGGGTACAAGCTTGGGTTAAATGGTCCCAGGTTTGAGAACTAAATTTACAAGGGGAGAGTCACAATGTTCCCTGAGAGCAGTAGTGGGGTGGAGTGCTTCTGTTAAAAGATGAAATAGAAAATTTCTGGCTTACTCCTCTTAAAATAATAGCAGGTAGCATTTATAGTTCTTTAAGGTTTGCAAAGTACTTTGCAAATATTATCTCATTTGACCCTCAAAACGACCTTGGAGGTATATTATTATTCTCATTTCACAGATTGAGGAAATTGGGACTGACTTTTCTAGGGTCACATAGCTAGTAAATGTCTGAGGTTGGGTTTGAACTCAGGTCTTCCTGACTCCAGGTCCTGTACTTTTTCCACTGTTTTTTTAGGTGCAAAATGTGATTCTACTGAAGGGTAGGGAAAGGCAAGGTCCTTCTTTAATATAGTCTCATGGTGATCCTGGTCACATGGCAGTTAGTGCTAGAAAGTCCAGATCCAAGCTGTGGACAGCAAGAGAACCTTCCTTCGTGCCCACAAAGCACTCCTTGCACTCCTGCTCTGATCTGTTGCTAGATTCCTCTCACCGTGTGAGCCAGGGACTCAGGAGGCAGCTGACTCTGGAGCTCTGGAAGCAGCTTCAGGAGCTTCCTGCTGCTGTCACCACTAGGGCTGCACCACCTTCACCACCCCAGGGCTGGTGGCCAGACTGCTCTGAACTTGATCCCGCAGTTTCCCACTAACCTGCTCTTTGGCATTTGTGGGTTGGGAAGTCTGGTAACTGCCACAGCTACATGATTCATAGCCTAAGGCCTATTCTGGCTGGCTGACTCCTGGTCTGGTCTGTCCTGGTGCAACCCACGCTGGGCTGGGCTCCACCCCCAGCACCATGGGATAGACCCTTCCCAGCAACCATCCAGACTCTCCTGGGCTGGAGACCTGTTTCCCTCTGATATTTCATGGGTTCTGCACCTCTAGAACTTGTTCAGAACCATTTTTTACAGGTATTTTGAGGGATTTAGGGGAGAGCTTAAGCAAGTCCCTGCTTTCCAGCTGTCGTCTTGGCTCTGCCCCCATTGTAAATTATTTAATGCTATTAATTGTTAATATGAATCATGATTCTTCCATGTAGTGAATTTCTTTATGTATAGGTGAAACTTAACATTAAAAAAATACCCTAAGATCTTGGCAACTGGTGCTATGACTTCTTGGCAAATAGAGGGAGAAGAAATGGAAGCAGTGTCAGGTTTTATCTTCTTGAACTCAAATATCACTGCAAACAGTGACTGCAGCCATGAAATTAAAAGATATTTGGTCTTTGGAAGGAAAGCTATGGCAAATTTGGACAGCATATTGAAAAGCAGAGACATCACCTTATTGACAAAGGTTCATACAGTCCCCTGACAGACTCTGCTCTTCTCAGCAACACAATATGCAGAGAAAGCTCCAAAGGACTCATGATGGAGAGGGCTATCTACATCCAGAGAAAGAACTTTGAAGTATGAATGCAAATCGAGGCACACTTCATACTCACCTTTTTCCCCCAACTTTTGTTTTCTCTCTTTTGTATTTGTTGTTGGGTTGTGGGTTTTTTTTTTTGGTTCTGTTTCTTCTTTCTCATGAGTCATTCCATTGGTCATAGTTCTTCTCCTCAACTTGACTAGTGTGTAAATTAATTCAATGCCAAGTTATACATGGAAGTTATATGAGATTCCATGCCTTCTTGGGGAGGGAGGGGGAAAGGAGGGAAGAAAATCTGGAACTCAAAATTATGTAGAACTGTTTGTTGCAAACTAAAAATAAAAAAAAATAAATAAAAATTAATAAAAAAGGTTCATACAGTCAAAGCCATGGTTTTTCCAGTAGTGATGTATGGCTATGAAACTTGGAGTATAAGAAAGCTGAGCACTGTAGAATCAACACTTTTCAATCATGGTGCTAGAGTAGATTTTTGAGAGACCCTTGGACAGCAAGGAAGTCAAATCAATCAATACTTAAAGAAATTAATTCGGGCTATTCACTGGAAGGTCAAATACTGAAGCTGAAGCCTAAATACTTTGGCTACATAATGAAATGATAGAACTCATTGGAAAAGACCCTGATTTTGGAAAAGATTGAAGGCCAAAGGAAAAGAAGACAGCAGAGGATGAGAGAAATAATGTTATGGAAACAATGACTATGTGCTTAGGCAGACTTCATGGATAGAAGAGTCTACCCTGTGATTCATGGAGTCATGAAGAACCAGACATGACAGAATAACAGGAATAAAGCATCTATCCTATCTATTTGTTTCATTATTGTATACTGAGTATCTCATTGGCTTTTGTATGGGTAATTAAGGAGTGCTTTCAGCACTTATTCAATCAAGTGCCCTTGAAGAGTTTGGCCTTTGTTTCCTTGATTGAATTAGGAGTCATTGCCTCAGGGGAAAGCCTAGTTTACATGGGTTTGAGTGACATGTTTGTGACATCAGAGGCTTTTAGACCACGAGGATTTAAGTGGCATTTTTTGTGACGCTTTTAGGTTATGTGGATGAGTTGCATGTGTGACTCACCTTTGACCCTGAACAAGATATATAAACCCAGAGGTTAGCATTCTCCTTTGGGCCTCTCGCTCTTGGAGGCATGTTGATGTGGAGACTCTGGGCAGCTGTAGTTAAGAGCCCTCCAGCTTGTAGACCATATGTTGGGACTTTGTTAAATCCTGGTAACTATGCATTGAGATTTGAATGAGACAAGGCCTGTCTGCTGATGTTTGTAATTTGTATTTGCTCTGAAGTTCAGGGTGCTGGCTTTTCCCCCTGAACTAAGTGAATGATATATGTATATATTGGATTAAAGTAAGATTGTTAACCCATTAACGTTACTTTCCTTAGTAAAGCAGATCAAAAGAACCTGTGCTGGCAACATTCTTGTTGTTAGGTTTGTGTTGGTTTTTCACTCCCACAGCAGCTTCTAGCCAAATTGTTGCAACAGCTTTCCACTTTGTGGGTGAAAATCTAGACTTGTAAGCCACAATTTTTACTACAGTTAACATTATACTTGAAATGCCAATGAGCCAATGTAATAATGTGGGTTTTTACAGGGCATGCACAGATATGCTCTGCCTATATCGGGCCATAAGTGATTCAGAGGCTTGTAGCGGGAGATAACAGAGTTCCCTATTTGACTTTGAAGCTGGAGAAGCTGATGACTCAAGAGCAACAAGGGGCTTTCTAACTATCTCCTTACTTATCTTGGGTTTAGCCATTTATATTCCATCATTTGTAGTGCAAAAGTAATTTTCCTTGGCAGAGAAAAGCAAAATAAGAATAGAGAATTTCTTTCTTTTGTCAGTTGTCGCTACTTCAAGCAGTGGTCCTATCCCTTCTTTAATCTTCCTCCTTCAAATATAACTTTAAAAAACCCTTAGCTTTCCTCTCTACTCTCAATTCATTCTCAGCTTCATGCCTCCTGACACTGTTTTTACAGGATTGTTCCATGCTCTTCTATTCATCCTCTGTTACTTGCCTCTCCTTCAATCTTCTGTTTATAGGGATGAAGACTAGAATTGTCATTTCACTGGTATTTGGAACTCATGGATGAGGAATCCTATTCTGGTTCTTGGATTTCCTTCCTTGAATATTTACTATATAATGGCATTTTTATCTATCATGTTTCTTTTGACTAAAGTACGCCCATCCAGAGCCATTTGGTCCCTCAGAAGCTAAAGCCTTCCCTTTCTAGGTTACATTGTATGCATTTTTCACACAACTATGTATGTACATCTGTTTCCCCTGCTAGAATGTAAACTCATGAGAGCAAGAATTGTTTGACTTTTGTCTTTGGCAATATACATTGCCTCCATGGTACTTGGCATTCACTAAGCAATTAAATGTTTACTTGCTTGCTTGCTTGATATTCCATTCATTAGTTTCAAGTCATAAACCTTCACCAACATTTACTAGGTCATTTTTGCCTTTTTACATTAAATGTTTGCCTATCAACTGAACTTTGGTTATTTCTGTACATACATATTTGAAGCCTTGGGTGTCACTACTGGCTCTTTTCTTGAATGTTTTCGATTGTATTGTTATGTATTTCTTACCTGCTCTTTTTCTGTCTTCATTGCACTATTCCCTTTTTTGTTTTGTTTTGTTTTTGTTTTTGTTTTGGTGGGGGTAAGGTAAGACAATTGGAGTTAAGTGACTTGCCCAAGGTCACACAGCTAGTAAGAGTCAAGTGTCTGAGGTCTGATTCGAACTCGGGTCCTCCTGACTCCAGGGCCAGTGCTCTATTCACTGCATCACCTAGCTGCCTCGCACTCTTCTCTACAGTATCTAGCTTTTAGGATATAGATGCTCAATTTTCTCCTTCTTCCTTTCTTTTTATTCTAAAAACCTTTTGACTTGATTTGCAAATCCCTAGGCAAATATATTCTTACCAGTCTTTGTTAGGGGCTGTTTCAACAATCTGGCTAGCAACTTCTGTGGGGGTGTAAGATCCACCCACAGCCAGCACCCAGAAAGCTGCCAGCATGCTGCAAAAACACAGGTTCTTTTCATCTGCCTTAATAAGGAAAGCAAGGTTAAGGGATTGGCAAGGTTACTTTAATTTAGCACACAAATATCATTCACTTAGTTCAGGGAAAAAAGCCAGCACCCTGAACTTCAGAGCAAATTACAAACATCAACAGATAGACCCAATACAGATTCATAGTTACCAACATCTAAGTTCAGCCCGGGAGCTCAGAACAAGGGCTGGCCCAGAGTCATGCACCACCACTGCTGCGGCAAAGGGTTCCAAAGAAGAGGAGGCTGGAGGGCGGTGCCAAGATGGCGGCTGGAAAGCAGGGATGGGCATGAGTTCCCCACCAAGTCCCTCCAAAAACCCATAAAAAATGGCTCTGAACCAATTCTAGAACTGCAGAACCCACAAAGTGGCAGAGGGAAGCAGGGCTCCAGCCCAGGACAGCCTGGATGGTCTCTGGGTATGGTCTATCCCGCACAGAGCTGGGAGCTGAGGGGAGCAGAGCTGAGCGGAGCAGACTCCAGCGTGAGTGGTGCAGACCAATGAGACCCGGAGGCAGGCGGAGAGTGCCTTAGCGTCCTGAATCAATGAGCTGCAGCAGTTACCAGACCTCTCAACCCAAAAAAAGCAAAGACAACAGAGGTTAGTGGGAAAAACTGCAGGGACTGAGTTTGCAGTTCGGCCACCGCCCCTGGGGCAGCGGAGGTGGGTCAGCTTTACAACTATGGCTGCAGTTGCTTCTGGCCCCAGGCCCACCTGGTGGGAGGAATTAAGTGGCTGATCAGAGCAGGAGTGAAGAGCCTGCTGAAGATCTAAGCCCAGTCCTGGTTGGGGGTTCTTGGAGAAGGAAGAGAGCTGGTGAGGCAGCGCATCCGCCCGAGCATGGAACATAGAACTCTTTAGTCTACAAGCAGTCATATCCTACAGAAAAACTCAAGGGTCAAGTAAGTTGGCTGGGAACATGGCCAGGCGGTGAAAATACACCCAGATTCAGTCTCAGACTCTGGAATCCTTCTTTGGGGACAAAAAAGACCAAAACATACAGTCAGAAGAAGTCAACAAAGTCATAGAGCCTACAACAAAAACCTCCAAGAAAAACATGAACTGGTCTCAGGCCATGGAAGAGCTCAAAAAGGATTTGGAAAAGCAAATTAGAGAAGTAGAGGAAAAACTGGGAAGAGAAATGAGAAGGATGTGAGAAAACCATGAAAAACAAGTCAATGACTTGCTAAAGGAGACCCAAAAGAATACTGAAAAATATACTGAAGAAAACAACACCTTAAAAAATAGACTAACTCAAATGGCAAAAGAGCTCCAAAAAGCCAATGAGGAGAAGAATGCCTTGAAAGGCAGAATTAGCCAAATGGAAAAG
>CM053624.1:172039271-172164137 GCA_028646595.1 Phalanger gymnotis | reverse complement strand
TCATGCAACTAGAAAATAAGATGCACAGGCAATGGGGTGTAGAGATTTATCTTGCCCTACAAGACAGGAAGGGAAAGGGGGATGGGAGGGGAGTGGGGTTACAGAGGGGAGGGCTGACTGGGGAACAGGGCAACCAGAGTGTACACCATCTTGGAGTGGGGGGGGTGTGGAAATGGGGAGAAAATTTGTAATTCAAACTCCTGTGAAAATCAGTGCTGAAAACTAAACATATAAAAAAAATAATAAAATAAAATTTAAAAAAAAATACAAAGAAGGGGAGGCCAACCCCTGGATTTTATATCTTTGTCAGCGTCAGGGGTGAGTCACACATGGGACTCAGCCTCGTGACCTGAAATCGTCACAACGTGACTTAAACCCACTTGGTCTAAGAGCCCCTGCTGTCCCAGACAAGTAAACTAGGCCATTCCTGGAGTTAGCCCCACCTTGGGCCCCACCTTAGTTGCCAATCCACACCCACATAGGTTTTACACCTAATGGGGGTTTGGGCCTGGGGCTTAGCCCTTAGTAAGATTCAATGAAATAGCTGAATTACTCAAAGGAAACAAAAACCAAACTCTTCAAGGGCACTTGTTGAACTAAGTGCTAAGGAGCCCATTTTGCTTACCAACACAAGGGCATTCTATCCCTGTCCAGGAGCCCATCACTCTTATTTTTTAAGCTATGGTCCAGAAATATAGAGAGGTGTTCCCTGGTCCCTTCACCTTTTCTTTATGAAGGGAAGACTAGTCTACACTTAGGACACAGAGCAGTCCCTTGACTGCATCCTGAGAACAAACTTCATACCATCAATCCAAGTCATTGCAAAATTTTTCCAGTTTTCCATACTTATTGAAATTCTCCACCTTTTTTTTGCTCTTGTTGAGTTAAACTCTCTCATTATCTACTGGGTCCTCCTCTGCTGCTTGCCAACACACACCTGTGTTTCCCCCAAACCTGAAAATATCCTCACTTTATTTAACTATCCTGCTAGTTATCATCCTATATCTCTCCTCCTTGGAGGCTAAACTTCCTAAGAAAGCAGTCTACAATTTCTGCTTCCATTGTCTCTCTTCTCACTGTCTCTTAAACTTTCTGTAACCTGACTTCCAACCTCATTATACAACTGAAACTGCCCTCTGCAGAATTATGAATGATCTCTTAATTGCCAAATCAAATGTCCCTTTTCTCAATACTGATCCTCCTTGACCTCTATGCATATTTGATGCTGCTGATCACCTTCTGGATACTCTCTCTCCTTTGGATTTTCTTGACCTCTCTCCGGTTCTCCTCCTCTCTGTCCAAGTCTCCTTTGAAGGTTCTTTGTCCATGTCATACTCTTAACTATAGGAATTCCAACTCCCTATCTTGGGTCCCTTTCTCTTTTTGATCTATTTTATCTCACTTGGTGATCTCATCAGCTAATTAAATTAACATCTATACATATGTATATGTGTGTATATATACATATATATATATATATATATATATACATACATACATATAACATGGGCATGTGGGGAGCAGCTCATAATTGAGATGAAGAAGATACAAAGCTGGAGGAAGGGGTTGGGGTAACAGCCATCCAATGAACCATACTCTTGTCTGAGCTGGATAAAGGAAGGTTAAGTACACATACAAACACACACACACACACGCCAACATATACTCAGACTTTGGTATAGAAATATACTCAACAGGGAAACAAGTAGGGATAGGAAGAAGAATGGTTAAGGGGAAGATAATGATAGCTAACATTTTCATAGTGCTCACTATGTGGCACTATGCTAAACACTTTACAATTGTTAATTCATTTCATCATCACAACAGCTCTGGGAGGCAGGTATTATTATCCCCATTTAAGAGTTGAAGAAACTGAAGCAAACAGAGGTTAAGTGACAAGCCTAGGATCACATAATTAGTAAGTATCTGAGGTGGGATTTGAATTCAGATCTTCCTGACTCCAAGTTCAATGCCCTGTTTGGTGCACCACCAACCTGTCCTAGTGTGTTCTGAAAGCAGAATATACTTCCTGATCCTGAAGGAGGGCTAAAAGTAAAGAAAGCAATAGACTTGAATCCATGGCAGAGGCATCTAATGGGGGATGACTGAACAAGTCGTGGTATATGAATGTAATGGAATGTAATTGTTCCATAGGAAATGCTGAAAAGGGATAATCTCAGGGAATTCTGGGAAACATGCGCTGATAGAGGGAAGTGAGCAGAACCAGGAGAATAATACTATTAAAAACATTATAAAGAGAAGCTATCCTGAAAGATTAAGAACCAACAGATCTTGGCAACAGATTGGACATGGGAAGGGAGGGTAAAAGAGAAAAAGGAGTCAAAGATGACTCATAGGTTTCGAGCCTGGGTGACTTGAGAGGAAAAATAATGAATTAAGCTATAGACATGTTGAATTTAAGAAATCTATGAGATAATCAGGTCAATATGTCCTCTGGGCAGTTGGAAATGAAAGGCTAGAGGTCAGCAGAGGGTTGGGTAAATGGATCTAAGAATCATCTGCATTGAGATGATGTATCCTATACAAGGGGTGGAATGTGTTGGTAAGCAAAATGGCCTTTGTTTTCTTTGAGTGGCTCAGTGTGTTTCATTAAGCCTTGCTGGGTGCTAAGCCCCAGGCCCAGAGCCCTGTTGGGTGTGGAGCCTATGCGGGTGTGGATTGATCACTGAGGTGGGGCCCAAGGTGGGGCTGGCTGAGGGGAGGTGTTAACTCCAGAGCCATGCCCTATTAGGTGTTGACCTAATCTATGTGGATGTGAACCTCCCAGGGTCCTAAGGGGAGGGGCCAACTCAAGAACCAATAAGCTCTGGTCATTCAGGCAGTGCTTGATGACACCAGGAGCTCCATGGGAGGAGAGAGGACAGCTTGGGGATTGATTTTCTGTTGGAGCCAGAGACAGCTACAGCCAAAGCTGAAGATAAAGCCGAAGCCAAAGCAGGAGCTGACCTGGAAGCAGGGCCGAACCGTGTGTGGACTGAGGAGTGCTGAGCAAGGACTTGAGGCCAGTGGGTAATCTTATCGGAGAGGGGAAGCATGAATATGATTTGGTTTAATACCATCATGTTTTTCTGTGGCCTCCTGGTTACTCTTGTGAGGTGGACTTATTGGGCCTGGAAGCTTTTGATCAAAATATCAAAATGGGGAGGCTGGTTCGTGGGTCTGTTACTCTGGAGCCTGAATAAATGCTTTAATTCTTCTGCCTGCTATTTAGAGAATTCCTTATACCCTGCGGTTCTGAACCATTCAGACATATGTATGGTTCTCTTTGAAATCATAAATTCTGCCTTCGTAATACATCTGGCGATAAGGATTGTTAAAACAAATGGCGTAGTCGTGGTCAGGATCTACCTTTAACAGGAAAGCATGGCGTTTTGGGGTACCAGGTTGGTTGAATGTTTCCTTGTTTTTGGACTGCTCTTTGTACTTGGGGTGGCTATGGTTCTGTGGATCCTCAGGAGTGACAAAGTCCTGAAGGAAAACAGGCGGGTGGAAGTGCTGGGAGTGGTTTCCCAGGGGCCCAGAGCAGGAGATAATCCCATCTTCCCTGGGCTTAAGCTGATAAAACTGGCCCTGGAGGACTGTGCTGAAAGGGTGAATGTCTTGATATGGAGTTTTGAAACAGGAGTGGAGAATGGCCTTGGAGACTTGGAGAATGGCCCTCCTACAGATTTGGCAGGAGGGGCTGGTGAGGAGAAAGAAGAAGCAGACAGTGGCCACCGAAATATTGATCCAGACAGAGCAGGAGACTGCCTGAAGGGGAACTTTGGAAAGGTGAAAGCCCTGAGCTGCCTTGGAGCTGACTTCGGAGAGAGGATTGAAATGGTGGAGAATTGCTTACATTCCAGAAGAAGCCAGGTGAGGCCAGCTGGAGTTGGAACCCAGGAGCTTGGAGTCCAGCCCTGGGGCAAGATGGGAACTTTGCAGCAAGGCACTGAGTATGCTTTTTTGGTCCCTTCAGCTTGGGCTGCTTGGGATCCAGGAGAGAGACATGGATTTGTTTTTGTTGGGGTGAGAGAAGTGCCTTGGACCCCCCAGGGACCCCACCCCATTGGCTTTTATCATCTAGTCGCCCCTCAGGACTTGGAACTAGGGACTGGAAAAAAATGGGGAGAACAGACCCTAAAAGGACTTTGTTTGGACTCTTTCTTTGAAATTGGGACTTTGGGTGCCACGTGGAAGTCTGCAATGGCAGTTTGGGGAGGAGACATCCCCAAGAGAACTCTACTTGTTTGTTTGTTTGCTTTAGGACTTTACTAACTAAAGCATGCTTGTGCCTCAGGCTACTGGGAAAAAGCCTGCGATGGCAGTGTGCTGCTGAAGAAGTACTTTATTTAGACACTTTGTATTAGCTAAAGAGATTATCTTGCTGGGACCTAGGGGTGGGTCATTTTTGTATTGTAAACAAATATTTGGGCATGTCACTGAATGATATGTTTTGCTTTGTTGTGAATGATTATGTTTTAGTTTCCTGTGTAATTGGATCACAATGTATAATGGGTCAATGTATGTCGTAGGATACATGGGTGATTAAATTATGTATCCTGGACCAAGGGGTGGAGTGTGTCGGTAAGCAAAATGGGCTCCTTAGCACTTAGTTCAACAAGTGCCCTTGAAGAGTTTGGCTTTTGTTTGCTTTGAGTAATTCAGCTATTTCACTGAATCTTATTAAGTGCTAAGCCCCAGGCCCAAACCCCTACTGGTGTAAAACCTATGTGGGTGTGGATTGGCAACTAAGGTGGGGCCCAAGGTGGGGCTAACTCCAGGAAGGGCCTAGTTTACATGTCTGGGACAGCAGGGGCTCTTAGACCAAGTGGGTTTAAGTCACCTCTTTGTGACGATGTTAGGTCACATGGGTGAGTCTCATGTGTGACTCACCCTTGATGCTGACAAAGATATAAAATCCAGGGGTTGGCCTCCTCTTCTTTGGAGCTCTTGGTCGCAGCAGTGGTGGTGCATGACTCTGGGCCAGCCTTTGTTCTGAGCTCCCGGGCTGAACTTGATGTTGGTAACTATGAATCTGTATTGGGTCTGTCTGTTGATGTTTGTACTTTGTTTATAATTTGCTCTGAAGTTCAGGGTGCTGGCTTTTTTCCCTGAACTAAGTGAATGATATTTGTGTGCTGAATTAAAGTAAGCTTGCCAACCCCTTCACCTTGCCCTCCTTATTAAGGCAGATCGAAAGAACCTGGGCTTTCTGGGTGCTGGCAGCTTTCTGGGTGCTGGCTGTGGGTGGATCTTCCCCCACGCCCCAGAAGCTGCTAGCCAGATTGTGGAAACAGATGATAATTAAATCCATGGGAGCTGATGAGAGGGGCAGCTAGGTGGTGAAGTGAATACAGCACTGGGCCTGTAGTCAGGAAGACCTGAGTTCAAATCTAGCCTCAGACATTTACTGGCTGTGCTACCCTGGGCAAGTCACTTAACTCTGCCTCAGTTTCCTCATCTGTAAAATGAGCTTGAGAAGGAAATGGCAAACCACTCAAGTATCTTTGCCAAGAAAACCCCAAATGGGGTCATGAAGAGTCAAATATGACTAAAAAAAACACTACTGAACAAGAGCTGATGAGATCAGCAGGAAAATTGAGGCAGAATAGAAGAAGGTCCAGGACAGAGTCTTGGGGGCACCCACAGTTACTGGTTGTGACCTGGATGAAGATCCAGCAAAGGAGACTGAGGAGGTTGGACAGGTAGGAGGAGAACCAAAAAAGAATTGTATTATACAAATCTAGAGAGAAGAGAGTGATTGGCAGTGTTAAAGTCTGTAGAGAAGTCAAGAAGGATGAGGATTGAGAAGAGGCCATTAGAGATGGCAACCTAGAGATCACTAGTAACTGTGGGGTGAGAAATCTCAGTTGAATGGTGCAGTCAAAAGCCAGATTGCAGAGAATTAAGCTGAGAGTGAAAAAGATGTGGAGGACAGATAGTGGGGATGGGGAGATAAAGTGAGGGATTTTTTTGAGGATGGGGAGGCACAGGTGAGTTTGTAGGTAGTAGGGAAACAGTGATTTAAGATTAGTGAGAAAGTGGGGATGATTGAGGAGGGGAATCTGCTGGAAAAGATGGGATGGAATGAGATCGATTGTGCGTGTAGAGGGGCTTGCCTTCACCAGGAGAGGGTCCACCTCACTATGTGAGGAAAGGGTGATATCTCACCATATGTCACCAGACATAATGGGGAGAGGCTTTTGGGTGATGTTAGATGAAATAAGAGGAGAAGAGGCAGCTCCAGGCAAATGACCTCAATTTTTTCAGTGAAACATGAGACAAGGTTGTCAGGGTTGGGGAGGGGAGCTATGGGAGATTTGAAGCAGGATGAATAGGTTTGGAAAAGCCAATGAAGTGAGTGGGACAGCAAATCAATTAGGATTGCCTTGCTGCAATGAGGGCCCAGTTGAAATTTTAACAAATTTATAGTGGATATAGCATGGTGTGATCTCCAGTTTTGTTCAGAAGCACATGACAGGAGTAAAGGCAACAGATGGTGGGAACAATCCAAGGTGGGGGCTTGGATTTGTTACAAGGTTGTCTTTAATTGGCCAGGGAGAGTGGTGATGAGAAGTTAGAGCAAAGAGTTGGGGTTAACAGTAATGATGTCCAAAAAAGAGCCATTGAGGCATTTTTTAAATGCATAAAAGGCAACAGAAGGAAGTACAGATAAGCAGAACGGTTTTGAAAGTAACTTGTGGAACTTATTTAAACTTTTTTAAAAAGCAAGTTGAAAATACAGATTGAAGCATACTATTTTTTAAACTTTATTTTTCTTGAGTTTTTTTGTCTACATTTTCTTTCACAACATGACTATTACGAATGTGTTTTGCTTGACTACACATGTATAAACTATATCAAACTGCTGCCTTCTCCGTGGGTAGGGGGAGAGAGGAAGGGAGAGAATTTGGAATTCAAAGTTTTAAAAATGAACGTTAAACATTGTTTTTATATGTAACTGGGGAAATTTTTTAAACGAATAAATAAATGTTTAAAAAATTAAAAAGCAAGTGGCATGAAAGAAGCTCATGATTTCATATGTAATACTATTTTTATGTTGTACTGTGTATATGGAAATGCCCATTTTGGGGAGTTAGGTTCAGAATGAAAAAAGGAAACTGGCAGATTCCCTTTTCAATGTGAGCTGAGAAGTGGAAACTGAATCAAGGAGTCCATTTGGATTTCTATGAACAGGAGAGCATATAAAACTAAACCATAATTATCACACTTGTAAAGGAGAAGCACTGCGTTGAGTGAAAGCTGTGAATTTGGGGGCATTGGAGCTACTGAGTCAGAGTGTCACTTTGCCCCAGGTGTTGGGGCCTTTTGGCTGCAATTGAGTATTGCCAGTCACCTGCTCATAGTCTTCCCAGGACTTATGCAGGTCTGTAGTTTACTTTGGGCCCCATTTATGTAGGTTCTCCTTACCCAGGCAGCCCTCCCTCATGGGGAATGCTTATCCTTAGTTCCCTTTCTTATTTTAAAATTAATTATACTTTATTTTAGCAGTGCATTTTTTAAAATTTTGAGTTCCAATTTGTCTCTCTTTCTCTAGCGGAGTGGTCCCCCTCTGCATTGAGAAGGCAAATAATTTATCAATTTATACATGTGAAATCATGCAAAACATATTTCCATATTAGCCATGTTGCAAAAAAGCAAGAAAAATAAAGTATGTGAAAAAGAATGCTTCAATCTGCACTCAGATCCTTTTCCCCCCTCAAACGCTATACCTTAAAAAGAAAGAAGACACAGTTTCCTCTTCAGTAGAAGGTAGGATGGAGGGAGAGGTCAAATCAAGCCAACCAGTGTATACAATGCTCTAGGCATTGGATACAATAAGAAGGAGAGTAGATGAATCTGGATCATCCCAGAGACCCATAGATGTAGTTAGAGAGAGCTATGAGGAAAGTGGAGGCAAAGAAATGCTCAAGTGGGGGAGGTAATTGGCCTTGAGGCTGCTTGGGTTGGGTGTTGCTGCCCTGGACGACTAGCTGTGGCGATGATGTTCTTTTGGTTGTAGCGGGGGTGGGGGACCTGGAAGTCTCTCGGAGCAGTTGAACTGCTTTCTCCCGTGTTATGTCATGAGTGAGTCACCAGAGCTGCTTCCTGCCCTGACAAGCGTTGGGGGAATTTCTAGAACTAGCCTTCATCAAACCCCTAGAAGAGTTGGGGGTCTCAATATGTGGTGGGTCCCGCATATGCAGCCTATAACATAGGAATACCAATCTCTGAGATTATTCCCAATTCATCTTGTATGCATCTTGTTTGAACATAATCATTAAATGTTTTCTTCCTTCCCACCTCATACCACCCCCCTCCTCCTTAAACTGTGAGCAGGGACTATTTTCACCTATGTATCCTACAGCTCCCGGTACATTGTGGGTGCTTAATAATAAGAGTTATAATTGCATATTATATATAATATATATGTATATATGTGTGTGTGTATATATATACATACATGTAATAGTTATATATATATATGTGTGTGTGTGTGTGTGTGTGTATGTATATATATATAAATAATAGCACTTAGTATGTGCCAAGCATTTTACAAATTATTATTTCCTTTGATTCTCACAACAATCCTGGGAGGTGGGTATTATTATTATCTTTTTTTTACAGAGGAGGAAACTGAGGGAGACAGAGGTTAAGTGACTCGCCCAGAGTCACACAGTAGGTGTCTGAGGCCAGATTTGAACTCAAGTTTTTCTGACTCTAGGCCTAACACTCAATCCAGTTTTGCCATGTAGCTGCCCCAATTAATTAATCAATTAATTAATTAGCTATTGTTAACTTGCCTTGACATATGTGACCCCTTACAAGTGTGTGCATATATTACATATAATAGTAATTTAGGATTTAAAAAATTCACAACTCTAAGAGAGAGGTATAATAATATTATTGCAATTTTAATATTGCAATATTAATAATATTATTGCAATTTCATGGATGAGGAAGTTGGTGCTCAGATAGGTTAAGTGACATGTCTACAAGTCACCTAGTTAGTGAATTTCTGGATCTAGAATCAAAACCAAGACTCCTGACTCCCTATCTAGTATTCTTTCCTCTGTATCCACATTCACAAATATTAATTTACTCTGAAAGTGGAAGATCTGGGTACTCACCATTCCACAAGATGATTTTTCTAAAATGAAAGCTGCTTGGATTGTAAGACTTTTGGGAGTTAGCTAAGGCATTCTGGACTTTTTTTTTTTCAAAGAAAGACTCCCAGAGGAATAAATGACATTCCATTGTTTCAGAAACTCTGAGCATTGATTTAGAGAAATAGGGGAAATCAAGATATTTTACATAAGCACCCTAGGACTAACACCTAAAGGAGGGGATATGGCAGAAAGAAGAAAAGATAGCTCCAGAAAAGAGGAAAGACGACCCCTGGTCTAGAAAAGATAATGAGGCACCCACGCATGAGACCTTGAATACCTTGAACAAGGACGCAGACGCCTTTAGACTTGAAGAACAAACAAACCAAAAAAATCCCGAGTCCATGAGACATGCGTTGAAACTGGATTTGATTGAGCACAAATCACCATATAGGAAGAAAAAAAAGCATTTCTCAATTTTGTATCGGTTGAATGTTTAGCTTGGTGTGGATATGAAGCTGAAGTTCATCTGATTCGACTAAATTTCACTTTTCTGATATCACAAATATAATTACTTTGATTGACAGCAGCAAGATGGCACATTAGATCCAGCAATGGATCTGATGTCTGGAAAGCGAGCTCAAATCCAGCTGCATGACTTAACCATTGCCTGCCTCAGTTTCCTCATCTGTCAAATGGAAATGATAATTGCATGTACTTCTCAGGGGTTTTCATTAGGATAGAATAAGATAACATTTGCAAAGCATTTAGCAAAGCGTAAAGCTCTAAATAAATGCTTACCATTATTATCAATATTTGACATAAGCAATTTGAAGGGAAAATAATTTTAATAGCTAGCATTCTATAGTTCTCTGAGGTTTGCAAGCACTTTGCATACGTTATTCGTTTGATCCCCCCACAACGAGCTGTGAGATAGGCTCTATCGTTCTCCCCATTTTGCAAATAATAATGATAATAATAAACAACTCCATAATGCTCACTATGTGCCAGGCACTGTACTAAGTGCCTTACAATAATTGTCTTATTTGATCTTCACAACAACCTTGTGATACAGAATTTAAACGATAACAATAGCTTACATTTATGTAGCACTTATGGGCACTGTTCCAAGCACTTTATAATTGTACTCTCATTTGAGCCTCACAACAACCTTGTGATATAGATTTTTAAAATAATAATTAATAACAATAACTAACATTGATATAGAATATACCAGACACCATTCTAAGCTTGTTGCTGTTAAGTCGTTTCAGTCATGTCTGACATTTGGTGACCCCATTTTGGGGTTTTCTAGCAAAAATATAGCCAAAAAATAAATATCTAGTAAAGATACCGTAGTGGTTTGCCATTTCCTTCTCTGGTTCGTTTTACAGATGAAGAAATTGAGGCAAACAGGGTTAAGTAGTGGTTTGCCATTTCCTTCTCTAGTTCATTTTACAGATGAAGAAATTGAGGCAAACAGGGTTAAGTGATTTGCCCAGGGTCACACAACTAGTGAGTGTCCGAGGCTGGATTTAAATCCTGATGCCAGGGTCTATTCTCTGTCTACTATACCACCTAATAATAATAGCTAATATTTATATAGTATCTAAAATGTACCAGGCACTGTTCTAAGGACTTTGTAAGTATTATTTCATTTGAGCCTCACAACAATCTGGTGGTATAGGATTTTTATAATAATGATAATAGCTTACATTTATATAGCACTTACAATGTACCAGGCACTGTCCTAAGCATTTCACAAGTATTATCTCATTTGATTTTCACAACAACCCTAGGAGGGAGGTGCTACTATTTTTCCCTTTTTATAATGAGTAAACTGAGGCAAACGGGTTAAGTGACTTGCTCATGGTCGCACAGTTATTAAGTGTCTGAGGAAGGATTTGAACTTGTCTTCCTGCCCAAGTCCAGCATGAATCTACTATACCACGTAACTCATAAAGCTATGAACCTTATCAAAACTTTTTATACCATAGCGTTAAGACACTTAGGCATAATAAGGAAATAAGCTTTAAATACTCCTTACTGTGGCAGATTGGAATGTGTAGATTTACTGTATTAACCGGCAGTAATCTCCCTCTTACAAGCCTGATTGCAGGGTAGCATGAGTTAGTAAATCCTTTTCAGTCAATGGTATGAAATAAGGATTAGTTTTTCATTTATTGCTACTGAGTGGGTCATTAGGGTCCTAAAGGCGCTAATGAGCCTGAGCCAGCTCTCACAGACACTAGCTACCCGAAGAGGAGAGGTATCCATAACGGAGGCAATGATCACAACTTGGAAAATGAAGTTTCCCTTTTTTCCTTTTTGAAGGATTAATGAAGAAGCACTATGACTGAAGACTCTAAATGAGGCATGTTGATGCTTTCCCTTTGAATCTGACTGGCTGCCAGATGACTTGCCTCAGAGGTTGCATGGCTCATTTGGAAACATTTCTGTTGCCTCGCTTTTATGTTTAGCTCTTGATTTCTCCAGACATGACAGAAGTCACATGCGATCAAGTCTGTATTTCTGGTGGACAGGGCCTGTCCTAATATTCTCTGACTCACACCCAGGTTGTTTTCAGCTCAGTGGTTCTACTTCTAGACACATCACTTTGTGTTCAGATGTTAACATCTTGCTGAGAAATCGCCTCTTGGCGCAATGTTTCTTCTATCCTGGACCTTGCTTGATTTGATATTAGAATGATGCTCTTTTGAGCACTCCAAACAACCTTATCTTTTAGAAAAGTAATTTGTGAAAAGTTTTTGTTTATGATTTTTAAAAGGAAATTTTTTTGTTTATTTTTTCCCCTTCCCCAGAAAGCATTTGTGGCTCAGGTCCATAATAATCAAATTTGATTTAAGTAAAATGTGAATGTACAATTTTCCATTTAGATTAAAAATCATTTATGATGATTGGCTTAAACTAAAATTTTTGACAAACGGGTGACGAAGATGTTTTTAGAAAAAAATGTATCTATCTATTAATGTTTAAGTATATGGCATATTTTGGGACAGCTGGGTAGAATGCTGGACCTGAAGTTAGTAAGATTCATCTTTGCAAATCCTTCCTCAGACACTTACTAGCTGTGTAACTCAGGATTGAACTTAACCCTGTTTGCTTCAGTTTTCTCATCTATAAAATGAGCTGGAGACAGCTTTGACAGAAAAACCCCAAGTGGAGTCACAAAGAGTCAGACACAACTGATCAAGAACAAAATGTGGCAAATTTTACAATGAAAAAAGATGCATTTTTTTCTACTTGGTATCCAATTTTTTCTATGTAAAAATAATAAGATATAATATTTATTCTTATATACGATGGTCTATTACACAGATATGGAATATTCTTTAAGCCAATACCTTGGAATTACTTTAATAAACTGCAAAAGAAGCTTGCTATAACATGACTCAGTAGATTATGAATTCTGATATAAAGTAGGATTCACATATATATGTTTCTGAAACATAAGAACTACATATTATTGAAGTCTGATTTGGATGATTATCCAGGCAATAGATTCTGGGTTCTATCACCCGACAAAAACATTAAAAAAAAAGTTTCACTGTATTTCAGTAATTCTTTCCAGTCTCACCTTGTTCTAGCATCAGGGGTGGGGAACCTGTGGCCTTGAGGCCACATATGGCCTTCTAGGTCCTCAAGTGTGGCCCTTTGACTGAATCCAAACCTCACAAAACAAGTTCCCCACCCCTAGATATATGAGGCTAATTCCAAAAGTTAGAGAGGTGATAAAGCTCTCTTGCCCCTTTTCCAACATTTAGGAGCTAATGCTATTTAAAGAAATACTTACGTGGCAAACATTGCTTACACCACTAAATGACGAAAGCGAAGCCCAATGCATAATTCACCTATGTTCCAATAAGAATTATTGAAGTATATGAGTTATTACATAGATGAATTATAGCTGTCTAACCATTGGATGGATAGTGATACCCTCCAGACCAAGGGGACACTCCTCTAGGCCTATACCCCAAAGAGATCAAAGAAAGAAGAAAAATAAATATGTAAAAATATTTACAGCAAGTCTTTTTTGTGGTGGTAAGGAAACTAGAAACCAAGGGAGTACCCATCAATCAGGGGAATGGCCAAAGAAGTCATAGTATTGCATCAGCAATTGCTTATTAGATATTTAAAACTGAATGTCCTGGAAATATCTTAAATGTGACATGTCTAAAACTGAGCTCATTATCTTTTCCCCTGGTTCTTCCCCTCTTCCACAGTGACCAATCATATCTATTGAAAGTACCAGCATCCTTACAGTGTTTTAGGCTCATAATCTTGGCATTATCCTTGATTCCTTATTCTTATTCCTCATATCCAAGCAGTTGCCAAATCTTGCCATTTCTACCTTCACGACATTTCTTGCATCTGAACTCTTCTCTCCTCTCACATAGCTATAGCCTTTGTTTAGGCCCTTATGACCTCTCATCTCAATTTTTGTGATGACTTACTCATTTGTTTTCCTATCTAATTGTCTTTCCAGTCCAGTTCATTCCACACATTGATTGCAAAGTTGTCTTCTTAAAGGGCAGATCTGACCACGTGACTTCCCCATTCAACTAAGTCTGGTGGTTTACTATTGCCTCTAGAAGAAAATATGAACTCCTCTAGCTTTTAAAGCCATATATAATTTGGACCCAATCTACCTTTCCAGCCTTATTAGACATTATTCTCCCTCCTTCATTCTACAATCTAGCTAGGTGGTGCAGTGGATGGAATGCTGGGCCTGGAATCATCTTCCCGAGTTCAAATCTGGCCTCAAACCCTTATGAGCTGTGTGACCCTGGGAATGTCACTTAATCCCATTTGCCTCAGTTTCCTCATCTGTAATGTGAGCTGGAGAAAGAAACGGCAAAATACTCCAATATCTTTGCCAAGAAAACCCGAGATGGAGTCATGAAGAGTCAACCATGACTAAACAACAATAATCCTCAGAGTCTAAAATCTAATGGGAGAGACAACATATATGTACAAACGTGATATATACAGGATAAATTGGAGATAATCTCAGATGGAAGACACTAGTATAATCTGTTTAAAAATAATATTTTCCACATCTTTCTAAGCTATAATGATGCTTTTCCAACTAAACAATTTAGAACCTGGTCGTGAAGTAAACAAATAGGCATATTTCAACAAGAGTAGGTCATGTTTTTAATATTTGAGATTACAAGTATGTCTGTGTAAGAGCTGATCATGCCATTCTCTTGACATGAAATCTTTAGTAGTTCTCTATAGCTTACCAATTAAAGTTCAAACTCCTTATGTAGCATTGAAGAAAGTACACAAGGTAGCACAATACTACTCCCTGCCATATACTAGATGTTCTGGAGTACCTTGAACATATATGTACCTTGCACATATCCTCTGATTCCTACCTCTATACCTTTGCTCAAGCTGTTCCTATGACTGAAATATGCTCCCTTTCCAGTTTTGCCTGTGAATTAATGCAATCCTTTGAAGCTCAATTCAAATTCAGCTTCATACATTAAATCTTACCTGATTTCCTCAGTTGGTAACAACTTTTTCCCATTTGGATTTCACATAGCAGTTAGCCATTTTAATGTGCTTATCATATCTAATGATGCCTTATTACCCTACTAGAATCTTCTCATGAATATTATATCCCATAAGAGCAGGAACCATATCATATTCCTCTGCCGGTGTTTTGAGTTTTGTTTCCATAGAGATAGCAAGTGACCCCCTGTGTTTAAGAAGGAAGGAATTGGCACTATTTTTGGTGAAGATAGTGAAGACAGTAATGTGCATCCAATTTATACAAAATAGTAAATTCCTCTTCCTTCTTTCTCATTTCTTCCTAGGGTATTCCTCTTTCCCTCCCTTTTCTTCCTAGGCTTAGAACTAATAAAGCCTCCCATAGGATAATTAAGACAGTTAAATGAAAAGTTGTGTAGAAGCCCAATTCACCTTTACAAACCCCAGCAAATTTTTGAAAAAGACAATACTGGGGGTGGAGACAAGATGGCAACTAGAAAGCAGGGACTTGCTTAAGCTTTCCCCCAAATTCCTCCAAACACCTGTAAAAAATGGTTCTGAACAAATTCTAGAGTTGCAGAACCCACAAAATAGCAGAGGGAAACAGGTCTCCAGCCCAGGAGAGCCTGGATTGTTGCTGGGAAGGGTCTATCCCATGGTGCTGGGAGTGGAGCACAGCCCAGCATGGACCATGCCAGGACAGACCAGACCAGGAGTCAGCCAGCTGGAACAGGTCTTAGGGCCATGAATCATTGAGCTGTGGCAGTTACCAGGCTTCTCAACCCACAAATGCCAAAGAGCAGGTTAGTGGGAAACTGAGGGATTGAGTTCAGAGTAGTCCGGCCACCAGCCCTGGGGCCAGTGGAGGTGTTGCGGTGGAGGTGCAGCCCTGGCGGTGGCAGCGGCTTGAAGTTCCTGAGGCTGCTTCCAGAGCTCCATTGTCACCTGCTGCCAGAGTCCCTGGCTCACATGGTGGGAGGAATCCAGCAACAGATCAGAGCAGGAGTGCAAGGAATGTTTTGTGGGCACAAAGGCAGTTTCTCTTGCTGTGCCCTGCCTGGATCTGGATGGCTGTCCTGGTTGGTGGTTCTTGGGGGAGGGAGAGTGCTGCTGTGACAGAGCCTGTGGTGACTGTGGAGTAGAAGTAGCTCTGAAAACAGCAGCACTTGGACCCTAAAGCTTGGGACAAAGTACTCTCTAGTCTATAAGAAGTCATACCCTGACAAAAAACTCAAGGGTCAAGTAGTTGGCTGGGAACATGAACAGGCAGTGAAAATGAACTCACACTCAGACTCAAACTCTAGATTCCTTTTTTGGTCAAAGAAGTTCAAAACATACAGCCAGAAGAAGTCAACAAAGTCAAAGATCCTATATCAGAAGCCTCCAAGAAAAATATGAATTGATCTTAGGCCATGGAAGAGCTCAAAAAGGATTTGGAAAAGCAAGAAAGAGAAGTAGAGGAAAAATCGAGAAGAGAAATGAGACTGATGTAAGACAACCATGAAAAACAAGTCAATGACTTCCTAAAGGAGACCCAAAAAAATACTGAAGAAAACAACACCTGAAAAAATAGACTAACCCAAATGTCAAAAGAGCTCCAAAAAGACAATGAGGAGAAGAATGTCTTGAAAGGCAGAATTAGCCAAATGGAAAAGAAGGTCCAAAAGACCACTGAAGAAAATACTACCTTAAAAATTAGATTGGAGCAAGTGGAAGCTAGTGACTTGATGAGAAATCAAGATATTATGAAACAGAACCAAAGGAATGAAAAAATGGAAGACAATGTGAAATATCTCATTGGAAAAACCACTGACCTGGAAAATAGATCCAGGAGAGATAATTTAAAAATTATTAGACTACCTGAAAGCCATGATCAAAAAAAGAGCCTAGACATCATCTTTCAAGAAATTATCAAGGAAAACTGCCCTGACATTCTAGAACCAGAGGGTAAAATAGAAATGAAAAGAATACACTGATTGTCTCTTGAAAAAGATCCCAAAAAGAAAACTCCTAGGAATATTGTAGCTAAATTTCATATTTCCTAAGTCAAGGAGAAAACATTGCAAGCAGCCAGAAAGAAACAATTTGAATATTGTGGAAACACAATCGGAATAATGCAAGATCTAGCAGCTTCCACATTAAGGATCAAAGGGCTTGGAATATGATAGTCCAGAGGTCAAAGGAGCTAGAATTAAAACCAAGAATCACCTACCCAGCAAAACTGAGTATAATGCTCCAAGGCAAAATATGGGCTTTCAATAAAGTAGAGGATTTTCAAGCTTTCTCAATGAAAAGACCAGAGCTGAATAGAAAATTTGACTTTCAAATACAAGAATCAAGGGAAGCATGAAAAGGTAAACAAGAAAGAGAATTCATAAGGGAATTACTAAGGTTGAACTGTTTTGTTTACATTCCTACATGGAAAGATGAAGTGTGTAATACATGAGACCTTTCTCAGTATTAGAGTAGTTGAAGGGAATATACATAGGTATAGACAGAGGGCACAGGATGAGTTGAATATGAAGGGATGATATCTAAAAAAAAAACAAATTAAGGGATGAGAGAGGAATATATTGAGAGAGGGAAAAGGGAGAGATAGAATGGGGTAAATTATCTCACATAAAAGTGGCAAGAAAAAGCAGTTCTGTTGGAAGGAAAAAGGGGGCAGGTGAGGGGGAATGAGTGAATCTCACTCTTATCAGAACTTATCAGAGGAGGGAATAAAATATACACTCAATTGGGTATCTTACTCCCCAGGAAAGTAAGGGGAAGGGGATAAAAGGGAGGGGATGATAGAAGGGAGAGCAGATAGGGGGAGGAGGTAATCAAAAGCAAACACTTTTGAAATGGGGCAGTGTCGAGAGAGAAAAATGAATAAAGGGAGATGGGACAGGATGGAAGCAAATATAGCTAGCCTTTCACAGCATGAGTATTGTGGAAGTGTTTTACATGATGATACATATGTAACCTATGTTGATTTGCTTGCCTTCCTAGGGAGGGTGGGTGGGAAGGGAAGAGGGGAGAGAATTTGGAAGTCAAAGTTTTAAAAGCAGATGCTCAAAAAAAAGTTGTTTTTGCATGCAGCTGAGAAACAAGATATATAGGGAACGGGGCATAGAAATCTATCCTGCTCTACAAGAAAGTAAGAGGAAAAGGGATGGAGGGGGCAGTGGAGTGACAGAAGGGAGAGCTGACTGGGGAATGAGGCAATCAGAACATATGCCATCTTGGAGTGGGGGGAGGGTAGAAATGGGGAGAAAATTTGTAACCCAAAATTTTGTGGAAATCAAGATTGAAAACTAAAATATTAAATAAAAATGATATAAAGTTAAAAAAAGAGAAAAAGACAATACCAGAAAGATCAATGATGAATACAATAGGAAAGAAAAATAAATAAGCTCCAATTCAGAACTTCACAAAAGAACCAATGGACATTAGTAAAGTGGTCACACCAAAGCAGCTAGTTGAGGCTGAATACAGGTAAATAAAGGAATGAGAGGAAAGATGGAGAAGAGCCAAGTCAAAGAAGCCAACGTAAGATCCAGTAATTAGTAAGGGCTGAACAAGTTGTGGTAGATGCTTGTGATGGAATAGTATTGTACTATAAGAAATGATGGACTTGAAGATCTTAGGAAAACATGGGTAGACTTGCATGAAATAATGAAAAGTGAATTGAGCAGAACCAAGAGAATGTCATATACAGTAATAGCAATATTGTTTTAAGAACATCTTTGAACAAATAAGTCATTTTGACTACTATAAATACCCAAAATAACTACAAAGGATACATGAAGTAAGATGCTATCTGCATCCAGAAAAAGAACTGATAAGTAGAAGTATGTATAGGATGATTTTACATATATATTAAATATATATTTTTATGTAATGGTAGCCATATCCAGAGCTGAGGGAAGGGAAGAAGAAAAAAGAAATTTACGTGATAACCTTATTATGTATTTAAAAGGAATAGCAAGTTGTACATAACAGATTTGCAGTTTCACATGCAATCATCTTTTTAAAATTATATTATGTTATAGAAATGCTTATTTTATTTCATAAATTTTTGAAATGCAGTAATCAGGGGCCCAAAGCCAGATCTCAACTCTGGCTTGTCTGAATAGCAGTAGAAGACAGGACTAGGACTTGTGGGTCACTGACTATACTCCTTGGAGCACTGGGAAGTACAAAGGAGATAGGATCAACTCAACACCTTAGCATCAATCCTGGGGGCTATGCAAGAAGCCCAAACCCAGCTTACTCTACAACATCCAACTGGAATTTGTCAAAACCTTGGGATCAAAGCAAATGCAAGGACCTATCTACACTATCTAGATAAACAGAAGCACTCAGACTACAGAGTGTAGGGCCAAACAAGGCCTACCCAACCCATCTGAGAGTGTCAGAGGGGACTGTCCTTTACAGAAACATATAATCTAATAACTGAAGCTGAAAATAGGAGTAAACGGAAGAAAATGCCAAGCCCTAAAATGAAGTATTATGTGTTAAGAGATGCTCAAGAGGTAATCCTAGAAGAATATAGTAATCCTATAGTAGCTCTAGTAGCCCATCATAGAAAACTGTGTCTTGGCCACAAGGAGTATGAGAAAGTCTGGAAGAAATGAAGAGATTTTTAAAAATGTAATCAGAAATGAAATTAAAGGTCAAGAGAAAAAAATGAAATGGAGGATAAATAGACTATATTGTGAAAAACCTCACCAAAGCCGTTAGGAAAGCTGGAAAAATAGAACAAAGCCAACAAACTCAGTGGTTCCATGAGACAACAAATGATTTTTTAAAGAACCAACTAAAAACATAAAAGAAAATGTAAGATACTTATTATCTGAAACAATTGACCTGAAAAACAAGTCAAGGAGAGACAATTTAGTGATCTCTAGATTCTACCAAAACCATGACCAAACAAAAAGCCTTAAGTAGCTATTTCAATAAATCATAAAATAAACATGTCCAATTTTATTAAAGCCATATAGAAAAATTAAAATAGAAATTTTTCACTGATTATCTCCTAAAAGAAACCCCAAACTGAAAAAAATCTGGAATGTTTTAGCTAAAATCCAGAGCTTTAAAGTAAATATATATATACACGCATATATATGTGTATGCATATACATATATACACATATATATGCGTGTATATATATATATATATATATATACATACATACACACACACACACGCACACAATCAGCAAGAATAAAGAGTTCAAGTACCAAGGAGCCAGTCAGGATCACAAACTTAGCAGTAACTACAATGGAAAGTGCTGGACTTTGAGTCAAGAATATGTGAATTGAAATCTTGTCTCAGATGCTTACTAGCTGTGTAATCCTGGGCAAGTCATTTAACCTTACTCAGCCTTAGTCTCCTCATTTGTAAAATGAGAATAATAATGTAACCTATCTCATAGGGTTGTTGCAGGGACCAAATGAGATAAAATGTAAAGTGATTTACAAACCTTAGTTTTGAAACCTTAGTTTCAAGAAAGTAGCAAAATAAATCCATATCAATCATTAACCCTTTTATTTACTATCAAAAAATTCCAGCAGTAAGAGACAGAAAAAGAGAAATTCCATTCAAAATAACTATGGAGTATTTTTTTAAATGTATGTATAATTAGGAGTCACCTACCATGGCACACAATGTAACAAGAAAGCATGCTTTACAGAAAGACAGGCCTAAATAATTAGAGATATTATTTTTCCACGTGTAGGCTGAACCAATATAATTAACATGACAATACTCCCTAAATCAATAAATTATTCAGTAACATGCCAATCAAAGTAGCAAAGGGTTAATTTCAAAGCTAAAACAAATAAAATTCATTTAGAAGAACAAAAGGTCAAGAATCTCAAGGGAAATGCTTTTTTTAAAGTGGGAATAAAAGAAATGTGCCAATACCATATCTCAAATGATTAGAATAGATTAGATAAACAACATACAGAAACATGTAAACATAATAGCATAGGGTCTGATAAATCCAAAGACCCAATTGCCAGCATATGGACTCAAAATTTTACGAAAACCTCTAAGAGAACTGAAAAGCAATCTAGCAAAAATTGGGTTTATCCCAGCATCTCACACCATATACTAAGTGTGTATGCGACAAAATGGAGTTACTTATGCTGTATTACCCTGATGGCCACAGTAAAGAAGTACACCTTACGCTGTTCTCTATTGCCCTTCTATGTGATTCACCCAAGGGACCAAGTGTGTCAGATAAACCTAACATGCAAATAAGCCAACTCTAACATTGTGTAGATAAGGCCATTGGGCTTCTTACTCTTTATCCTATAAGAATCTCTCTACTCAACTCCTATGACAAGAGTGGGACAATCTCTCAAAAGCAGGCATCCTAAGATGTTGTAGCTTGTGCCCCCTTTTTATCTTTGTACTCACCCTTTCCTAACCCCATCTTGCTTATGTACTTTCTCTTATGCTATGCCCTGTGTAGTAATAAATGGAGTCACAACCGAGTTCTGAGGACACATTCTTCCTGAATCCTTGACTCCTGAGTAGACTGCTTCTTAAATTTGAGACCAAGGTCTCTTGCCTTCACCTTGGAAGTCCCCTGACTTATTGTAATGCACCAAGACTGGCTAAAAATTGGTGTATGACTTAGATATAAAAGGTCATATCATAGATAAATTTAAGGAGCAAAGAAAGAAATACATTCTAACTATGAATAAGGAAAAAATTCATGACGGAACAAGTAATAGAGAAAATCACAGAAGATAAAATGGACAATTTCAATTACATAAAATGAAAACATATTTTGCAAAAACAAAATCAATGCAGTTAAAATTAGAAAGGATCTGGTTAATTAGAGAGAAAATCTTTGCAGCAAGTTTCTCTAATAAAGTTCTGATATCCAAGACATGTAAGTAATTGATTCGAATATATAAAACAAATGACATTTCCCAATAAAAAAGATCAAAGAATATGAATAGGCAGTCATCAAAAGACGTAATGCAAACTATCATTAGCTATATAGAAAAATTCTCTCATTTACCAATAATTGGAGAATTGTAAATTAAAACAACTTTGAGGTTTCATTTGACATCCATCAGATTGGCAAAAATAACCAAAAAAAGCAGAATGACAATTGTTGGAAGGGGTGCTGGAAAAAAAGCCTACTTGTATTCTATTAATGGATCTGTGAATTAGTCCAACTATTCTGTAAAGCAATTTAGAACTAAGCTCATTCTCCAAAAAGATCAAAAAGAGAAGAATGGATATAAGAATATTCATAGCAGTTCTTTTTGTTATAGCAAAGAACTAGAAATGGGGGGAGGAGGCTACTATTCAAATAGAAAATGGCTAAACAAATTATGGTATATGAATTTTAATGTAGTCTTAATGTAGTCATTAAGAAATGACTACAGGGATGATTTCAGATAAAGTTGGCGAGACTTAAGAATTAATGCATAATGAAGTAAGGAAAACAAAAGGAACACTTTTAATAATTAAAACAACATTATAAAAGGGGGGGACTTTAAAAAACTAAAGCATTGCATCAAATGTAATGAGCAACCACAATGATGAAGCATGTTCCTTAACTCCTGATAGAAGTGATGGACTCAAGGTGCAGAGTGAGACATATATTTTTTGACATGATGAATGTGGGAATTTATTTTGCTTGAGTATACATATTTATTATAAATATCTTTGCTTTTTTTTCAAAAAAAAAATTTTAAGAGGAGTTGGTGGGGAGAGTTATACCATAGGGGTTACCAAAGAAAACAATTAATAAAAGAAAAGAAGATCATTAAAACATTTTTAAACATGCAGAAGAAAGTAGAAGGAAGCCAAGCAGGAAATAGAAACAAGCATAACTTTGAATGTTACATGTTGAATTCACTTTATACTGAAAGAGAAAAGGAAGCTATACATAATAGAGATCCATGGTTTGATGTGCAATGTTCTGTGTTCTAATTTGTATGTAAAATGTTTATTTTATGGAATATTATTGTTCCATAAGAAATGATAAGCAGGCGGATTTCAGAAAAACCTGGAAAGACTTACATGAGTGAAATGAGAAGAACCAGGAGAACATTGTACACAGCAACACCAAAATTATGTGATGACCAACTTTGATAAACTTAGCTCTTCTCAGCAATACAACAATCTAAGACAATGCCAAAAGACTCATGATAGAAAATGCAATCCGCATCCAGAGAAAGAACTATGAAGTCTGAATGCAGATCAAAGCATACTATTTTCTTTTTTTTCTTTCTCATGTTTTTTCCCTTTTGTTCTGATTCTTCTTTTACACCATGAGTAATATGGAAATATATTTAATAGGGTTGTACATAGCCTATATCAGATTGCATGCCCTCTTGGGAAAGGGGGGAGGAAGGGGAAAAATTTAGAACTCAAAATAAGGCAAAAATAGGAATTGAAGAAATAAGCATAGACAAAGAGAAACAAAATTATCACTTTTGCAGATGACATGATGGTTTACTTGGTCCTAGAGAGTCCTAGAGGGTCAACAAAAAATTAATTTAAAAAACCTTCAGTAAGGTAGCAGGATATGAAACAAACCAACAAAAACCTACATACTATGAATAACACCTCACTGGAAGAGGTAGATGAAGAAATTCTAATCCAAACTATTATAGAATGTATTAAATATCTGGGAGTTCACATAAGATATACACAGAGGAATTATATGAATATAACTACAAAACATATTTGTAGTTATATTTATAGATAAAAAGTTAGACTTAAATAATTGGAGAGATACTAATTGTCTGTGGTTGTGTAATGCCAAACAATAAAAATGTCAATGCTACTTAAATCAATTTATAGACTCAGTTCCATGTCAATCAAACTTTCAAGTGATTACTTTATAGAACTAGGAAAAAAAATGAGTCTAGAAGACTTAAAATGAAACATGTTTTCCACTCCATTCAGAAAGATGATGGAGTAGAGTTGCAAAATGAGATATATCTTCAAATGTGGCCAATATGTGGTACTTCTTTTTCATGAGCATGCTTGTTTGTTATAAGGGTGGGTTTTGTTGAGGGAAGTGGAGCTAGGAAGCAATGGGGTAATTATGATAGCTATACAAAAAAAGAGGGAAGGAAGGAAGCATTGATGAATCATTAAGAAATAAACAGAAGACACCAGGAAAATACTCAGAAGGGGATAAAGATAAGTAGGATAGTACTGAAACTACCATGTTAAATCGGACATGTACAAAAAAGTTTTTTTGTGTTTTCCTTAGCAATGTTTTATAAATCATATTAGTTACTGTTATTTTTAATAATTATGTATATTTTGCTTCACATGAAATCCTCTTTCCCTCTTCTTTTTGTATGGGGAAATGTTCATTTTTGTGTGTGTTGATGTTTGTTAAGTTCATAAAAATAAGAAAAAGTTTAAAAATTTAAATTGTAAGCAAAAAAACAGGAAAGAGTAGTATTACCTTGCTATTAGGGCTTGGATGTGAATCCCTTTTCTAGTCTTTATATGGTTTGGATTTTACATTTACTTAATGGATATTGGTGCATATGCAGGAAATAGACTATCTCTACAGGAGAGACAGAAATGGATACAGAATTTTGAGACTTTTGAAGATGTCTTAAATCATGAAATTATAGACCAAGTAACATGAATTTTAAATGAACATAATGTTGTGTGAGTTTTATAGTTTCTAAAGGAGAGCTAGTAATTAACAAAATTCAAATGCTGCCTGAAAGATTTTTGAGTGGGGGCAGATATGAGGCATACTAATTGTTCTTAGAAGGAAGTCCCCAAGATTGAACCTGTTTCATTTGCCAGGAGGAGAGGAATATAGGAACCCCATTTGATACATATATATATATATATTTACATATATATATATATATATATATATATATATTATGCTTTCAAGCCACATTAAAAGTAGCAATCCCTGAATCAAAATTGTTAAAGACTAGGCATAGTGATTGGACCATTTACAAATATTGGCACAATGGAAAGTAATGATTTATATTTCTGCTTTGTGTCTTTTGTTGCTTATATTGTCAATTACACTGATCATTTTGACAAGAGAGTGCTGATGGCTTAGCAATTTTTTTCCAGGGCTTCAAATATAGTTACTTTTTTTGGCCATCAACATATGAGAGGTGACAGCTGATGGCCATTGCTTTTACCATATCACTGTAAGTTAAGAAATGAAATTGGATGCTAAATATTTATTTATTTCATATAATATACTTATTAAAGTGTAACAAAGTGAGAACTAGTAATAGTGTTGTCTTCCCGCCAAAAAGAAAGAAAGAAGGAAGGAAGGAAGGAGAAAGGGAAGAAAGGAAGAAAAGATCTTTGAAGTATTTTGAAAAATGCATGGAAGAAAACAGAATGAATATCAGAAGGAAATGCAAATAGCAAAACAGCTTTAAAATGATGTTTTCAATATATTACATACTTTAAAAAGCAAGCTGTATGTAACAGACTCACAGTTTCACTTATAATCTTCTTTTTTCTAGTCTACTTTGTATATAGAAATGTTCTTTTTCAATATCTGTTAAGTTCAGAAAACTTAAAGCTAAAAAAAGGGTTGAAGATTGACAAAAGGGGTCCCCAGATAAGGAAACCAAAAGAGACCACTTTCCTAGACTAGAGATTTGGAAATAGCATCACAAGAAGGGGAGGAAGTTTAACGACATCTTTCTCCAGATGTTATCCAGAGGTGGGGAACCTGCAGCCTCAAGACTTCATGTGGCCCTCTAGGTCCTCAAGTGCAGCCTTTTGACTTCACACAACTAATTCCCTTATGTAGTAGCAATTAGATTTGAAGTTCTTTCCCACCCATTAATAGGCCATGTTACCTGCCTATGTCACAGGAAGTCCAAGACATATGTGGTGGGAGGAGCTTCCTGACAGGAAAAGGAAGTTATGTCATAGAAAATGCTGAGAGAGAGAGAGAGAAAGATGTTGCTAATGGCTGCTAAAAGCCACCCTCATGATTGTTAGAGCTGAACAGGCTGATTTAGCTGTACTGTGAGTTTATTTTGGGGAAGGTCCCCACAGAGGGTCGGAGAGGTTTGGGGATGGCGAAGCTCCAGGTTGTTATACTGTGTATTGAATGTTTTGGGTTCCTTGCTGTTATGATGAAGTGGACTGACTGGATAAATGACTTGTGGGATATGGTTCTTTGGTGTCTGAATAAATGGTTTACTTCTTCTACCTTCTATGTGGAGAGTCTCATATACTTTGCAATACAGAACTACATAGGCATTTTGACAATTATCATCTACATTGTTATTACTGCCTTACTGTTTCACCTTAATAAAAGAATTTGTTCTGTAAAACTTAGACTCAGTCAAAAGGCCGCACTCAACAACCTAGGGAGCCACATGTGTCCTCAAGGCCAAAGAAAGACATCAAAGTAAGAAGACTACTCCTGTCCAACATTACGCCAATAAAGGAGGTAAGAGAAACTTGAGGTAAGAAATGACTGTGTGTTGGTAGACACAGAGAGGGGTGATGTGACAGATTTAAGTACCACCTATCTTGCTATTTTGTATAAAAGGAGAGAAGAGTTTCTGAGCACTCTGCTAAGTACCCTGAAAATGTTTTAATTCTCCATGACATCATTAGAGTGTGCCAGCTTTATTCATTGCTGGTAGTCACGGACTGTATGTGTACAAATACATAATTGAATATGTGTGTATGATAGAACAATAAGCCCTTTTGAAAAATTGGTGGGCCATAGATTTAGAGCTAAACCTTAGAGACCAGGAACTGAGGGACAAATAAGGGAAGGGACTTACCTAAGGTCAGCCAGGGAGTAAGCGCTGGGGGTGAGATTTGAACCCAGATCCTCTGACTCCATATCCATTGTTCTTTCCATGCTTGCCATGCTTCTTCTCAACATCTTTTATCATCAGAATTCTGTAAGAATTACTTTATTCTAAACACCTAAACTGTTCTTTCCTTCAACCTACATAATTAGTGGCATGGTCATATCAAGACCATTGCTGTTTTGACAGAATTATAAGAAATATCTTTCTTATTTTACATCTTAGAAAGTGTGGGGAAAAGTTAAGATTGAAGATGTGAGTGTTAAAATGTATATAAAATACAGATTCTCTCACTTAAAATGTTGTCTGATGTCATGCCCCACCCAGATCTCTCAGGGCTTAAAAAAAAAAACACAGACTCTGTACAAGTTCAATTAGAATTCTTGGAAGAGATGCATAAAGAATTTTTTTTATGAGGATTGAACATGATTTGAACATGAACATGAACATGAACCAAATGAGAGCTGCAGGAAAAATATGAGAACGATGGAAGAAAAAATAGGAAAGAGAATTAATGGTTTAGCATAAAAGTTGCAAAACCTTAACTATGCAACAGATTCCTTGGAAATTAGAATGGACCAAATAGAAGATAATGATTCTATCAGACAACAGGAAATATTAAAAACAAGTAAAAAGACTGAAAAATAAAAGAAAATGAAGGATGTCTCATAGCAAAAATAAATGGCTTGGAAAAAAGATTAAGAGATAATTTAAGAGTCATTGGATTACATGAAAGCCTTGACCAAAAGAACCTCAACATCATGTTTCAAGAAATCCAAGCTATCACTAGCCATATAAAAATGCTCTAAATGACTAAAAATTAGAGGAATGCAAATTAAAACAATAGTGAAATACCATTTCATATTCATCAGATTGGCAGAGTTGACAAAAAAGGAAAATAGCAAAGACTGGGGGGGCTATGAGAAAATGGGCACATTAATGCATTGTTAGTGGAACTGTGAACTAGTCTAGCCATTCTAGGAAGCAATTTCGAGCTACACCTGAAAAATCTATAACATATCCTTTGACCTAGTAATACTATTACTAGGTCTATACCACAAGAAATAAAAGAAATAGAAAAGGACCCATATTTCCAAAAAAAAAAATTATAATAGCTCTTTTTGTGGTAGTGAGAAATGGGAAACTGAGAGAGTATGCATCAATTGGGGAATGACTAGACAAATTATGGTATATGAATGTGATGTAATACTATTGTGCTATAAGGAATTATGAATGGGGTGATTTCAGGGAAACCTGGGAAACTTGCATAAACAGATGCAGAATGGTGTGAACAGAAGCAAGATTACAATTTACATAATAGTATCACTATAATTCATGATGGAACTTGCTACCTACTCATGAATGGAGAGGTGTGGGAGTCAGAGTACAGACTGAGACTTTTTTTCTTTTGACATGGACAATGTGGAAACATCTAGAACATCTATAGTGGAAACTTCAAACACAAAGAGGCTTCATCAAGAATTGGTCATGTCTTGACTATTATGGGAGTGTTTTGCATAATGATACATGTGTGCCCTACGTTGATTTGCTTGCCTTCTCAAGGAGGGTGAGTGGGGAGGGAAGAAGGGAGAAAATGTGGAACTCAAAGTTCTAAAAACAAATGCTCAAAAAAAAGGTGTTTTTACATGCAACTGGGAAATAAGATATACAGGCAATGGGGTATAGAAATCTATCTTGCCGTGTAAGAAAGTAAGGGGAAAAGGGATGGGGGTGGGGGTGGGGTGACAAGAGCATTCAGAATACATGTCATCTGGGAGTGAAAGGGAAGGTAGAAATGGGGAGAAAATTTGTAACTCAAAATCTTGCGGAAATCAATGTTGAAAACTAAAAATATTAAATAAAAATATTTTAAAAAAAGAAAAAAAAATTGGTCATGTCTGACAAGATTACTAATCTAGCATGCTAATAAGGAGAATGGTGTGGATGTAGTTTATCTAGATTTTATCAAAGCTTTTGACAAAGTATCTTTTGCTAATCTTGTGAAGAAGATAGTACAATAGCTGATAATACAGTCAAATAGATTTAGAATTGATTGAATGGCTGGACTCAAATAGTAATTGTTAGTGGTTCAATGTCAATATGGCAAGAAGTTTTCAGTAGAGTACCCCAGAGATCTTGGCCTTGTGCTTTTTAACATTTTTATCAATAGCTTAGATAAAGTCATAGATCTTAGCTCATCAAATTTGCAGATGACAAAGCTGAAAAAATAGATAACACATTGGATTATGGTATCAGGCCAAAGGGATTTCAATAGGCTAGTGCCTTGGGTAGAATCTAAAGAAATTTAGTTTAGTAGGGATACATGCAAAGTTTTGTACTTGGGTAATAACAATTAGCCTCGTAACTATAAGAAGAGGGAGAAGTGATTAGATCGCATTTGTTCTGAATAAGAACTGTTGGTTTTTCTGGACTGTGACACAATTGGGACAACCATAATGTTAATGCCATCTTTTGGCTGTATTTAAAAGGGGTCTAGCTTCAAGGAATAGTGAGGTGATAGTCCCACTGTATTCTGCCTTCATCAGACCTCACCCAGAATGGTGTGTTCAGTTTTTTGTGCCATAATTTAAGGACATTGATAAGCAGGAGGGTGTTTATTAAGAGAGCATTTATTAAGTTCTTATTAAGTGCCAGGTACTGTGCTAATAAGCCCTGGGGATATGAAGAAGGGCAAAAGACAGTTCCTACCTTTGAAGAGCTCAAAATCGACTGGAGGGTAGGGAGATAACATGTAAACAACTATATAGAATCAAGCTAGTATATACAGGATAAATAGGAAATAATCAACAGAGGGAAGGCACTAGAATCAAGACGGATTGGGAAAGGCTTCCTGGAGAAGGAAGGATTTTAACTGGGACTTTAAGGAAACCAGAGAAGCCAGGAGGTGAAGACAAGGAGGGAGAACATTCCAGACATGAGGCAAAGCCAGAGAAAATGCTCAGAGCTGACAGGAGGTAGAGTGTCTTGTTTGAGGAATACCAGGAAAGCTGGTGTTGCTGGATCAAAAGTATATGGCAGGGTCTAAGAAAACTAGAAAGGTAGCGATGTGGGCTAGGTTATGAAGGGCTCCTTTCCCAGAGGAAGTCAACAATGATAATGAAGGGCCTTGAATACATGACATTTAAGAGATGGTTGAAAAAAATGGGTATGAACATACCCATGGACTCAGCATGGACTTAGGAAGGATATTTCTGTCTTCCACTATTGGAATGGTTTTCACATGGAGAAGGAATTAGATTTGTTCCTGTTTGGCCCCAGAGGACAGAAGTAAGACCAATGGGAAGAAGTTACAAAGAGGGTAATTTAGGCTTGATGCTTGGAAAAACTTCTTAACAATTAGAGATGTCCAAAAGTAGAATGAACTTCCTCGGGAAATATCAGACTCCCTTCCATGGCAATCTTAAAGCAGATAGCAAATAGCATTTGTAAGTGGGGATTGTGTAAGTGTTGGACTAGATGCTCACTGAGGTCCTTTCAAACTCTCAAATTCTGTAATTTTCACAGTTGTCTTTGTTGCTTTATCCCTCAAGGGATCATATATGTTTTAAACATATGCATGGGAGGCATCTTGAAAGAGAGCTTTTAAGGTGACATTTTGCTTTACCGAGTCAATTTTTTTTTATTACTGGCAACAAACAGTGGCACATTGTAGTCTCTTATGTGATTTGTAAAAAGTGGTAGGATAGGTGCTCTTAACCTGAAATCATTGATGACCTTCTGAGAATACAATGTCAGAAGATTGCTGAGAAGTCAGAATGTGAGGAGTTAAGGAATAATTGGCTATGTAATGCATGTCTGAAAAGTTTGACATTGAAGACAAGGAAAAAAGTAAGATGTAATCCTATTTTTAGCTCTGTTACTAGTGCTTGGAAGGTCACTAAACCATAAGCTCCAGTTACTGAATCATAAAATGGATAAAAATTGGATTTTTGGTCTAATGAATGTAATATATTTGGCAAACTCCAGCACTGGAAGCATGTCAACTTTAAACAACAAAAAGAGATAGTGTGCCCTTGCTTATGAAATAGTGATGGTGTTTACTTCTTCAATCATATTTGCTGAATTATCAATAAATTTGTTGAAGTCGTGAAGTGTCATGAACATGATGCTTCTCTTTTATAAGTAGTGACTGTGTATCTTTGCAAGAGGAAATAGAGGTCTTCTAAGCACTTAATATATTTAATGGCTGTAAATACAACTTGTGACATAATTTCAATAAGCTTATCCTGATCTGGGGGAGCTTCAGGGTAGGGGTAGGATTCTTATTGCAGTTTAGGTTAACCAAGCAATTATTCTATTACTAAGTATGATTAATGCCTAATGATTTGCCTTGATTAATAGCACAATCCACATCTGCTCTCAGTGATAGGATTTAGTTACTCTAAGTAAGTTTTTAAATGAAAGATAGATTCATTTCTCCCCCTTAAAGACTTAGACTTTCCTTCTAATAGAATGTTAGAATTATCCTTTGCACAGAATTACCAGATTTAGGCTTCTCTTGTCTGCGAAACTATGAATCTCTAATATATAGAGATTTTCTTTTAAGTACATCTTAAATTTAATCTGATGGCACCAATACTGTCCTGAGTGTCCATATTCCCTTCTGAACTTCCTTCTACTGTTTATTTTTCATTTATTTTTCAGTAGCTGTTTCTCTTTTAGCCAGCAACCCTGATGGTCTTCCCCTTCCAGTTTGATTTTTTTTTTTATTATTAAAGGGGCCATCCCTTGACTCACTTCTTTTTTTTTTTAAATATCCCAGAAATTTGTTGAATGTACTGCTTGAGTACAATGAATGTAGAAAGATTGAGACTGTTTGCTTTTGGTGCTCCTGGTAAATCTCAAAGAGGCACTAAATGGGAGGGGCTGCCAATCAGAAGCAGAGATGGAAAACCTCAGATCAATTGTGGAGATGATTTCAGCTCATGAGGTTCTAGTCTCTAGTGAAATTAGACCAATCCTTTAAAAGAGATCAATGTGCTAAGGTAACCAGAATTTGGGAGGGCATTTCAAATGCTGGTATGTTGAAACATTTAAATACTTTGAAATACAAAATATTCAGCTCTGAAGTTTTCGATACTGGAAAACTTTCAAGTCTAGGCTGTCTAAGCCAGGAAGAGCTGGTCTGTGTTCCTCCAGTTGGATGCCTTTTCCCAAAAAGTTAATCTTCAGCTTTGGCCTCCATCTCTTCAGCATCATCATCTCCATTCACCTCAGCATTTTCCCTCTCAAGCCTCTCCAGCTGTCCTGCAAGCTCAGTTTCATCTGTGTCAGTGACCACTTTGGGCTCCATTTGAACACTGAAGACACCTCTTTTCTCCTCAATCTTTTCTTTGATGTCAGCCATAGCCTGATTGAGGACAGACATGCCTTCTGTTCTCTCTAGGGTTGTAGTAGTCATCACATACTGAGGAGGCACTATCAGGTTAATCTTGATGGGCATGTTTTCTGTGGAACAATTCAAACCTGCTCTCACAGCTGCTTTTACAGCATCCATCCCATCATAACCATAACAAGCCACTTCAATATCAGCTTGGATTTTGACAGCTTATGGTGTCAAGTGCCTATTTATGTTATCGATCAGCACTCATCGTTCATCTTCATTCAAATCCAGTCCATCCAGGATTGAAGGGTCTGAGACTGCAAGTTTAAATGCATCATAGGCACCATATCCTGGTCTCTTATACTTGTCATCAAAGACCCAGGCAGTTCTCTGCAATAGGCTCCCCAGCTGCTCATCCTTACCGTACTCTAACACTTCAGCAACATGGCAAAGGATGCTATAAACAGTTTTGAAGTTGGTGGATTTGTCTTCACATTTGATTGCTTCTTCTAGAGAAACTCTTCTTTTTGACAAATCAATATATCCTTTTACTGTGTCTGCTCTAATGACAACCACACATTCATTTCTGCCAATTCGGATGAGTTTGTTAATGGAGAGGATATGTCTTCTAGACAGCTCACTAAGAAGAATCATGCCTTCAATATTGTAGTATTCCAGTAGGCTGACATAAGCTCCCGTTTCAGCAAAGGACCATACATTCACCATTACTACATCTTCTACTTTAGGAAATTTGTGCTGGTAGAATCTAAAACTTAGATCTGGCATTCTGAAATATGTGTGTGAGGGTCTTGAACTGGGTTCCTGCACTGTTCTCTACACTCCGGGAAAAGTCCAGAACTTGGGCCACACTAGAACCTGCTGCTGCTTCCCCTCAGCATGCATTGAGACCCCTTGACTTAATTCTTAAAGAGTGCTATTCACTGAATGGGCATTACCTCACTCAAAGTAAGAACCTGAAAAGATCTTAGCCTAAGAGGGCCAGGGTGTCTCATTGCATCCTGGGCCATCTCCAGGCATCCTGATGAATATCTGTCCACTGGACCCAGATGGCACTGGAGGAGAAAGTGAGGCTGATGATCTTTCACAACCCTCCCTCACTCAAATTAAAGTCAACTGCAAGTCATGTCATCATTCCATGATGTCATGGTCTTCAGCCAACAATAACAACCTTTCATTGTTATCTATTTCTTTTCTTTTTTTCCATCTCTATCTCTACCCCTCACCTTGAAACTCTCTCCCATGCCCCCCAGACAATAAAAATCCTCCCTTGTAACAGATAAGCATAGTCAAGTGCAAAAGAGACTGGTAGGTGCACCAAATGAATGAATGTGCATGCAGGTAGTGCAAATTCCCCACATGGGAGAAACTGGAGAGCCTGCTCAGGGACAGTTGTGATGAGATGTAATGGATTGATTTTGACAGATCCTGGAGCATGTGTAGACATTATATAACTGGTTCTGATTTGCTGATCACTTGATTAGGAGAGGACTTTTCAACTGTCTCTATAGTCAGAACTGGAGGCGCCTCCAAAAAGACACTAGCAACCAAAGACTCAGCAATTTTCATTTTCTTCAGCTGCTTTGCCCTTCAGTTGACTCCTTTGCCTACAATATCCACTACGACACCTTGAGGCTGACACGTGATCCTGTGAAATGGCATTGGTCTTTGGCGTCTGCATTTGTTTCTTTCCACTTTAGGTAGAAGAATTAGAGGCTCCAACCTTATGAGTTTCAAAATGTCAAAGAGAGTAAACTTCGGAGCATCCTGCTATCACAGCATTCAAGATTTAGCACCTACCTCCACATTGATGTCCTGAGGAGCAGAGTGACTTTTAGGAGTAACCTGTGGGGTCCAGACCATCAGTCACTCAGTTGGGGACTTATCCTGAAGATAGGCCTTGTTTGGACATGAACTTTGTGGGACCAAGGTTGTATAGAACATTGAGCAATATGTAGAGCATTATTTAATGTTGAGTAGGATAGTGAACTCACTGTCCCTAGAAACCAAGGTGCTATAGGGGAGAGTGTATCCTGAGGTGTTGGATGGAAATGTTTGTACATTTATTGTTGCTATATCTTTGAAGTAAATTAAATAGCTTGTAAAAGCTAATTGATATTAATATTTAAATATAACTGTGACTCTAGTCCCTGGCAGCTAACAATGGTGGGGAACATAGCTTGTAGGGGCTTGAGCCAATGTTAGTATGAAGAAATGAACCCCTCAAAAGCCCACAGGGTGCCTCTAGCACCATGAGGAGATGTAGCTGCCAGGCTCTGGGAGAATGAGCCATAGAGTATCCACTACATAAGCAAACAATAAATTCTTTCCTTATAACATTTTTTTTGAACCACTCTCTGTTCTCCTGGGTTTGAGTGTGAGCGACTTGCTTTATAGTTTCAACCTCTTCACTCATGTGTATATTGACAAGCAAAGAAGCAAGTAACCCAGATAATTCTTGTTTAGGGAATTTTAGGAAATATTTATTTTTACCTTTGTACTTTAAAAAATATATACACATAGAGTCCAAGAACAGAAAAGAAATGAACAAGTGGGAAATATTAATTTCAGTCATGTTTGTTGTGTAATAATTACTGATTAATTTCTCCCTTTCCCTTAAAGGGAAGGAACATTAGCAGATTTTTCTAAAGTTCATTATCTTTTTGTTTAGTTTCTATTTTATTTTGAAGAATTCTAAAAACAGATTAATTCTCCCAGGCTAATGATTTTCCTCTGTCACCCAATTTTCTATTTATTCTTAAGTCTCAAATGGAAGAGAGTTGGATTTAAGTGCTAATCCATCCGGATAAGAGACTTCTCCATATGGTTAGCCAGTACTTTTTTCTTAAGCCAATCAATGATTACTTCGATGAAGAGCAAAAGATTAGTAGCTGACAAGATTACAGTCAAATGCCATGTGATTCTTATATCTATTTACTATTATTTTCCAACAATGTAGCATCTGATGTTGCTACAGGAAACAGTTTAATGCGCTAAGTTACCTTCTAGGAAGATGTCCATGGTAATCATAACCAACATAGAGCTGCTGATAGTCCTTTGAAATGAGAAGAGATATTTTAGAATCTAGAGGAAATTCAATGAAGTGCTCTCAATTCAAGTAATGCAGCAGTCCCTTCAATACCTACTTATAGAAGACAGAATGACTTACAAAGGATTGAATTAATGACATCTTGAAGGTTGGCATTTGTTCTTTGCTTGCTAGATAGCTCTTTGTTTCTTGCGATTAATGAAATTAATAAAACAAGATGTGGGTAGAGGGCCTGAGCATTACCAGCAAGCTTTTCCACACCTTAGTTTCTCCATGGACCTGTTGTCTTATCAGTATAGGTTCACCCTCCAGCAATAAAGAACACAGATCATAAAAGTTTGATGAATTGCCAAGGCCACAGAAGTCATGACTGAGTGGCCAACCTATAGATGAAGAGCAGCAATCAACTTAGCTAGGTTGGACCTCAGAACACTTACTCAGTCTGTTGCCTAGAATGACCTTGGAGACTTTACGACATGGTAGAACCTGCCAAAGTTTATTTTCAGCCTTCAACAAACCCAGTCATGTCCATATCACAACAAGCAACATTGGAAAACAAAACAAAACAAAAACCCTATCTTTCAGTTTGTGACAATATGGACTGTTTTCGTGGCCTATTCATGACTACCTTTGAATCTCATGTCAACAAACATTTATTAAGTGCTTGCTGTATGCAAAACATATATCCAGACTGTTGTGCTTGGTGCTGGGTGAAGGATAAAGTTTAGATGAAATAGGATCTTTGCTCAATGGAGGTTGTAGTTTAATCATGTGATATGGCATGCATAAAATAAAAATGATACAAGTTTTTTATAGTAGCTAAAAATTGAAACTAAGAGGGGATCTTTCCATTAGGGGACTGACTAAACAAATAGTGGTATATGAATGTAATGGATTATAATTGTACCACAAGAAATGATGGAATGGATAGTTTGAGAAGAAAATGGGAAGACCTGTAAGAAATGATGCAGAGCAAGGTGAGCAGAACTAAGAGAACAATTAATTTAGTGACATTATAGGCACTTTAGAACTCTCATCAATGCAAAGACAAATCATGAGCCCAGTCAGAAGACTGAAAATGAAACATGCCACTCACCTCCTCCCAGAGAGGTGATGAACTTAAAATGCAAATAGAGCCTTATACACCTACTAGCTGTGTGACCTTCGGCAAGTCATTTAGCTTATTTGCCTCCATTTCCTCAATGGTAAAGTGAGGATAATAATAGACTCTACCTCCCAGGGTTGTTGTGAGGACAAAATGAGATAATATTTGTGAAGTGCTTGACATGGTGCCTGGCATATAGTGGGCACTATATAAATGCTAGCTGTTGTTATTATTATTGTTATTATATTTGGGGTGATGAGCAAAGTGGACATTTGTTTTGCTGGACTATGCATATTTATTATAAGTGTTTACTATTTTTTGTCATTCAACTGGGGAACGGGGAATAGTGGATGGGACAGACTATAAATTCACGTAAAAATGAATGAATAAATAATTTGAAAACACCAACCAAATAATGTTTGATATGTGGAGCAGAGAGGGACAATGTGCTATTCTCCTTCCAAAGAGAGAAAAGGTTATTTTCACCTTTGGGAGATGGATAGGGTAGAATCGAGTTGGCATTTGAGTTGGTCCTTAAAGTATGAACAAGAATTCAACAGGTAGGGATGGTGGGCATTATGAGCATAGGAAACAGCATGAACAAAGAAACACAGGTAGAAAAAGCACGAGGCCAGTGAAGAGTCCACGCACCCGGAATATAGAGTACAAAGTAGAGAGTAATACTCATACTAAAAAGATATGATAGTATCTGCTTATGAAGGACTTCGAAAGACAGACAAAGGAATTCAAACTTTACTCAGTAGGCAAATGAGGGCCATTGAAGGATTTTGATTGTGAAAAGTGGATTGGCAAGGGGAGTAAGAATATATAGGAAGACCTGTTCAGAGGCTATAGTCCAGTAACTAATGAAGGATTTTTTTTAAACGATGATGTAACAACAACTGTATTATTCTGGCAGCAGTGGAAAGAGATGGAAGAGGGGAAAGATATGAAAACTGTAGAGGGAAAACATACAAGACTTGGTAACTGATTAAATACAGAAGGGAAGAGAGGTTCAAAAATCAAGGAATGATAACACCAAGATTTCAGCATGAGAGTTAACATAGATGTTGGTGCCAGTGAGTGAAAAGACAAAGTCACCTACTGATTGTTTTATGCCAGATTATCCTGTAAGTCAGTAATTTTTTCCTAATAGTCCAAGGATAAAGTCCCATTTTCTGGAGCTGCATTCATTCATCCAGAGCTTCTGCCAACTTTAATCAGAATTGCCTTACAGGTGTTGCTTGTATATCCTTCTAAAATGGAAGAAGCAATAAAGTCAGCAGGAAAAGCAGGGAGATGTCACAAGTTACTTCAATTCATGTTTCATCTTTTCTTTTGAAGATCTCCATGATGGAAGATAGTTCTTAATATCTTCTTGTAATTCTCCAACAATTTATATACTAAAGTTCCTACGCAACCTTCCTCCCTCCTTGTTTGAAGAACTTAGCATTCAATTCAATTCAAAAAACATTTATTAAGCACTTACTATATACATGGCGCTGTGCTAGGTGTCGAGAATGCAAAGCTGGAAAAAAAAACCGCAACTCCTGCCCACAGTATTTATGGGTAATTTGTCATGAAAGAGAGAGAACATTAGCAATTGGTAGGTTCTGGGAAGGTGTGGACTGGGCCTGACTCAGGCTTATCCCTTAATAGTTTATGCCTCATATTGGAATGAAATGAGACACTTAACAGTCATTCAACAGTTAACAAAAAGAGCTTTACTTAGCTATAACAGAAGAAGACTATTTAACCAGGACATACATGAGGATACCACATGTTGATTCACTGGAACCCAGCTCCTTGCCTCTGAGTTGTCCATTTTGATCTGCCTGACAGGCATCTGAGATGGGCTGGAGGTCTTTGAGTTTGGGGGTTTTTTTAAGCTTAGGTGACCAGAAAGTGATATCAACTTCCTGAGCATGTGCTGATATAATTATGGATTGAAAATGAAAAGAACTGACCTGGTACACATGGCACGGTAGATCTTCCTTCTATAATAAAAGGTATCATAGAAAAGGTAATATCTTGAGTTCGTCCTTGACAATAGAAGGGCAGAGATGAGGAAGGAGTGCATTGCAGACATAAGTGAAAGCCTATACAAATGTGAAGAAGTAAGGGTTAGAATGTCCAGTTGCAGGAAAGCTAGTTGTACAGTTTGGTTACAAAACAGAATAGTTCAAGGGAAGTAATGTGTGGTAAGCCTGGACAAATAGGTTGGAGCCTAGATTCCAGGCCCAGGAGTTCATATTTTTTCCTAGAAGTGATAGAGAGCTGCTAAAAGTTTTGAACAGGAGATTACCTTGGTCAGACTCTACCTAAGGAAGATTATTTTGGTAACATGATGGGTGAAGTCTGAAATAACAGAGGAAACAAAGATTCAATCTTCTGAGCACCTCAGCTTATCATATTGATTAATTATGCATGCCGATTACATAACAAATTGGAACTAGGCTCCTTTAGGTTGGCACCTGACCCTGAATACAGGGGGAGACACACTTTTATGCATTAAAAGTAAACAATTAACAAGATAAAAACTAGGATACAAGATTAGATAATCTGATTTCTAATTGGAGGAAAGATTAGAGGCTTTCTGAGTTGGGAGGGGGTTGAATGAGTTTTTGAGATTTGGGATTGGGGAGAGTGAGCAGGCAGATTTTTCCAGATGTGAAACAGAATGTCATTCAATTCTCATGATTGGCAAGCAGGTGAAATTTACAGGAAAATGAAACTTACATCACAAAATGGAGTTAGTTGTATAAGATGAAGTCGGTTTTGTTCACAATTCTCTTTTTAGGTATGTGGAGCATGGATTAGAGAGAAGGGAGACTGGAAACAGGGATACCACTTTCGAGACTATTATGGTGGTCTGCCCACATTGGTATTAGGGTAGCAGCTGCATGAGTAGAGAAAAGAAGACAGATATAAGAGATGTTTTGGAGCTAGACTTGATCAGAACCTGGAAACTGATTGAATATGGAAGGTGGAGGAGAGTGAAGAATTGAGGACTTTGAGGTTATGACCTTAGGGGATGAGGAATATAGTGTCCTCTAATGAAACAGGTGTTGGATATGGAACGGGTTTAGGAAGAAAGGAAAACAGTTATTGGTTTTGGACACATCAAGTTTGAGATGCTGATGGTTTGGCACATGTTGAATTTGAGATGCTGATGAATATGTGCTTTCCTGTCTCCTTGTTTCACTCCTGCTCTTGATATCTGTAAAGAAAGAGAAATTAGGTTTTCTAATTTTTTGTTTTTTAAGAGTTTAATTTTGCTTTCCATTTGCTGTTAAGATTTTTTAAATGTGATAACCATTATATTGTTGACCTATGTGTTTCATTATTCGTATGCTTCTGAAAGAGAGGTCACAAGTAGTAAAGGACATTAGAGAGAGAAGTAGAAGATTTTAAACTGATATATATGTACAGATATGTATATACACATATATGCACATTTGTGCACATACATATATATGCATACATACACACATTCACTAGAGAGAGAGAGAGAGATGAGAAAGACTAATTCTCTAATTGTTGGTAACTGAACAAAAAGAGAATGATTTATTTAAATTTTTATAGTCTCTCAAAAGCAGGGAAGGAAAAACTTAATCTGAACCCTCATGCACTCACAGAATGAGTCAGCAGTAAGCCAGAATTAGACTTTCTGAGAGAGTTGCACCCCCTTCGCCTCATTGGTGTTCTTGTAGCTGGTTTGAGAGGAAAACCATTGTCCCAGTGTTGGAGACAAGGGAGTTGATTAGAGAGATCATTGCCCATAAAGGGAGGAACTGGGAAAGAGTGGCTTACCCACATGAGTGTGGGGAACAGAAAGGAGTAACTAGTCCCTGCTCATTGGCCAAGCACCTCCTATCCCACACAATTATTAGATATACTTTGGTGACTTTGATAAAAGGTGGCCATAGGGGAATGTGACAAACAAAATGTAGGAAAACACGACTCAGGAGTAAGAAACAAGAAAGGTCAGAAGCTTGTAGGATTTAGATATATTTTATGCCAACATGTCATGAATACTTCATTCAAGAATAGCTGACACCATAAATAACACTTAAAAAACTTAAGTGACTAATCCTTTTGGGTCATGAGAATTTAGGAAGAAAACTAAGATCCTATGAGCAAAGCTAATTACAAATTATGATTGGGTTAGATTATTTTTAATTTACACTAGAGAAGAGCCTGCAGGGATATTGAAGGGAAAAGGTAAGTCCCATCTACTCACATACAGAGGGACTGATTAGGGACTCAGAATTTGGAATGGCTAAGTCCTGCTGGATCCTGTGAAAGGCAAGTGAATTGGAGCAATTCAAGTTTGTTGAGCTACTTGGAGGATTGCCCAGAAGTTGCGTTCCAAGGAGATACTCAGCAACCCTTTTTTGGTACCAGCATGAGTTATGTACTCCTGTGAGGAGGGCACATATATAGTCATAACTCAGAGATAGTTGTTTGATTCTAGATCACCACAGTAAAGTGAATATCTCAATAAAGTGAGTCATGCAAACTTTTTGGTTTCTCAGTGCATATAAAAGTTACGTTTACACTACACTGCAGTCTATTAAATGCGTAATAGTGTTGTCTAAAAAAATCAATGTCCCTACCTTAATTAAAAAATACTTTACTGCTAAAAAAAATGCTAACCATCCTCTGAGTCTTCAGTGAGTCATAATCTTTTTGCCTTGCCTAGACATTGGTGGCTGCTGACTGATCAGGGTGGTGGTTGCTGAAGTCTGGGTCACTTGTGGCAACTTCTTAAAATAAGACAACAGTGAAGTTTGCCTCATCAATTGACTCTTCTTTCTCTTGAACACTTAGCAGAGCCATTGTAGGATTATTAATTGGCTTAATTTCAATATTATTGTGTCTCAGGAACAGAGAGGTCTAAGGAGAGGGAGAGAGATAGGGAAGGGCCAGTTGGTGGAACAGTCAGAACATGTAAACATTTATCTATTAAGTTTGCCATTTTATATGGGCATGGTTTGTGGGTGTCCCCAATCACAATAGTAACATCAAAGTTCACTGATCACATATCATCATTGACAGATGTAAAAATAATAAAAAAGTTTGAAATATTGTGAGAATTGCCAAAATGTGAGATAGAGATACAATGTGAAGACATGCTATTGGAAAAATTGTACCAATAGACTTGCTTGACTCTGTTGCCACAAAACTTCAATTTGTAAAAAAAAAAAATACAGTATCTCTGAAGCTCAGTAAAGTGAAGTGCAATAAAACAAGGTATTCCTGTACTATCAAAACACCATCTAAAGAGTCTTATGCACCAAAATGTCCCCCATGGTTATGTTGCAGACCAGCAATGTTCTTTAAACAGTGTAACAACAAAGAAAACTTTATTTTACAACCCTATGAGTATGAATATCAAGTAATACATTAAAATAGATATATATGCTTACCAGAAGATATTTACCACTGTCATTCCGAACGTTTGGAACAAAGTTCAAATGGAAGAGGGATCCCCTATTCTTTGGATGCTCCTATTCATAGAAATAATGCTCATTTCATCAAGCCCTAGAGAACAACCCAAATTAGATTAATAATCACTCAAAGGAGATCAGCCTGTACACATCGGGAAAAACACATGAATGAAAAATACCTGTTGTTCACATTACGATATGCATTAAGAAACTTCATAGATACTATGGACGGATAATGAGCTAGGCCCAGAATTGAATAGAAAGGGGAGAAAGAACCCTTTGTGAAAGCGTGCTTTCAATGAAAAAAGACCCATCTTTTAGATGTTGATATGTTTCCAGTGATGACACTATTTATTTTAGTCATGGAATACCATATTATAGAGTACCCAAAGGATTAAATTTGTAGGTCACCCAAAGTGCAATATAGATGTGCATGTTGGGGTGAGCAGGATGCAACATACTGCCAATTAAGAATTACACAGGAGCAGGTATGTAAAAGATGTTGACAAAGAAATAATGTTTGGAAAAGGAGATGAGCTGGTCATGTAGCAAGATTGAAGGATAGTCAATGGACAGTCTGGATGCTACCCTGGTATTTATGCAATGCCAAGGGCTCCAGAGTAAGACCCCTGGCACATCAGCTGGACCCTCAGGAGTGCATTTGAATGACAGCATGGACAAGAGTCATATAAGGTGAACAGATATGAATAGTGCATCACTGGAGGGAGTGCCCACATTGAAAAGATGACAGATCCGCTGAAGTATTAAAGATTTAATAGAGCAGAGATTGGAGTCCAGGTTTTTGATTGGAGTCCAGTCCTTTGATTCTAAGGCCAGTGTGTCCTTTAAAATAAAGGCTCTCCTTATCTGAGATGGCCTTCTTTGCAAGTCAGTGGTTTCTACTCAGATGGTGCACTTGGGACAAGTGGGCTCCCCACCAAGTCCCTCCAAAAACCTATAAAAATGCCTCTGAACCAATTCTAGAACTGCAGAACCCACAAAACAGCAAAGGGAAGCAGGGCTCCAGCCCAGGACAGCCTGGATGGTCTCTTCTCACTGAGCAGGGCTTATTCTGCCTTTGACTCTACCTCCCACAGGAGAGTTTTCATGAGCAGGTATGAAGGGAAAAGAATGGGGAAATGACCAGACGACCACCACAGCAATACTTTGCCCCTAATAGTAAGTCACACTGCTTTTGAAAGATTGAGTTTCTGTTTGCCCATGGGAAGAAGGAATGGATTCACATGCCTTGATCCCACTGTTGTAGGGAGCACAAAAATATAATTGTTAATATGATATTTCTTTCTTTTTTGTAAAACCCCAAGTCAAGATGGAATCTTTATGATTTAGGCAAAGGGTTCAAACTCCTGTCCCTTTGTCTCTCTGTATATTATATACTGGTTACTATTCTTCCTTCTTTTTGCAACTTCACTTCACAAATAGCGAAGCTCGTAAACTATAACAGTTATGACTGATCATTTTACATGGTGACTTTCAAACTAATTAAAGAAATTATAAATAGGACTTTAAAGATCAGGAAATTTTTGAATTAAAATATGCCCCCTTGGAAAGAATGAGAGAGGAGAGGAAGAAAGTAATTTTGCTGTCTATATGAATTCTTTGCCTGGTGAAGTTCAGTACTAATGGGACACTGTTTTGTGCAGAACTTAAATTATCCCATCTAGTCCCAGTGGCTGAAGGTGACAGTGACAAAAGTAGAGCCTGGTAGCTCTCATATATCATCCAAATCTGCCATCTCATCTCTAGTACTTCTGTCTCCTCACTTTTACTTTCCTGACTCCCAACTGAATGGCATACTCAACTTCTCCATTCAACCCTGGGTTTTTGGTACACATATTACTCTCCTCTGTCAAAAGGAAACAACAGTAGATGTATGATGGAATACTACTGTGCTATAAGAAATGATGAGGAGGCAGATTTCAAAAGATCCTAGAAAGACATATGAACTGATGCAAAGTGAAATTAGCAGAACCAAGAAAGCACTGTACACAGTAACAGCAATATTGTTTGGTCAACAACTATGAATGACTTAACTCTTCTCAGCAACACCTTCGATGCAAAGTAATCACAAAGGACTCATGATCCAAAATGCTAACCATACCTGACTAAAGAACTGATGGACTCTTAATGCAGATTGAACATCCTGTTTTCATTTACTTTATTTTTTTTTGTGTTTTTTTAACTTGTGGTCTGCTTCTTCTTTCACAACTGCGACCAATATGGAAATATGTTTTACATGATTGTACATAAATAACCTATGTCAAATGGCTTACCATTTTAGGAAGAAGGAAGAGGAGAGGGAAGAAGAAATTTGGAACTCAAAATCTTATAAAAATGAATGCTAAAAAATTGTCTTTGCATATAATTGGAGAAAAATAAAATACTACTTAAAAAAAGGAAGCAACATTGTGTATTTGAGACTATATCTCCCAGAAACCCGTATAGTTAGACACTGAAGACTTTTCTCTGTCCTCAGAGACCTCCAAATACTCTCTACATGTTGATATTCAGTTTAAGGATACACTGCACATAATGTATTTAATTAATCAGCTGTTCAGAACATTCATTATTTGTACATTCATTAAAAGAATGAATTCACTGGAAAATCAACAGTAGGGCAGCTCACTTTAGCTTTATCATACACGGTAGTTAGGGACTAGCATCTATGAAATGACAAAGGCCAGCTAAAAGCAGCAAGAACTGTGATAGCAAATATAACAGGACAGTACAGCATAAGACAAAATGGCTTTCATGGAATCTCACAGCTTGCTTTATTCTTGTTCTGTTCCTGCCTGGATAAAAGACCATCAGCCTTGCCTATGTTAAAAGTGTTCTAAGCTACTCTGGTTTATCGGAGTCTGTCATAACCTATTCATGTTTGAATAATGTATGAATGAGAGGTTTCTTTCACTGTGGACCCATGAAAAATATGGATTTGATCACTGAGGGACTCAGTTAAAACAAAGATTTTAAGATTTGGCAGACCATGTATCACAGAAAGAGAATCATAGTCCCAGGCTAAATGATACAAAATCTAGTCATTTTCTTTATTAAAAAAAAAAGCTGAAGAAAATATAGTCAATATATAGTAGGAGCAAAGGATGGGATGGCTAACTGGTTAAGAGAAGTGAGAGAGATACTCAGAAATAAAAGGTGATATAAAAACAAACAACAGCAATAAAAATATTTTTAAAACACACACAAAAACTCTCAGAGGGACAGAAGGAGGGACATGGATTGGATCTGAATAGTTCTCATTGTATGCTTCATATGTTTTAAGAATGTTATTTAGTCATCCATCAGCCTTATCTAGGCTAAATAACTCAGATTTCTTCATGATAGGCTAATAATACACATGCTTAATTTAACTGAAAATAAGTGTTTTCACCTAAATAATTCAGACATATTTTTCTATTGCTTTGGCAGGCTGACCTGAAGTTCGCAGGGTTATTGAACTTAAGATTCTAAATACAACTGAGAGACCATTGATTCTTCCTGCATCATGAATCCTCAACAGGTAAATAGTCATTCAGCCTTGATTAAATGCCTCTAGCAATGAAGAACTCACCACTATGGAGCCAATCCATTCCAGTTTGGCCAGTGCTAATAGTTAGGAAGTTTCCCCCTTATATTTATTTGTATTTATTATATTGTCTTCCTCACTTCTTTTTTTCTTTTCTTTCTTTAAGGATAAAGATTGGGTGTCTCAGAAATCTCTAACTAATAGAAAAATACTGTGATAATGTTTACTCCTTTAAAAACATCAACAAGCATTTACTCAGTGTCCACTATGAGTTAGGCACTTTTAAATGCGTTGGGGGTAGAAAGACAAAAAACAAAAGGTCCCTGCCCTAAAGAGATCCTACATTCTATCATGCCACACTTCCAATTTCACTGCTTCTGGGACAGTGAACTACAGAATGGATTTTCTTCAAAGGTGCATTGAGTCCTTTCCCTGCATGGATTCACATTCCCTTCCTTCCTCCTTCATAAAGGCACTGGATGGGAAAGCAAATTTGGCTGCATGGCTAAAGCCAGATTATTCCTAGCTCTTCTGGTGATCCTGTGATTTGCTTCTCTGCCAAGTACTTCTATCTTCTTATAGTGCACCGTATGAAACAGCAGATGCCTTCTATTTATGGTATTAGAGGCTATAGAAGAGAAGAGCATAGAAACACAAGGGAGAAACGAGCCCCATCCAGTGGAAGAATGTGCCAAAAACAATTAAGATGTCACTTAACAGCAGGAGGCATTCAGGGGTGAAACATATGTTTACGTAATGTGGAGTTCCTGTTAACTTCAGAGAACACAAACAATTTAGGGGCCTTAGATAGCACGTGGGGCAAGGGAATATGCTAAGAAAAGACAGCACTAAACACGATATTCTTGGAACTCAAACTCTGAAAGTTTACTATACATATGGTGACTGGTTTTTGTTTCAGCTCAATTTGCAAAGCCCAGAAATTAAATATTTTTGGAAGCTTAGGAAATTTCGAGGTAAAGCAGGTTTCTGAACTTTACCATACAGTTTGTAGCCTCAGCTTTCTGGCACCAATGAAGTCCACATGTCACCCAGAATCATTGCTAACTTTTTTTTCTCCAAAATCATGTCTAGGTCTAAATGAAAGTAGAAGAATTGGATCTGGGAGTACATACTTCATAGGATAATGGTCAAAGCTATTCACTCAAACATAGATTTTAAAACTTGGCAGACTATGCATTACAGAAAGATGACCATAGTTTGCAAAATGAAGTGAGCAGAACCAGAAGAACATTGTACGCAGTAACAGCAATATTGTTTGATGAAGAACTGTGAATGACTTAGATATTCTCAGCAATACGATGATCCAAGACAATTCCAAAGGACTCTTGATAGAGCATGCTATCCACTTCCAGAAAAAGAGCTCATGTTGTCTGAATACAGACTGAAGCCTGCTATTTTTTGCTTTCTTTCTTTTTTTTTTCTTTCTGTCTTTCTTTCTCTTTCTTTCATTCTTTTTTGATAAAGTCTTCTTGTACAAAATTACTAATATGGAAATCTTTCATATGATTGCATATGTATAACTTATATCGGATTGCTTACTGTCTCAGGGAGTGGGGAGGGGAAGGAGGGATAGAACTTGAAACTCAAATTTAAAAAAAAAAGTTTTAAAAATTGTTTTAACATCTAATAGAGGAAAAATATTATTTAAAAAGAAAGATAATTATAGTCCTACACTAAATGATATTAAGGCAATCTAGCCGGTCTCTTTATTTAAGCCAAAACTGAAGAAAAAAAGACAAACAGTTAGTGTCCTTCTTCAGCCTTTTCCGGAAGTTAAATAGGGTGTTGCTAATGGTACCACCATCCTCGGTCACTCCAACTTGTGACTGTGTGGGGTGGCGAGACCACCTGAGTACCCCAATAATTCACAGAGGTTTCTCCAGTAGGGATGAAAAAGGAATTAATCTTTATTTTACAAATCTCACGAGATTTGGGTGTCACCTCTACTAGAGGTCTAGTGGAAGGAGGTGAATTACGAAAGGGAAGAGACCAATTTATATCCTAATGCAAAAAAGATTCCTGCCCACCACTATCCCTCCTCTCCATTGGCTGGGAGGTGGGCTTACAATCTAGGTGCGAAAAGCTAGACAAAGAACCAGGCAAGCAAACACAGCCAATCCAAATCACATCTCCTTATTTAGCAACCAGGTGCTGATGTGGCAATAACATGGCTAAGGTAAAGAGGAGGAATGAGGAAAAGGGGGGAGGGGGCTTCCAGGAGCAGGGAAGGATCAATCGGTATGCAGTTCTTTTGTCCTTATTTGGTAACCACCCTGTGACTAACACCAAGGGAGAGAGAGAGAGAGAGAGAGAGAGAGAGAGAGAGAGAGAGAGAGAGGCACTTGTTGCCCCAGGCCCCAAATTCCTGAGAGTTAGGTAATCATTCCTACAAGGTCAAATCCTGAGTCCATTCCATCCTCTCATGGCCCCTGCTTATTCCAGAAATAAAAAAGTAATTTTTGTATTTTCCCTCTTTGTGAAGTCTTCACAAGAATTATCCCCGACTCACGACCATAGTCATCCTAGCCTCTTCCTTCTACCTCATCCCCTACATTCCAGTCTGACAATTCTATCTGTGATATCTCTCACATCACTCCTCTCATTTTCCTCTTACTTCAATAACCCTAATCCAGGCTGTCATCCCTTTTCACCTAGGCTATTGTAATAGTTACCTAAAGCCAATTCATCCTTCATAACACCATGTGAGTTATCTTCTCAATGGATCACTTTGATCACATCACTCCTGTCCTCAAAAACCTTTGCTGGCTCCCCACTGCGCACTGAATAGACCTCTTGGATCTTAGCATTTAAGATCCATAATAATCAGTTGCCATCAGACTTTTCCAGACATATTTCATGCTACTCCTCTTCACGTGATCTCTATTCTAGCCCAACTAAACTTAATCTCCCTCCGCTCATTTTACATTCTTCCATTGCAATGCCTTTGCTTACGCTATCCCGATGTTAGGGACAAATCTCATCCCACCCTGTCTCTGCCTGTTGAAATTCTTTCCATCCAGGCCCAACATTAGCACCTCCACTAAGCCTTATTAGAACCCTCAGATATTCAGCTATAAATGAGCTTTCTTTTCTCAGATTTCTTTGTCTAGATCACTCCTTTATATTTTATCCTTTTTCTTTGCACATTGCCTGAATCATCCCATTATACTTTTTATTGCTGCCCAAGTGATATGCCTAAGGAATAGGCTCAACTCTATCATTCCCCTGCTCAATGAACTCCAGTGGGCCTTTCACTACCAGGCCCAACCTACCTTCCTGCATCCATTAGACATTAATCACTTTCATACACTCTATGGTTCAGCCAAACTGCTCTTGCTTCTCTGTGAATGGGGTATTCCATCTCCCATCTCTGCCCCTCTATATAAGCTATCTCCCAAGCCTGGAATATACTCCCTCCTCATTCCTACTTCTTAGAATCCATGCAGTGTATAGTTTCCTTCAAAACTCAGCCCAAATGCCACCTCCATAAAGGCCTTTTCTCACTCTTCCCTACCTCACAACTGTTAGTATCTTCCCTACCCACCCCCTTCAAATTTCCTTATATTTATTTCTCATCTGTGATAAAGCTGGTCTCTGAAAGCCCAGGACCTAATCACAGAAAGGGGGCCTGATAATGAGGTGTCAAACTAACTGTAAAAATACAACCATACATAGGTGACTTCTTTATGAGGTGGGAAGAAGTCCCTTTAGTGAATCAGAAGGGAGCAATAGGCATCGTTCGTTGATGACAACAAATGGACAGTCTGGGTGGCCAAAGATACAATACCCATGTAACAATACAACTAAATTCTGATTAGAGTAAATAATGAATCTGCTAAAGTGGTCATATATATTGAATTGATGCTACTCAATTATGATTGTATAAAATATGATGATTGGTTACAGTCCAATGGAAATATGAAGCACCAATTTAAATATTTCAACCACTTCAGGGGATTCATTATTTTCATCAATAAGGACCTTAGCTGTAACAAATTCTGCTAGACTGAAGGAGCTGGGCATGGCATTCTTTCCCTGATCACTAAGGGACCCCTATTAGCTCTGGACCCAAGACTGGTTCAGTCTCTGGGGAGCCTGGTCATCTAAAAGAAGGATTAGGCTCTTTTTCTTATACTCTGGGTCTTTATGTCACCACCTCAGAGACCCAGGAAAAATTATTTAATGCTTAGGTTTTGGCTCATGTCTAGAGTCAGGGAGGGAGAAGAAAGGTACTCAATATATAATTTAGACAAGGTATGAGACAGCTATTATTTCTTTTACACAAAATAAATACTTAACACACACAAGAACCACAATGATGCATTGTCAGAAAAACTTACACAAACAGCAGAAGTAACATAACGGCCTAATATGTACTCCTAGGAAGCTGCAACTTAAAATATCAATTCATAAAGCAGTTTGTGAGATCACTAAATAGGCATTTTATTAAACCTTGGTTCCACACTGCTAAACCTTCTAGGTCCATGTTTTCTGGCAAATCGGTCCAGGGCTTGGGCTCTTCTTCCTGTTGGTGACTGTTGTCTCCTTCCAAAAGATCTGCAAATGATGTAGAGAGGTCCCCTCCTGTAACAATGCCACTGCTGACTGACTACTCAGAATCTCCCAAGTCTACTACTTGGGCTGTACACAACCAACTCAGGATCACTGTTCAATCATCTGGGATTAGGTCAAGAAACACAAAATCAGAGACCCAGTCTTAAGCTCACCTAGCTGACCCCATGCTCAAGTTCTTACATGGTAGCAGGTGCCATGTTGCCAGGGTAGAGAAGGCAATGGTTGCTACATCCTTTACAGGAAGCTCCAGAATTATCTGAAGGCACTTGGAGAGTTGAAGTAAGAGAGAAAGTTTGAAGCTGCCTCTCTTTCTTAATTGGTTCAACACTTCACCGTTACTCCCACTTTCAGTGGGCAGGGAAGGAGTACAAAGGGGGACCATTTGTTTCAACAATCCGGCTAGCAGCTGCTGTGGGGGGTGTAAAATCAACAACAACCAGCTCACAGAATGCTGCAAGCTCAGGTTCTTTTGATCTACTTTACCAAGGAAAGCAACGTTAAGGGGTTAACAAGCTTACTTTAATTCAGCATACAAATATCAGTCACTTAGTTCTGGGGGAAAAGCCAGCACCCTGAACTTCAGAGCAAATACAAACAAATTACAAACGTCGACAGACAGGCCACATACAATTCAGTTACCAACATCTAAGTTCAGCCCAGGAGCTCATAACACCACTGCCTGTGGGTCAGAGCTCCAAAAAAGAGAAAGCCAACCCCTGGTTTTATGTCTTTTTCAGGGTCAAGGGTGAGTCACACATGTGACTCACCCACATGACCTAAAATCGTCACAAAGAGGAGACTTAAACCGATGTGGTCTAAAAGCCTCTGATGTCCCAAATATGCCACTCAAGCCCATGTAAACTAGGCTCTCCCCTGGGGCAAGGAGATCACCAAGGACTCCCAATCTAATCAAGGAAACAAAGACCAAACTCTTCAAAGGCACTTGGTTGAACAGAGTGCTAAGAGCGCATTTTGATTGCCAACACACTGTTCAGGGTTTGTTTCCTCATCCCCAAAGGCCCAGACTTTTTAGCACTGAGCTGCATGTTTCTTGAAAACTCTCCCATGAGCTGGGAGAGCTCATGCACATATTCTATGGGATGGCCCCAGGAGTTCCATCCTTGTGTATGCTACATAGGGGCTTAGCACCAGTTACATATACATGTTTTTTCCACTGATAAAATGTATACCCCTTGAGGGCAGGAACAGTTTCATTTTGGCTTTTATCCCAAATAGCAGGTGTTTAATAAATGCTTGCTGACTGAGTGGATCGTCTCTTGTGACATTGGTACTGGTTTTCATATCTTTTCCCTTCCCCTCATTTAGCTGTAAGCTCCTTGAGTAAGAAATAAGAATTTACATATGCTAATTTACACTATGCTATGTGCTTTACAAATATCTCATTTGAGATTCACAACAACCTGCAAAGTAGGCTCTGTTATTATCCCCATCTTATAGTTGAGGAAACTGAGACAATAATTTGCCCCATGTCACATAGCTAGTAATTGTCTAAGGCTGGATTTGAATTCAGATCTTTCTGCTTCTAGGAAGGGCATTCTACCCACTATGCCACCTAGCTGCCTGTATGGAATCAGTCTTTGTAGTTAGGTAAGGTACCTAGTACTTGAGGGTGTCTACCCCAACCAAGCATGTGAAGACTTCCCCTGGTGGAAGGGTGGATGAGAATAATTTGTTCTAAGGGCCAAGAAGGCAGCTGAAGTAGGATCTGAGAGAGCTTAGAGGTTGGACAGCCATCAAAGACACCAAGGTCATCCACTGGGCCATAGCCAGTCTTGACTTTTGTCCTGCCACTGGATGCCAATGACTCTGGAAGAAAGCATGAGGCTGATGATTTTGTGCAACTCTGCCTCACTTAAATCCAATTCACTGGCAAGTCAAAACTTCATCTATGATGTCATTGGTCTTCTTCAAAAATGAAGGATGAGCAACAAAAACAAGAACTTAGTACCTAAGCACAATGCTTTACAATTTATTGATGTTCAATTAAATTGGACTGAAATGAATGGCATATAGATATTGCCAATGATCACGTGTTGATGTAACGATTCTAGCTTATTCTTTCTTCTTTGCTGGAAAATTTAAAGAATTTATGGGAAACCATTTAGAGAACTTTATAGCCATTTTATCCAATTAAAGAACACATTTATTTAATAGAATTGATTTATCTCAAAACTTGTAAAATGTCATGTTATCAGGTTCAGAGGAGACCAGAATATTAAGATGCTGAATGACTTGGGAGAGCATTTATGCATTGAGCTTCCAAGAGGGAGATTTCAAGTAGCTTATTGCGCCTCTCTTTAATACTTCAACTTACCTATGGTCTCTTCAATATGGGTACTACCCTCTTTTTGGTACAGATCCCAGCCTGCCTACATTTCCTCATCCCGTAGATTTTTGTCCATGTCCTACAAATGCAATTTCAAAAATAGAATCATCAGTTTAAACCTAGCAGGAACAGTAGGGGTCATTTATGTTTTGCTTTTATTGAGGAGGAAACTGAAATCCATGGAGATGACTCATACAGGGTCACAGAAATCAAAAGTGGCAGAGCTTGGATTTGAACCCAGACCTTGTGACTCAAAAAAATCCAATACATTTTCCATTGTACCACACTGGCTCTTGTGATAGAGATCTGCCCAATGATATTGTAGTCCTTTCTCTAGGACTTTTAACACTCTTTGAGTTTCAGTGTTGCTCCCAGTCTATTCATGTTCTATCCCTTACTGTCACTTCATGACCAGCTGCCCTCTCTTTCCATTCATATGCTCTTGGACGATATAGTTTACATTTCTTCTTGCATTTAAGTTGTCATTGGTAATATGATGCAACCTATTTATGTCCCCCACCATGAGAATTTTCACTGTCTTTTGAGTCATCCGCAATTTGAATTCCTTGGAAATTATGGAGTTACACGATAGAAAATCATTTGATAGAGAAGGTATAGGCAGAACTTCCCAGAGTAGGACTTCAAATAGCCTCTTCTTCCTTTCTTCATACTCCAATGGCTCCATGGTCTTTAATGGAGAAGACCATGGAGCCTACTGCCTACCCGCACATCATCTTGTAGAATTTTGTCCATGCAATCCCACAAATACTCCACAGATCAAAGAATCACCAGATCATGGATTTGAAACTGGAAGTTAACTCAGAGACCATACAGCATCACTAGAAAAAAAAATAAAATTGGTATTTTAAAAATTTTTTTTGTGTTGATTGGTAGCTTGAGGTTGTTGAAAGGATTTGTAACAACTGTGTTGCTAGCAGCTGCTGTGGCTGTGTAAGCCCCATAACACTAGCACACAGAAGGGCTGCCAACACAGATTCTTTGATTTGCTTTTCCAAGGAAAGCAACTTTAAGGGGTTAACAATCCCAGTTTAATTGAACATACATACATCACTCACTTAGTTCAGGAGGAAAAGATCAACCCCCTGAACTTCAGGGCAAATACAAACAGAAATTACAAGCATGCATTATAAACAGAGCAAATAACACAAACCAGTCTATCCATAGGAATACATAGTTACCAGAAAAGCACCAACATCTGGGTTATCAAAGCCAGGGGGACTGTTTCAAAGGCTTGCCCAGAGTCTTGTCACCAACACTCTTTCAATGAGTGTACCCCCAAAGGCAAAATGCCAATTTCAGAGCTCTTATACCCTGTTCAGGACCCTGAGGGCTGGGGCCAACTTAGCATTTAGGGTGTGGGAAAGTTCTTTAATCACTAGCACCATATCATATACATATCAATGACTCCCCATTGCCTTAGTGCTGAGAAATACTCCTAAACAAAAAGATCTCGGTTTACCTGCCCTACACTCATTAGACACTTGATAGCCTTAGCATCTCAAAAGAGAAGAATGGCAAAAAGTCCTGCTCTGATTACCATGACAGGGTTCTATGATTTGCCACCTGTAATCCACTTCACACTTAAACCAATTCAATCCTGAACCTAACTCACTGTCCACCTCTAGCGTCTGTCTAAATATATGTGTTGATATAGTAACTCAATGGACTGTCTATTCAGCTGCATTACACCAAATCTGAACAACAGGGAATCTTCATCCATTAGGTGCTTCCTGTGTGAACTGACAGGCCAACTTCTTTTGAGGGGATATCATACACAAAGAATCCAAAGAAGGAAGAGACTTTCATGATGGTGGCAAATATTTTTGTCAAGCATATTCTGCTCCATAAAATTGAAATCTTCTTTGGAGAAATCTGCAAAAACAAACAAAATAAGACTTCTCTAAGGGCACCCAATTGCTTACATTATTTAAAGGATTAACTCTAAGAATATAAATGTATGTTATTCAGTATAGTAATATGAACAGGGCCAATTTCTACTTTAGTTCATTTTTATTAGAAATGATGTGTTCATTGTGGTCCCTGATTATCACATAGCATGATTAGCATTTGATTAGAAGAAATAGAAATTTAGATATGGTTAGGTGTCAGTGGTGATGGCATTTACATTATATTTTAAAGATGTTATAATCACTAGCAAAGCAATCATAATGAATGAGAATTCTTTTTCTTTTTTTGTTAAAAGATCCATGTTTATTGACCATAATAAACTATGATAGATTATGATTTTTCACCTGTCACTAATGATCCCTAAATTAAATGACCTCTTTTGGTCCTTATCCTCCTTGACCATTGTAACATTTGACACTGAGCCATTGCTTCCTTTTTAATACCTCCCCCACCTTGTCTTCTGTGAAGCTGTATTATAATGGTTCTCTTACCTCTCTGACCACTCCTTGTTTTGCTTGTTAATTCCTCAGCCTCCCATATCTTAAATGTGTGTATCTTCCAAGTTCTGTTCTTGTCCTTTTTCTCAACTCTGTCTACACTGTCTCCCTTGGTGATCTATCCAATCTAATGGCTTTATTTATCACATCTATGCAGAAGAGTCTATATCTCTACTCCCAACCTCTACCACAAGCCCCAGTGCTAGATTTCCAGTTGCCTTAGATAATTTGATCTGAATATCCCATTCACATCTCAAATTTTACATGGACAAAACTGAACTCTTCTTACCCTATGACTTAACTTTACTGCCCCCCCCAACTTTTTTAGTTTTGATTGAATGACATCACTGTCAAAGAGGATTTTGATGGGCATAGATAAGGAAATAGTATACAACTTATTATCATATTATATTTATATATATTATATTATATTATTATATATATATTATATTATATATTATATGAACTTATCTCCAGGCCCACTGGAATGAGTAGCTTGTGATAGTGGCTACTTCAAACAACAGTACTTATTTAAGTGTCTAAGTTCTAGACATTCTAGAGTGGTTTAATAGTCTCATTATTTGATTATTGTGTCTTGCATGCCAAGCAAACTTCATTTAAAAATTACAAATGCTTAATCAGAGATCAAATAGGTTCCTTAAGATCATGTGACTGGGAAAGAATTGTCAGAATAAGTAGTCCTTTCTATTTTTGTGTTTTTTTTTTTAACCACCACAGGTTTCCATTGGTGCCTGAAGGGATCTGAGACTCATGTGGAGTTTTCCATGAGATGTCTCAGATTGACATTTTATTATTGTACAAACCCTATACTTAGAGTGTCATCAAGTTCCATGTGGCCAATCATCACTCTATTTGTGGCTTCATGAGTAGGAAGGCACCAGGACTGTTTGGGAAATTTAAGTTGTTATGGATATCCAAACCCTTCTTTTTGTATTCCTTAATTGAAATGTAATGCACACTGTGAGCCCTGGCATCTTCAGTTCTCTGAGACCAGAGTTTGTACACTGGTGTCTAGCAGTAGTGTGTGTGTGCGTGCGTGTGTTTGGGGGTGGGGTAGGTGGAAAGGGAGGAGTTGTGCTGGTGAGGAGGGATGGTCACTCCTTCCCGCCCCTCCCTGCAACATATGTAGGCAGTACCACTCTTTCCCAGATCCTCTCTTTAGGTGTGACTTTCCCTCAATTCCTTGGCCTCATCCCAACCAAAACTTCTGACTCATTTGCCTAGGAAGTTATGGAATCCAGTTTTATATTTTATAGTCATAAAATATGAATTAATAGTTGTCTTTTGTTCAGCTCTGAATCCTCATTCCAGGAAATGAGGTCCCAGCAGAAGAAAAATATCTCCATGTGTCTTTCTCTGATTCTGCCTTTGTGTATATGTGTGTCTCTCTGTGTTTTATGGATCTATCTCTCTGTGTCATCCTGTGTATGTCTATGTCTGTGAAACTCTGTGAATCTGTGTTTCTATATCTCTGTTATCTTTCTCTCTGTATCTCTGTGTGTGTGTCTCTCTGTGCCTTTCTCTGTGTTTCTTTTTCTGTGTCCTTGTGTCTGTCTCTGTATTTCTCTGTGTCACTTTTTGTCTCCATGATTTTCTGTGTCTCTGTAGTTTTCTGTCTTTCTTTGGCTCTGTCTCTTTTTATTGTTATTTTCTTCCCTTTGGACTGTCTCTTTTTCTTTTTGTCTCTCTGTCCCTCCCTGTCTCTGTCTCTCCCTGTCTGTCTCTTCCTGTCTGTCTCTCTGACTATGCCTATTTGCCTCCCCATCTCTACCTCCCTTTGCTTCATTCTCTGATGCATTGCATACCACTGAAATCAGTAATACAATTATTAACCACATTTACCCTAGAAAATTGGCTTTAAAATAAAAGCAAAATAGAAATCAAGCCAATGCTTCAGAAGCAGAGGTTGAAGGACAAACGCAGCTTTTCCAGGTAGAAAGGCTGAGGAAGGAAAAAGAATGGGGAAGTGAAGAATCACCAGCTCTGATTTCAGCAACCTACATGGTAACAATGACTCAGTACCTGAATGGTACAGTTCCTCCATAGGTCAGTCACATAATCCTTGTCTTGATGTCCTAGCATTCACTCTCCTCATGGTCCCCAATCTACAGCAATAGCCATGTCTCCAATAATGACCTTGCTTCTCCATTTCCTGACTTCTCTTATGTTAACCACTAGATCCTGCTAACCTCAGTGGCCCATAGCAGCTTTGCTTGCCTCCTCACTGAGGCCACACTCTCCCTCAAGCGTGGCTTCCTGGTATGATGCTGAACACCCTTCTTGCCTGTATGGGAACTTGTGCTAGCTTTCACCATCTGATGTGCTCACATCCTGTACATGATATCTGATGCATGCACGCGCCAGACTTTACCCTTTCTTTGCATCACGAAAGGGAAGTTAGTTTGTCAGTTAAGTTGGTCTGTGACAGTTGAGCAGTTGGGCTAACCTGTTGAGTGTTGAGTTGAGGTGTCAAGGAGGGGATTGCTGGGGCTTTTCATTCTGACCAGCTTAGTGCGCATCTCTGGTAACCATATCTCCTTGGCAATAGTACAGGTAGAACATTCCTCCCAGGGGTCAGAAATTTTTAAGTTCCTTGTAAAATTATCTACAACACATTTGGCACCTGAAATTAAATATCACAGCATCAAAATAAACATTGGCACTTAATAGAACAAAGAATGATTGATCTAGTATCCCAGGTCACTATCTAAGGTTGCCCTTCACAGCAAAGTAGACATCAATAGCAAAGTAAACATCAACTGTACATGCAATACACAGAGCACAGTATAAAGCATCATTTGATAAGCTGCTTCAGTGACTATGGGTCCAAATTGTATGTCAGATTATATATACATGTCATATGCATAGTACTTCTTGATCTCAAATTATTTTATAAGGCAGCAATCATCAAAGATATTTGATACTGATTTAAAAATTTCAAAGTAGACTAGATAAGCAGGGGCAATTAGGTGGCACAGTGGTTACAGCACTGGGTTCAGAAAGACCTGAGTTCAAACCCAACTTCAGACACTTACTAGCTGTGTGACCCTGAGGAAGTCACTTAGCCCTATTTGCCTCTGTTTCCTCGTCTATAAAACGAACTAGAGAACGAAATGGAAAACCACTCTACTATCTTCACCAAGAAAACTCCAAATGAGGTTGCAAAGAGTCAGACACAACTAAAATGACTAAACATTAACAACAACAAAGATAAGCAGAACCCAGAAGCAACGAAACTCAATAGCTTAGTTTTGGGTAAACCCAAGAACACGAACTGCTTGGAGAAGCACTCCTCTATTTGACAAGAATTCCTGAGACAAATGGAAAGCAATCTGGTAAAAGAATACATTTAAATGAGAATCTTATTCCATGTATCACAATATTTTCAAAATGAAATAGGGAGAAAGAAAGAGTTTAGCTGTGGGAGGTGGTCCTACACCCGCAAAGGAGACAGAGATTCTGTAGTGGGAGAGGAAGATCTTAGCTATGTATAATCCTCAGGGAGTTAATGCTTAGAGACTACTTCTAAGAGACTGTTGTGCCTCCATGGATAGCAACCTGCCTTGAAAGAAAGGGAATTAGAGCTCCTGGGGACAACAGACATTCGGAAAGGTGGGAAAGCATGGGTCTAGAGAGGAGATTTCATGAAAACGGGAAAAAACAATCACGAGAAGGTCAGGGGGTAGTAATTAACCTACATAATAAGAGACTCCGGAAATTTTCTACCTTGGGGGAATACCCCTATCCTCTATGTCTTCTGTAGGCATTGATACTTCTAAGAGTGAGGTTCAATAGAAAAAAAGGGGGAAAAGGAAAAGATCTACAAGGAAATAACAGAAATTGTGCTTTAGGATGTTTAATTCAATGAGGAATACAGAGACTAAAGAACGAATAAAGACCACGAATGAAAGAGTAAAAGTCTAGAATAGGCAGAAAGGAGAAAGACTAATGAAGAAAATAAATTACTTTTAGAAAAAGGCACAGAAAATGAGGGAAAAAACTAACAAAGTGAAGAGGAGGAGAAAGGGCAGGGGGAAAGAGGGAAGAATTAGATAATTGGATAAAAGGAAGAAAGAAAAATGAATTAATAAGTAAACCTCCAAAACCAAAGGGATGTCAAATGGGAGGGAAAAGTTTGAGAGTGAGGAAGATAGAAAGCATAGAGAGTAGAGTAAAGTTAAAGTAGGTTAAACAAAAGTAACTGAAAAGACAAAATAATTAATTAATTCAATACTATTTAGTTATTAATTAATTCAATAGCAATAAGGTAACTTAATTCAGAAAAAAAACAATAGAAGAGACAAATGGAAGAAAATTTATTCTCATAACTTTAAGTGTGAGGTGATGAAATAATCCAATAAAAAGAAAAAGAGTGATAGAAAACAAAACTCCACAATCTATTACTTACAAAAAAACAAAAAAAAAACCAAACAACTTAGAAAGCAAAGGCATACATAGAATAAAAATGACAGCTCTTAAAAAAATTTACCATGCATTAGGTGAACCAAAAAGGCATTAATGCTATTAGAGAAAGTCAAAATAAGCAATCACAACATAAAAAGAAATAAACAAGGAAACTACATTATGCTGAAAGCCACCATAGACAACAATATAATATTAACCTTATATACTCTAAATGCCTTAACATCTAAATTCATAAAGGAAAAACTAACTGAATTACAAGTGTACAGAAGGTAATACAATAATAGCAGGAGATCTTAATTCTTTCTCAGTTTTGGAAAACTCTAACAGAAAGATCAAATGGAAATTTTAGAATTTATCAAATTGCTGGGGAAACTAGAGTTAAAAAACTTATTTGTTGTTCAATTGTTTTCAGTCATGTCCAACCCCATTTGGGGTTTTCTTGGCAGAGATACTAGAATGATTTGCCAGTTCTTTCTCATTTGATAGAAGAGGAAACTGAAGCAAACAGGGTTAAATGATTTGCCCTGGGTCACACAGCTGTTTGAGGCTGGATTTGAACTCAGGAAGACGAGTCTTCAAAGAATACAAACGAAAGATCCAGAGCAAAGTGTCTAGTACATAACAGGTACTTAATAACTGCTTGTTGACTGACTGGCCCAAATAGAGACAATATTGTGATAAAATCCTAAATAATGAGTGAGTCAAAGAACAAATCATAAAAATAATTAATAATCCTCAGATCAGAAGTCAGAGATTCCACTGAATCCCAAAATATTTATAGCAGCACTTTTTTGGTGGTAGCAAAGACACAGAAATAAAGTAGATGCCAATTTACTTACTGTTAAACAGCTAAATAAATTTTTGCATGTTAAGGTAATAGAATATAACTGTGCTATAAGAGACAATGTATATTATAAATACAAAGAAGTATGGAAAGATTTCTATGGATGGATACAGAATGAAATAATCAGAACCAGGAAAACAAAACACAATGACTGCAACCATAAAATAATTAAAAGTGAATTGTACAAAATCACAAAGAACAAGAATGGCTCCAAAGAAGAGACATGAGAAGACACCCCTAAACTCCTCCTTTGCAGAGGTGAGAGGTCTACATATGTAGTACATTATATACATTTTCAGGTACTTGGATCCCCATAATATGAGGGCAGTGCCAAAGAGAATGGGCAACCGATTCAGGAAGAGATGTCCATTCTCTGGGTCATAAAACCCAAGGATAGGTAATTTCTGGTTTCTTTCAAGGCAGCCTCTTTGTTAGGACACAGACAATTCCAGATCCCTTGGAATTTCTAATGGGGAGAAGAGGTGATTGGTTTTTCCCTCCCTTTCCCTCCCCAGAAGCAAATAGTTTCTTGCTGCAAGAATATGTGATTATCTCGTTCAGTTTGAGCTTATGCAGAGAGAGGTCAAGAGTTCTTGGGTGCTCTCTGGAAGCTGGAGGTATTTCTTGCAACTAATGCACTTTTCTGAGGAGAAGATGAGCATCCCCCGATCATCCTGAAACGTGAAAATCCAAGCCATGACCAGATCTGATCTGTGCAGCACAGACGTTTCAGACTAAGATGAAAGCAAAATTTTTGCTCAAAGTTGAAAGAAATAATTATTAATAATCTGTGATTTGGGGAGATCCAGAGTTTCCCCTTCTTCTAAAGTCCTCATTTCAAAGCTCTGAAGGATAGGACTGGTGATAGGAAATAGGATTAATATTCTTTTCAATCTAGTTATTGCTACCTCACCCAACCTTAGAAGGAATTTAATCTAAGGTGAAACTCCTGACCCATTGGCTTAAGCTCATGTTTGTGTGGAGGATATAGATTCTTTGTCTAGATTTTCCTGAGGCTGCTGGTGATCTGGAAGAAAATGGCACGATCAAATTTATATCTCGCATCTTATTGTAATATTCATTCTCTCTCATTAATTGTTAACCAATCAGAGTTGATTGCCACCCTCAGGAATACTCACTCTTTCAAGGGCATATAAACAATGAGACCATTGCCATGATGTGTTTTTGGCATTTGAGTGTCCCTGATCCCTTTTATTAATAAAATAATTAATTACCCAGAAACTATGTCTCTCAAACTTTTTGAATGTCACAAAGTAAAATCTATTCAGTGATCCCACAGGAGATCCCAGGAGTCTCTTCCATCTCCCTGGAAAATATTTTAGGAGTAATGGGTTATAGTTTATATTTTAAATCTGTGGTAATATATACTTATGAGTCTTTGTGTTTAAAGCATTTCGTGTTTTGGAGGAAATAGAGAGCTTTCTTGCATCTAAGAGATATTATTTTATAGATTGGGTAACTTTTCTACTTTTCTAAAAGGGATCCTGCTAATGCTTTCTAAAGTCTGTTGTAGAAGGCCAGAGTGCAATGAGAAAAATCTTTCTCCCTGCTGCCTCTTGCCCATCTCCCCTCCAATCCCATGGAGTAAACCTGTGTCTGCTTTGTAGAGGGAATAAGTTTATTAATTTAGAATGAAAAACTCCATTTTGTTTTAAATCTGTTTTGAGACTGAGTAGTTATAGATAAGTTGTTGGTTTTTTTTTTAACTAGCTTTTGCTAGTTTTATTAGCTGTGCGACCCTAGGCAAGTCACTTAACTCTGTTTGCCTCAGTTCCTCATCTGTAAAATGAGCTAGAGAAAGAAATGCCAAACTACTCTTTGCCAAGAAAACTCCAAATGGGGTCATGAAAGGTTGGACAAGACTGAAACAACTGAACAATAACAAAGTATACTGTAAATGACAATTAAACCAAATACCAATAAATACTAATTTTCTTCTGTAATAAGATAAGGATTTGAGTAGTATAATATGGCAATGATTTTTGTCCCCTGAGTGCGGTAAACAACTATTAAAAACATATGTGTATCCCCCCCAAATTTGGTAAAAACTACTAATGACATGTATGTATATCCTAAATCTGGTGAATTACTGATAAACATTTGCTGATTATCAATATTTTCTTTTTATTGTAAGCTTAGGTAATTGATCACCAACCAGAACTTAGATGTCCTTTGTATAACCTTAGCTAAAATCATAAAAGCCCACTGGAGACCCCAGCCATCAGTATGCTCCTGAGCCAGAAGTATGACAAACCCCATGTTTATTCCACCTGGAAATTAGAGCATTCCCTGTAATTGGAGAACAATGTTTATATGACCAAGATTTGGAAAAACAGAACCTCTGAGGAAGGCACGCAGCCTGGGGCTAGTCAGAGTTGTGAGAAACCTTATGAGAACTTTTAAGGAATTAGGTTCATAGTTAATCTTAGAAAGAGTGATATTTGGAGGTTAATTAATTAATTAGCCAATTAATAAAGTTTAAATTCATGCATTGAGAAGTATGAGTCTAATTGGTATTTACAGTATACTTTGCTGTTGTTCAGTCATTTCAGTCATTTCCAACCTTTCATGACGCCATTTGGAGTTTTCTTGGCGAAGATACTGGAGTGGTTTGCTATTTCTTTCTCCAGCTTGTTTTACAGATGAGGAACTGAGGCAAACGGGTTAAGCGACTTGCCCAAGGTCATACAGCTAGTAAGTTATCTGAGACCAGTTTTGAATTCAGGAAGATGAGTCTTCTTGACTCCAAGGCTGGCACTCTATCCCCTTTGCCATCTAGCTGCTTACATTATACTAGTTATCATATATGACGGTAAATCAGTTTAAAGTGTGCACTTTGCCTTACATTCTTGTACTCAGAACCAGAGCCCGTTTGTGGGGGGGATCCCCCTGGACTAGAGACAATCTGTAGAAACATTCCCACCTCTGATGTATCTAAGTAATATTTAAATTTTCTAGTTTGCAAGCATTCCAGAGCAGTTGTTGACTAGACAGGATGACACTCGTTCTTCTTATAACAGATTGTTACTACAAAAAAATGCCATTTCATTAATGGTGAGATGAGCCTTTCCTTAATTTTTTGAGCAATTTAAGGTTGTAAGGACTAAGCTACAAATTGCACAGGCAGAAAAATCAACCCCTAGTAGGAACTGAACTCCTAATAGAATATCCTAATGAGTTTTCTTTATCTTTAAATAGCTTTAATCACAGCCAAGGGGAATGACCCTGAGGCATTTTCTTTAATGAAAGGACCATTGAGCCTTGCTTTAAGGAATTACAGCTTTCCCTAGCGATTTCTCTTTATGAATGCTAAGATTCTGAGCAAGAAAAAGTTCCAGAGGGCCCTAACAATAGAGAGAAAGGGTCCTCAATTTTCCATTATAGCTATATGCAAATGTGTTTGTATATGTATAAATTCTCTAGCAAGCACCATCAATTCATTTACCAACACAAAGGAAAGATGGCATTTGCAGCTATAAAAAAACCTTAAAAACAAATATGCCTTGATTTAATTATGAAAAGCAGTGACTATGGCAGCTACAAGCCAGGCATTTTAGAATACACTGAGGCAGTCATAGTTTACCTGACTCTACGATCGAAGAGTAATGACAGCTGGGGAAATAAAGAAAGACCTCTTGAAGGAAGAGGCTGAACCTTGAAGAGAACAAGAAAAAAAAAATGAGGTTTTCCAAATAAGAACCACAAATTATTAATAATGCTATGCAAGATTATTTCATATCACTAATAATAATAGAAATACAAATCAAGGAAATCTGGGATTTTATATGATGTCCAACAAATTGACAAAATTAACAATAGTTATTGTTGGAAGGGCTATGGAAAGACAGGTACAATGATACAGTTTTGATGACATCACGAATTCATTCAACTATTCTGGAAAGCAATTTGGAATTATGTTTTAAAGAGTGACTAAAAAGTCCATAACCTTTGACCCAGAGATCCTATTACTAGCATGTACTTCAAGGAGGCCGAAGACAGAAAGTTTGTACACACACACATATCAATGTATACATATATACATATACAATATGTGCACTTATAGGTATTATACATATACATGCCTATACATATATATGTGCATGTATATATGCTTAACCTATGCATTATATGACAGAATACATTATTCTGAGAAACATGGGAAGATTTATATGAACTAATACAAAGAGAAATATGGAGAACCGGGGAAATGATTTATACACAATAATTACGTGAAGGAAAACCACTTTGAAAGACATCAGAACTCTGATTGAACCTGCAAACAAGTGACTTGAAAAGATTAAACATACTTTCCGCCTCTTGGCAGAGAGATGAAGGACTACAAATGCAGAGTGATGCTTTTTCAGAATAACTAATGCAATGCTTTGCTTTGCTTGATGATGTGTGTTTTAGGAGAGAAATTCTATTTGGATTGGGTTATTTCTACAATTTTTTTAAAGAAGCATAATAAAATATTTTTAATGCCCAGAAGAAAAAAAAGAAAAGTATTAGGGAACACAAACAGAGCAACTGTTTAAAATTTATATATGTTTCTCTAAAAACAAGCTGTATGTAACAAATTCCATAGTTTCTTATAGGATCCTGTTTCTAGCTCTTTCTTATTATTAAAGTGTTTGCTTTTGTTGATTAAATTCACAATGAGCTTTAAAAAAAAAAAATTGGTAACCGAGGATATAGAGCAGGGCCTTATGATAAGAGACCATTTCCTGCTGTGGAATGACAAGAGACAGAATGGAGAGTGACGGGGAACAGTCACAAGGGCCAGGTGAGATGTGCTGGGACAAAGCTGACATGCTAGAAACAAAGAGCATCTTTAGATAAGCACTAGCATGGAAGAATCATGCTAGAACCCCACCTAGAGCAGTACTGTAAGTCACAGAGAGTCTGGATTGAGAATCGGGGGAGGGAGTGGAGAAGGGGAAATCTCCTTGATGAGAATCTTTTCTGTTTCCATTAATATGTTGTCTTAAAATTGTATGGATTGTTCAGTTAATACTGTACATTGCAATTTTTTCCAGATTATATCTCGTCCTCATGACCAATAAGCCTCTTCTAACAAAGAAAAGCAATTAAACAAAATTAAATTAAATTAAAGAATTAAACTATCATATTGATCTCATCTGTCAGCATATGTAAACATTTCACAGACCTGAGTTCAAATCCTGTCTCAGTTCCTTATGAGCTGTGCAACTCTGACCAAGTGTGTTATAAAGAGTGACTAAAAAGTCCATAATCTTTGGCCCAGAGATCCTACTACTAGGCATCTACTTAAACTCTCTGCACCTTAGCTTTCTCATCTATAAAATGTCACCTACTTCAGAGGGTTGTTGCGAGGATCCAATGAAGTAATATTTGTAAAGTGCTTTCAAACTTTAATGTGTTATATAAAGGCTAGCTGTGATTATTATAAGGAAAGGTGGTGTCTACCCCTGAAGAAATGCCAGATAATGATGGCCCCACACCCTTGGGGTAGGGACAATGAGCCCCCAAAGTAAAAGGCCTGCGAAGTATCCACAGAAGAAGCCCCAGTTTATAAGAGGATTATATTTATTCTGTAGAAAAGAAGACTTAAAGGTGACTTGATAGTTATTTTCAAAAGTATGGTCTTACTTTAGTAGTCCAAAAGCAGTTTAGACAGGACTGGAGTGAGACTTCAAGATAAATATTTGGAGCTTTGGTAAGGCTTCCAGATAGTGAGGAAGTCTGAGGAATGAGTATGCTAGATAAGGCTCACTGAGGTCCACAACACTCCAGAGGGAAGATATGCCTGGGGCTTTTGTAGAACTAGTAATAGGGATATACTGGTAAATACTTAACAATTAATTGGCTTTCCAAAGAAAAAATGTTTACACAACACCTTTTAAGCTTAATCTGAATTAGCATTTTCTTCCTCACTTTCCTAAGTCTAGACTAGCAACAAAACAATAAATCAAACCCTGATTTGTAGTAGCCTTTCCTGATTTCTGAGATGAAAATGCTCACACTGAAAATTTAAAAATTAGTTGAGTGTGAGTCAGCTCCAGGATAACCTTAAGCCCAGGGATTAAGAAGAGGAGACAAGGAAATAACTCATCCGCAAGGTACATAAAATATAGTGTGTAAAAATTTAGGATTACATGGTAGATTTCTTATCTTCACCTAGAAACTTTTTTTTAAAAGACAGTTTTGAGAAGTAAAGGTAGTTCATTAGCTGCGTTGATAAATAGCATCATATAACACAAAACAGGGAAGGTTGAAGGGAATTGTATACCAATCTCACTAATGAGTATCACTGCAAGAATATTCAATGAGATCTCAGCAAAGTGACTACATCCATATGCCCCCAAATCATTTACTATGAACAAATAGAATTTATATTTGGGAACCAAAGGTGGTTCAATATTAGGAAAAATAATTAGCATGATTAATCATGTAAGTAACAAAATGTCAAAAACTGTATATGATAGCAAGTTTGCTCTTTCTCAGTCTAGATCTTCCTTCTCAATCTCCTTTACCAATTCTTCATCCATGTCATTCCCACTAATTACTGATGACCACCAGGACTCTGTCACTAGGTGATCTCATCAGCTTCTTTGGATTCAGTTATCATTTCTATGCAGATGATTCTAAATCTATATATCTAGTCCTAATCTTTCTTCTGAGCTATAGTTCTGTATCCCTGTCAATCAGTCAACTATCATTTATTTAGAAACTATTATGTGCCAGACACTGTGTCAAGTGCTTGGGATGCAAAGAAAGGCAGTCCCTGCTCTCAAGGACCTCACAAACATGCCAACAGCTATGTACAAACAATGTGTGTGGGGGGGGGGCGTATACACATACGTATGTGTATCAAAAAATCGGAGACAATAGAAAAAGGCAAGGCACTAGCAATAAAAGGGATCAAAAAGGCTCCATAAAGAAGGTGGGATTTTAGCTGAGACTTCAAAGAAGGGAGAGATGAAGAGAAGAGAACATTGCAGGCATGGAAGACAGCCACTGAAAAACACTTCGAGTAGAGAGATGGAGTGTTTGAAAAATAGCAATAGAGTCCATGTCATTAGATCACAGAGTACATGGATAGGAGTAAGAAGACTGGAAAGATAGGAAGGAGCCAGTTTTGAAGGATTTTGAAGGCAAAACAGGATTTTCTATTTGATCTTGGAGTGACTAAAGTTTACTGAATGAACAAATGGACAAATTGGTGATATGGACAAACCTGTATTTTAGGAAAATCAATTTGACAGTTGAGTGGAGGTTGGATGAGGGCAGAGAGAGGCTTGAGGTAGGGCGAGTAAGTAGAAGGCTATTGAAATCTTTCAGGACAATATTATTATCGGCATATCATTCAATAATAGTTCTACAACCACCTACAAATCGCATACTATGTTCAAGGAACTGTGTAATGTGCTAGGAACACAAAGAACAAATAAAACAAGCCCCGGCCTCAGTGTGTCTTGGGCTAGGACCCAGAATGTGCCGGTCTACTCTACTAACCACTCTCTCCCACCTCCCCTCCTTTGGAACAGGCAGATTAAGATTAATTTGCCATTCTAAAAGAGCTATCAAATGCAGCTGGGTTCTCTCCTGTCAGATAGCAAAAGGAGCAGTGAGTGGCAGTTGGTAGACCAGAAAGGCTGTTTTAGTGCATAACCCGTGCATAACCCACAGGAATATAGGTCCATAAATAACTGGGGTTTCTTACCAAGCTCCTGTTATAGCTGCCAATGAGGATACTCAGCTAAGCCCATAAACAGTCTTCATGTCCTTTGTAGACTGAGTGAAATGTTACAATTTAAAAGTCTTAGGTATTCTGCATGAGTTCATAGGTCCATGTACTACCCTGTGTGTCTGCAGGTGATTACAGAATTTCTAGTGGCTCTTAGGATTGTATTGATTCATTTATTAATGGTCAACAAAATAAAATAGAAAGGATCTCCTTACTCCAAAGAAATTTGTGCTGTGACATGAGAATGATCAAATTAGAGTATGATATTCATTATTGTATAACATGTTGCTAGTTTAAGCCTGCTGGTTTGTCTGATTTAAATCCTATATGCAAATGTTAATTGTATTAATCCTAGGGCAGGGGTTCTTAACCTGGGGTTCATGAACTTTTTGTTTTTGTTTTACATACAGGATATCCCCAAAATCTTAGTATAGCTTTAAACTATTAAAACTTAAAGCTTTGGATAATTATATTTCAAAATAGCTGGTTTCCTTTGGAATCCTGTGTATTTTATTTTTGAATAAAATCCATTTTAATACATTCCATTTGATTTCAATTTATATATTTAAATACAATTAAAATTGTTATAAAATAAAATTTATTTTTAAAAATTATTCCAGGGTGTCTACCGGCTTCATTGGCTTGCCAAAGGGGCCTATGACGTGCCAGGAGAGATTAAGAACCTTCACTCTAGGGAGAGCCTTTTCTTTTTTCTTTTTTTTTTTTTAAAGAGGTCATCCTCTAGTATGCTGAAAATGAAGACAATTATAAAACACCTTCACTGTCAGAGCCATAGTTAGGAATTGTTTCACTGGAGGCAAAAACAGAAGAGTTGCAGCAGTAGCATAGAAGGCAGTCTGACCATGGATAGAGTTGCACCTGGAGAGAGGCAAGTCCATCCCCCGGATAATACAACTCTCATTCCTGCAGGGGTTTATAGGGAAAAGTGTTCCCTGGGAGCAGAGTGCCATGGTGACAGGACTCTGAGGGGGAGGGTGTCATTCTGGGGACTGTTGCACCACACAGTGGCAAAGGCCAATGGATGGAGATGGAAATGTACTCTCTCCCTCTCCCCACAGATGTTGAGAAACATCTGAGTCAATACCCTACTCACCCCAGTCTAGTTATAAGTGTGTTTGCTATCCATCATTTTTGCATCTGAAGACATTCATCTGTTAGTGATACAATCACAATCAAAGAAGCTATATCGCATATGGAGTAGATATGCAATATGGGGGAAATAGCAAAAGAGAAGGCTCTATTAAAGTAAAAAATGCATCAATTTCTGGAAAAGCTGCCAAGGATTATTGTAAGTCGATAATTAATGATTGATGTTGCTAGGTCTTTAGCAGATGCAAAGGCAATATTGATATAATCCTATTAGTGCATTGCGCTCATTATTCATACTTGTGTCAATTAGTAGCCCATTTTAGGAGAAAGATAAATTTAAGAAATATGTGAAAAACATCATCTCTCTTCAGTGCAAAGCAGATGTGAATAGCCACCAAATATCATAGTTCATTAGTGAACACTATTTGAGGCTAATGGTACATAATCATGTTAGCATATAAAAACTAATTTAATAATAGCTCACTGATTATTATTGTAGTTAGTAAACTAGTTGACTAAATTTCTAGAAATTTTCATTAGGCTAAAAAGCAAAAAGGTAACTTTTCTTCTTCCAGTTTAAATTGTGAGCATCTAATGTTATGCCGAATGTTTTAGTTAGTATTTATGTGAAAACCAGGTAGTAGTGGTAAACATTCATGAGTCAAAAGCATTCCAAATTTGCATTTGCTTTTTCTCAAAAAAGGAAAACTTGCTCCTTCATTTTTATTATTGTATGCTCACCTCTTAGTACAACCATGTTATAAAGGCCACAATTTTCAATACTTTAGGAAAACTACTGGAACATAATAGATTTTACAGAGAACCGATTTCTGAAGGTAGAATGGTAGTGGAATCACTATTGTCTACTCTACTAGAATAAAGATTGTTTTATTTGGCCTCGTGACTGAAGAATGTGTCCACAAGTTTTTCTAATTGGTTTCTGGGTGTGTTTTTCTAAGTCTTTCCAAATTGCTTTACTGGGGAGAAATTTTTATAAATATGTGGGTAGAGAGTCATTGCCATGAGCTTAGTCACATGTAAAATGCCAGAAAGGGGACAGTGAATTGTTATGTGATCCAAGACTTATGTTCAGTAAGGTGATCTTCAGAGACCCGATTATTAGGTAATGGAAAATGCAGCTGCCTCATCCCAATTCTGCAACTAATTTACTGCATAACTTTGGGTTAAGTCATTCATCTCCTCTGCCTCAGTTTCTTCACTTGGTAAATACTAATAATAATGACGATCTTACTTTTTATGTGACCTTTGAGGACTCTTGGGCCATGTGGGTGCTCTTAAAAGAAAATGCCCAATTTCAAGATATTGTTACTTTTCTTGTGACCATTCCTGGCCAGTAAGAAAGAAAAGGGAACAATATACTAAGAGGGAGTCTACGCAGTTTAATTCCATGGGTTAGTAAAGGGATGGTAATTAGAAACTGGAGGATTTTTTTTTTAATCTCCATTCCCAGGAGACAAAAGAATAAGATTTTCAAGCCCAACTCTAATTAATTTCATCTGTCCTGTTGGAGCCAAGGCAAATAAATACCTGGACTTATTCGGGCCTACCATTCACAATCATATGATCTTATTCCTCTTTACTATGTGTCCATCCAAAATTCCTCAGACACCACATGCCACATGGGTTTTTATCCCAATAGAGAAGGAATTCAAAGGAACAAAATTAATACCTGCATACAGGATTCAAACAGGCCATCACATTAAAGGATAGAAATTGACAAAATGAAAATGTAGTAAATGACATCCTAATGGCCCTTATTATTCTGACCTCCTAATTCTCTAAGCAGAAGGTGCTTTTAAGCACCACAGAAGCAGGACCTTCACAGACTTCAACTAGCCCCCCAGTTACTTCAATTATAGCTTAATGCTACAAAAGTCTAACAGGGATAAAAAGCCGAAGCAAACCAGTGGTTTTCTCATTTAGAAAGGTTAGAATGAGCACTTTTAAAAATTGCAGCTATGGCAAAACACAGTATTACCTATGGTACACACAAGACTGTAAGAAAATGTGCACTTAAAATCTCTTTGGTGTTGTTACATCATCTTTTAGCCAGATTGACAATACATTGTATCTGAGGACAAATTGACCTCTCCTATTAGTCTTTCAGGGGAGTCTTGCAGAACTGAGAGTTAATGTAGATAAACCACTCCAGGATCCCTAAATGAACAGTATTATTTATATATACCTCAAGTATTCGCCCTTCCATTTAAGGTGTGAACAAAGTTTTGCCCTGAAAAGGCATTTCGGGGATTGTTTCTCTTCCTCTGCCCCCAACCTAAACTCATCAGAGGCTGGTTCATATAAAGAAAAAAATCCATCAAGATATTTGTTTGAAACTACAATGAGCTCTTTCATTTTTTTTTTTTTGTCATTATACGCTCACGGCTTAGCCCAGTTCCTTGTGCATAATAAGCTTAATAAGCATTTAGTGTTTGTTGAATGAATGAATGAATGAATGAATGAGTAGTTGAAAGAGAGGGAGAAGGGCGCAGTGCTTGCAATCTGCAAAGATGAAAACTCTGAAAAGGAAACCTTAAGAATTCTGTGTAAAAAATGATTAGTTGGTATAGAGGAAAAGAAAACAAGAAGCTCCGGAGACAGAATAATGTGGTAAGTTAGCAGGGCTTGTTAAGTGTTTACTAATTTACTGTTTACTAGGTACCTGGAACTGTGCACTATGGAGGGGAATACAAAGAATACAAACAAATACTTGGATTTATTTGGGCCCACCATTCACAACTGGATAATCTTTTTCCTCTTTACTGTGTGTCCTTCCAAAATTCCTCAGACACCACACGCCCTCAGGAGCTTACATTCATAAGGGGAAGTCAGCACACGAAAGGAAGTTGAAAATGGGCGGTGGGTGGGGGAGAAAGGCTGGGGGATCATGTTGGGCACGGAGAGAAATCCAGATGAGTGCTGCTTGGTGGGAAATGGAGACATGGTTGGTGTAGGTATCCTCCTTAAATGGAGGCCCTGGGAGGAGCTCTCTACCCTCCAACCAGAGGAAGGAGGCCCCGGGCAGAGGGTATTTCTGAGGTGTAAGCAGATCTGGGTCAGGGTACAGAAACCCAGGCTGGTGGTGTGGTAGTATGAATGCTATGTGCTGTGAAGGATGCTGGTTCATATCCTGCCTCAGTGGCACTCCCTATGTGATGCTGGGCAAGTTGCTTTTCCTCCCTAGGCCTGAGTTCCCTATAAAATTAGGGGATTGGATCAGATAGATTCTAAATTCTTTTCCAGCTCTATATCTTTCAAAACAAAGGAGACCTCTTCCTTTATATTATTGTTTAATTCATCATGGGTATATTATCCTTCAGTGGTCTGAATGAATACGCTTTTATTAAATGCCTACCGTATGCCAGGCATTGTGGATTCAAAGACAAAAATGAAATATTCCCTGCCCCCTTAGAGGATACATTCTATCAGGAGAGATGACATTTACATATAGAAATATATACAAAGTAAATTCATGACAATTTTGGAAGAAAAACAGTAACAGCAGAGGGAATCAGGAAAGGTTGCTTATAGGAGAAGCTGAGCTTTAAAGGAAATGAGATTCTAAGAAGCAGAGGGGTGCTTGCAGGAATGGAGAACTTCCTGTGTAAAGGCACAAAGATAAGAGATGGCATGTTGTGGAGGAAAGCCAGTTTGTAAGAGAATATTTTGTGGTTGGGTCACTTCGGTTGTGTGCAACTCTTCGTAACTCTATCTGAGGTTTTCTTGGCAAGGGTACTGGAGTAGTTTGCCATTTCCTTCTCCAGCTCATTCTACAGATGAGAAATTGAGGCAGCCGGGGTTAAGTGACTTGCCCAGGGTCACACAGCTATTAAGTGTCTGAGGCCAGCTTTGAACTCAGGAAGATAACTGTTCCTAACTTCAGGCCCAGTGCTCTCTGTCCGCTACACCACCTAGCTGCCAGAGAGTGTTACAAGAAGAGAAAGGATGTAGCTAGGTTTTGAAGGGCCTTTGAATATCAATGAGAGGAATTTGCATGTGATCCTAGAAGTAATAGGGAGCTAAGCCAGTTTACTAAGCAGACAAGTGACATAGTCAGACCTGACTATGCTTTGGCTGGGGTGAGTACCACCACTCTTTGCCCAGTTCCACTTCCAGAAACTGGTTGAGGCCTTGGAGTTCACAAAGAATTAAACTGAGAGTGTGATGATACCCTAAAAGTTCAAGGTTAAAGAGCGAGAAGATGCAGGACAAAAGTCTGGATTGGTGAGATTCAAGAGGAGTGTTTGGTTATCCAGGGGGTTATCATGACCCCAGTAAGATGCCAAGCTTTTAGGATGGCGACAGCTTGTTCTCATGAAAGACATGGGCACTTCTGAATCGAGAAACAAGAGACTGGCTGGGTGTGGTCTCCAACAAAGCTGTAATTAAATACCAGAGGAAGTCTTTTACCAGGTAGCTATTTAATGGAGCTTGACTGCTAAGGTTAGTTTATCTTTAAATCCTGGCCAGGACCCAGATTATACTTGCGCACCTCACACCAATCCAGTCCTTCCCCTCCTCAGATAGAGCATAGCTCAGTCGAGTAGGACACCAGAAAAGCTGCTTTTGTATGGTTGGTGCATAATTTCCACATGCCCATGAATGATTGGGGTGCTTAGCGAGCCACTGGTTCCCCACAGGGGACATCCTGCTGAGCCTGCAATCAAGAATTCTTCTCTCAGTGGGTAGCAACCCTGCTATAGAAGGTCACATTCTCCGTCACAGCCTGGCTTGACTTTTGCCAGCATATGGGATTTCTGGAACTGAACTGTCTCCATCTGCTGCTAGACAGACCCCATTGTAGCTATTAGGTCCCCTGCAACTGAAGAGGGGCATTACCTTAAAGTGAATCAATATTGTCTTGCTCCCCTTGATCTTTCTTAGGCTTAGAGACAGGGGCAGGAATGGCCTATAGCCACCAGTAAAGACTTCTGGCTTGGGTGGCACCAGAAGGAGTGTTAATGGTTCTAATATTGAAGAGCCATGAGAAAATAGTAGGTCATAGTAGATTAAAGAGACATAAAGACTAAAGCAATACCTGACACAAGCAGGTGAGGAGCAGAGGCAAGAAGAGCACATATCTAAGACCCAGAAATGTGAGACTTCAATACTGAAAATGATGCTCACTCAACAACCCTAAATTCTAACTTCCTCAGCCTACTCAGTTCCTATGACTTATTCCTCTACTCTACCCTGACCATACATAGAGATGGTCACATTCTTTATCTCACCATCACTCCACAAGTATTCCATTTCCATATTCAAGGATCTCCAACTTCCTTTCTCTGACTTTTTTCTCTTTTATCTAATTTTTACCATTACATCTTTCCCCTATACCTTACATTTCCAAACTTTGTTCTTCATTCTCAGCAATCCCTTCTAATCTCTTCACTCCTCATTTCTTTTCCAGGTTATCACCCTTGTATTGGCTATACTCTCTCTCTACCTTGACCCTTTGGTTCAACTCTAGACTGAAACCTATACCCAACTACCTTATCCCCTTGTCCTATTGCTAATCATGGCTTGCTGAATCCCAAACTTGAATTACACCCACCATCTGCCTCCCTCCCTTCTAGTCACTTGCTTTTGAACAAAGCTGGAGAAAATCATAGAACCATGCTGATTGGGTCCACTATAAATCTACGCAATACAATTTCAACTGGGTCCTCACTACAGCAAGGCAATTCTCTTACACTTTGCTAATCAATTTGCTATCTCACTTACCAAAGTGGCTATTCCAAACCTTTTTTTTAATCTTTTTTTAAGCCTCCCAAGACATCCTTTCCCCCTCTCTCAGCTAAGGATCTTGAGTCATACTTCATTAAAAAAAAATGAGTTCATTCAACCAGAGCTCCCTATTCTCTGTTCTTTATTTTATATCACTCAGATATAGTTCTCCACAGTCTCTTCTTTCATCCCTATCTCAAATGAAGAGGTGGCCCTTCTCCATGACAAGGAAAATCCTTCTACATGCATCTTTGATTCCATTCCCTCTCATCTTCTCCAGTAGATTGGTCCCTTTATTGTCCCTACTCTCTTTCTATCCTTCAGCCTCTCCTTGTCTACTGGCTCCTTCACTGCTGCCTACAAACATGCCCATGTCTCCCCCCTTCTTCAAAAATCCACACTTGATCCTACTATCTACATCAGGGGTTTTCTGATATCTTCCCTTCTCAGCTAAACTTGAAAGATTCACCTATACTAGGCACATCTACTTTGTATCCCCTCGCTCTCTTCTAAATCCTCTGTACTCTGGTTTCAGACCTCATCATTTAACAGAAAATGTTCTCTCCAAAGTCACCAATGATCTCTTAATTGCCAAATTTAATGGCCGTCTCTCCTGATTTTCCTTCCATCTGTCTGGCTACTCCTTCTAAAGGCCGTTTGTTTAGATGCAGGTCACACCCACTAACCATAGGTTTCCCCCTAAGCCTCTGTCCTGGGTCCTCTTCACTTTTCCCTCTATACTAGCTCATTTGGTGATCTCATCAACTCCCATGGACTGTATAATGTCTATGTAGATGGTTTTCTTATCTGCCTATCAAGCCCCAATCTCTAGCCTGAGTTCCACCTCTTAGATATCTTGAACTGAATGTTCTGTAGGCATCTCAAACTTAATATATCTAAGAAAAAGAATTCAGTATCATTTCCCCCAAATCATTCCCTCATCCCAACTTTCTTATTACTGTTCCACCACCATCTGCCCAGTCACTAGGCTTGCAATTTCGGGGTCATCTTTAAGTCCTCACTCATACTCACCTCATATAATCAAATCTATGATCAAATCTTGTCATTTTTATTTTAGCAGTATCTCTTATATATGCCTCCTTCTCTCTAATCATACAGCCACCACCTTTGTATAGGCCCTTGTCATCTCTCACCTGGACAATACCTGGAAATAGCCTTCTCATTGGTCTCCTTACCTCGTCTCTTTCCACTACACTTCATTCTCTATTCAGCTGCCACAGTGATTTTCCTGAAACACAGGTCTGACCACATCAGCTTCCCCCTCAACCAAATCCAGCGGCTCCTTATCACCTTGAGGATCAAATCAAAAATCCACTTTTTGGCATTTAAAACTTCACAACCCGATGCATTCCAACCTTTCCAGTCTTATGCTTTATTCCCCTTCTACTGCTCAGCTCTGCTATACTACTTGCTGTCCTTCACACATGCAGTGCCATCCCTTGACTCCCTGCATTTATACTGTCTATCCCCTGTGAATGCTCTTCCTCCTCACTTCTGACTCCGAAATTCCCTGGCTTCCTTCAAGACTCAGTTCAAATCTCACATTTTGAAGGACATATTAGCCTGTCTCCCCCTGTTGCTAGTTTCTTCCCTCCAATATTCCCTTCATTTTATACTACATATATCTTGTATACATACACGTGGCTATTTGCATGTTGTCGCCTCCATTAGAATGTGGGCTCCTTGAGAGCATGGGTTACATTTTTGTTTTTCTTTGTACTCTCAGCTCTTAGCACTGTGCCTGGCACATAGTAAGCTCTTCATAAATGCTTGTTCATGACTGACTGAGTGATTGACAGGGATCACCTTACTGTGGTTGTTACCCCCTTATTGCCATGGCTCCAGCTTACTGCATATTTCTTTGTCTAGCCACTGCTATATGTATCAAAGCTTGGCCTCACTGTAGTGGGTCTCCTCAGTAACAGAGCAGACCCTGGAACGTGTGTCTATTTTCCCTTCTGCAAAGGAACAAAGAAAGCTTTTAAACTTACAACCACTGATAGCCCTTTGGTTTTATTTTATTTTATTTTTCGGAGTTAACAGTTGGGGTATTACCTCTGTGAGCCCTTTGGTATTTCTCAGAGTTGACAGTGGTTGCATAACCTCTATGACCCTTTGGTCATTTATTTTCAGGGTTTGATGGGAAGAATCAGTATCCGAAGGACAAAACAAGTACATTTGGCCTGAGAACAGGCAAAAGGCCCAAGAAACCAGGCATCCAAGGAGGCATATTTCCCAACCAGACTTCTTTGATTTGTCTGTGCCAATATCATTTTAAGCTCATGCTGGAATTATAGGACCTGAGCTGAAACCCCAACTCTATCGCTTCTTAGCTTATTTCCTTCTTTTAGGCAAACTCTATCCAAAATTACTACTCAGTCCAACCTTAGCAGTGGTTCTATACCAGCCCCTACATCATTCTCCCTTGTTTCTCAAGGAGTTCAGTACCTCCCTGGCTCACCGTCTTTTTCTTCACTGTGGTGGCAAGCAAAGTGGAACTTTTTGTTTTGTTCTTTTTTCTTTTGGAGTTCTAGTTCTTCTCAGCACTAATGTAATCAAGCGCCTTTGATTGAATCTTCGATTGAATCAAGAGTCTTTGATGACCTGCTTAGGTCACAAGACAGCCTAAGTCACATGAGTTTGAGTCACATGGTTGTGACACCCTCTGACTCTGAAGAAGTATATATACATACTCGTATACTCGTAGGTTAGCATTTTGCTTTGGGGGCTCACTAATAAGGAAGAGCATCCCTGTGACTTTGTCAGATGAGACTCTGGGTAGCCATTAAGGGAACCCCTCCTCCTGCACCCCCCCCACTTAGAAAACCTAGATGTTGGTGCTTCTCTCTGTGATAAGTATGTATGTATTGCTATGGACAGTTAGAAGTCCTGTCTACTGATTTGTGTTATTTGCTCTGTTTATATCATTTCTGCTTGTAATTTTTGTTTGTGTTTTTTCTGAAGTTCAGGGTGCTGACTTTTTCCCCTGAACTAAGTGGATGATATATGTATCTTTAATTAAAGTGAGATTGTAAACTCCTTGAAGTTGCTTTCCTTAGAAAAGCAGATCAAAGAACCTGTGCTAGCAGCTCTCCTGTGTGCTGGTGTTGTTGGTCTTACGCCTCCATAGCAGCTGTTAGTAGCATTGTTGCTACAATCACCCTAACTTCTTCCTTAATACTTGAATATACATCTTGATTTTCCCTTCAACACCCTAAACTTCCTCAGTCTCTTTAACTCCCATAATATGCTTTTCTACTTCACATCAGTTACACCTAGGGACAGTCAACACTTTTGATCATCACCCAGCTCAACAATAAAAACTCCAAAATTTTTCTATAATCTCATAATCATCTCCCTTTTTATCTCTCCCTTAGTGTCCCTCCCTTTGTCATTCAATCCCTCAGGTCCCTCTGATGCCATTATCCTTGTTCTAACTTGACTTTTTTTCTCTTCCCAACACTGACCTGATAGTTAACCAGTTTACTCTATACTCTACTCTCAAACTCTTTGTGTGCTTATCCTATAGAGGCTCGTGCCTTGTCAAACCCCAATCATGAATCATTCTCATCATTTTCTTTCTGTACTTTTACTTAAATGCTGATTAACAGAGTCTGGATTAACAGAATTGAATCACTTGGCTCTCCTACAAATTTATGTTATTTCATAATATTTACTGGGTCTTCACTGCAGCAAATCAATCCTTTTAATCCTCCCTAATTGATTTTTTTATCTGCTCTTCCATAGAAGCTATTTCAAACTTTTCTTAAGTCTCCCAAATCATCTCTATCCCTACCTTCTGAGCCAAAGACCTTGTATAATACTTTACTGAAAAATAGACAATATTTGCCACAAGTTTCCTCTTCTCCCTTTCTCTAGACCTCAAAATCTCTTGACATCTTCTTACCCTTGTTGCAGTTTCCGATGAAGTATCCCTTTTATTCCCCAAGGCTGACTTTGATATATTCCTTGACTCGCCTCCTTCCCATCTTCTTCAGTACATTGCCCCCACAACCATTCTTTCCAAAATTTAATCTGTGTTCTGGTTCCTTCTCTACTGTGTTTGAAAATGCCCATATCACCCCTATCCTTAAAACAATTTTTTTTATCACTAGGCCCTAGCATTCTCTCAAACTATTGTCCTACGTCTCTCTGCCCTTTCTTAGCCAAACTTAGGTAACATAGTCAGATAGAGCATTGGACTTGGAGTCAGAAAAACTTGCCTCAGACATTTACTAACTATATGAATCTGCACAAGTTATTGGAGAGAAGTTATAACTTCTCTTGGCCTCAGTTTCCCCTTCTGTCCAGTGAGGATAACAATAGCACCTGTCTCTCAAGGTTATTATGATCAAATGAGATAATAAATATGAAGTGCCTTGTCAATCTTATAGCACCATATACATGCCAATTACCATTGTTGTTTTCATTATCTTTATTTTTCTTTCCTTTTCTCTCACTTACCTCTTGGACCTCTGAAATCTAGATTCTGATCTAATTACTCATCTCATTCCAAAGTCACCAGGGATCTCTTAATTGACACATCTGATGGCGTTTTTCAATCCTTATCCTTTTTGGCCTCACTATACATGTGGTGGAAAAAGAAATATGCATCCTGTGACAATCACATAGGGTTTCTCTCTTAGTCATTGCCAGCAAGATTTTTGCCAGAGTCCTCCTTAATAGGCTGATCCTTCACCTGGAAGATGGTCATTTATCCAAGAGACAGTATGACTTCAGAAAGGGCTGAGGAACAGTTGATATGGCGTCTGTTACCCAGCAACTCCAGGAGAAATGCTAAAAGCAGAACAGAGTCTATACATTTGTAGAGCTGACCAAGGCCTTTGATACTGACAGTCATTAGGGCTTGTGGAAGATCATGGCTAAATTTGATTGCATGGAGAAGCTCATCAGTTTTGTATGCCAATTCCATGACAGCATGCTTGCATGAGTTCTAGATAAGCAGAGAGTGCAACTCCAATGGGCTGGCCATGTTTGAATGCCAAACATGCATTTGCCCAAAAGACTTTTATAGAGAACTCACACAAGGCAAACACTCACATGGAGGTCAGAAGAAGTGATACAGGGACACTCTTCTTTTCCACTTAATAGCATTTTATTTATTCCAAATACATGTAAAGTTAATTTTTAACATTCAGTTTTATAAGATTTTGAGTTTCAATTTTTTTTCTCCTTCCCTCTCCTCCCCCCTCCCCAAGACAGTACAATCTGATATAGGCTATACATGTACAATCATATTAAACACATTTCCACATTAGTCATGTTGTGAAAGAAGAATAAGAACAAAAAGGAAAAACCACAAGAAAGAAAATATAACAAAAAAAGAGAAAATAGTATGCTTCCATCTGCATTCAGACTCCATAGTTCTTTCTCTCGTTGTGGATAGCATTTTCTATCATGAGTCTTTTGGAATTGTCTTGGATCATTGTATTGCTGAGAAAAGCTAAGTCTATCAAAATTGGTATACTAATTATCTATCAAAGTCTGTCAAAATTGGTCAGCACACAATGTTGCTGTTACCATATACAATGTTCTCCTGGATCTGCTCACTTCAATTTGCATCAGTTTGTGTAAATCTTTTTAGGTTTTTCTGAAATCCACTTGGTCATCATTTCTTATAGAGTAATAATATTCCATTATATTCATATACTACAACTTGTTGAGCCAATTCCCACTTGATGGCTATCCCTTCAATTTCCAATTCTTTGTCAACAAAAAAGAGCTCAAGGATACTCTTAAGTTTTCTCTAAATAACTCTGGAATTGATTGTGAGATATGAGAGACATTGGCACAGGGTGGTGTGCCTGCATCGAAGAAGGCACTATGCTCTAGGAGCAAAGCAGAATTGCAGTAGCTTAAAAGAAATGTGGGACATGCAAATTTAGGGAAATTTTTGCTCCAAACGTTCACATTAACTATTTGCTCCTGACCTGTGGTAGAGCCTTTCAAGCTTGTATTTGTCTGATCAACCACAATCAGACACCCTGTACCTTGACTCTGACATAGTGATGTCATTTTGGTCCTCTTTGAGTATGAAACTCTGAAGGTCTTCCCCTCCCAATTTGATTTCTTTTTTTTTTAATTAAAGGAGCCATCCTTGGCTTACTTCTTAGAGAAGCCTATTCACTGAATGGGCATTACCTCACTCAAAGTGAGAACCTGAAAAGACCTTAGCCTGAAAGGGCCAGGGTCTCCCATCGCATCCTGGGCCATCTCCAGTCATCCTGATGAATATCTGGCCACTGGACCTAGATGGCTCTGGAGGAGAAAGTGAGGCTGGTGACCTTGCAAAGCCCTCCCTCACTCAAATCAAAGTCAACTGCAAGTCATGTCATCATCTCTCTGATGTCATGATTCTCTTTGAAAACAAAGGACAAACACAAAAAGAACTGGAATATTCTCATTCTTGACCTCTACCTTTTAGGAATCCCTTGTTTCAGTAAAACACAGCTCCAAAGCCACCTTCTCTATAAAGCCATTCCTTGTTCCCCAACTGCTAGTACGCCCTCCCCCCATACCCCAAATTGCCTTATATTTATCTTGCATATATTCTATATGTACTTATATACATATATGTTCTCTCTCTTGGTGGAATGGGCTCCCTGAGAGCAGAAACTGGGGAAGCTAGGTGGCGCAGTGAGTAGAGCACTGGCCCTGGAGTCAGGAGGACCAGAGTTCAGACACTTGACACATGTACTAGCTGTGTGACCTTGGGCAAATCACTTAACCCCAATTGCCCTGCCAAAAAAAAAGCAAAAAAAAAAAAAAAGAACAGAAACTGTTTCAGAGACTGTTTCATTTTTGTCTTCTTGCCCTTAGCACCTACCATAGTGCCTCGCATATAGTAACAAATATTGATTGTGTGACTTTGAGCAAGTTATTGAATTTTTCTAGGTCTGTTTCTTTTTTTTTCTTTTTTCTTTTGGAGATAATCAGAGTTAAGTGACTTACTCAGGGCCATGCAGCTGAATTTGAACTCAGACCCTCCCAACTTCAGGGCCTATGCTCTATCCACTGTGCCACCTAGCTGCCCCAGGCCTCAGTTTCATTTAAATTCTGTAGGCCTCCTCCTCTCTGTAATGGGGGAATTAAACTCAATGACCTCCTTGTCGTCGTTATTCTGTCATGTCCAACTCTTCATGACTCCAGGGACCATGGCATGCCAATACTGCCATGAGGTTTTCTTGGCAAAGATACTGGAGTAGTTTGCCATTTCCTTTCCTGTAGATTAAGGCAAACAGAGATTAAGTGTCTGGGGCTAGATTTGAACTCAGGTCTTGCTGACTCCAGACCCAGAGCCCTATCTGCAGAGCCACCTCACTACCCCCAAAGCAAACAGTCAAGTAACTTGCCCAGGGTCACACAGCTAGTAAGTGTCTGATGCTGAATTTGAACTCAGATCTTCCTGACTCCAGGCCCAGCACCATCTAGATGCCTTCCAATGACCTTTTACGTCCCTACTAGCTCTAGTTCTATGATGTTATGATCTATTCCCACTCCCCGTTGGGTACCAACCCTAGGACCTTATGAACTTCTTCATGAACCTTAGCTGTGAATTTTCGAAAGCATTTTTCCCACACCAGAAACACCTGTGTTCTTCTGATGGTAGAAATCAACCAAGACGCTTTTTTTAATGTTAACTACTTCATTTAGCCCAGAGAAGGTATTAACCAGAAATAAATAAAAGTTTAGAATGAGTCAGAACCTAATTCAGTTTGCCTGTGCTTTGCAGTTGCCTGAACACTGAAATGGTCCACTTAGGCATCACAGAAGCCTTTTGAGCACTGGGAGAGAAATGGTGCTATAGAGAGTTTTTCATCTTCTTCTGAAGGCCCTTTTGGAGCTGATGGAGAATGCAAACACTTCCTGCAAGGATATCTGAAGGGGCAAATCTCTTTAGGCAAGAGAGAGAGAGAGATGTAAACACCTGAGACAGCAAGGCGTTTTCAACTGTTCAGTTGTGTTAACTGGGAGGAGCTATTTAAAGTTAGCCACTTTGAGCAGGAAAGAACATTTCAGTGAGAATTAATGGGAAATAGAAGCATTTCTTCCATGATTCATTTTTCCATTCAGATGAGCAAAAAGTATCTCTTTTTAAAAAGCCAGAAGAAGCAAATAATCACTTTCAGTATCTTCTAGGGGTGCATCTATGTCTGGGCCTGGAGTATTTCGCCTCTTATGAAGCTAATGGAGCCCAAAAAAATGATTTGTGCTCCGAGTTTGAAGACTAAATAATGGCAAATTGTCTGACTGAAGTGCAGGAAAAGAGAAACAAATGGATAGGAGGTATTAACAGAGTTAATTATAGATGCAGATTAAAAGGCAAGATTAAGTAGCAGAAGAAAAGGAGAGAGTAACCTAGGGCACAGAGATACTGACATGTAGCAGTTGTCAGTCACCTAGCAACAAGTTTCCTATTCCTGCTGTGCTCTTTAATTCAGCAAATCTGCTCAGGATGTTGGGCTGTTCTCCTGACAAAACGCATTATGTAGTCGACTGAAGGATACAAAAATCCACTGTACACAACACTCTGCTCCCTATTGACCACTGATCCTTTCTCTCAATCCACAAAAGAGGCTTGCATAATGCTCTGAAAAGGGAAAAGTCTCCACAGAGAAAACATTTGCTTGTAATTGAGATTGACTACATAATGAAAATGATGTTCTTTTTAGAATTCTGCTGTTGAGGCCACACTTTTTGTCTCCTGGCACTCAAAACACATCCCTGCTGGGAAAAGGGGCAAACATTGTAAAAACTCAAAACTGTGATTTTTCTTTGCATTGAAAACACCCCATTCTGTAACAAAATGGCCAGGTCTCTCTCCTCAGAACTTAAACAAGTGATCAAAAAACAAAACAAAACAGGAAAACTTCTATTCAGAGTTTCTGCCATAAATGCCTGCTTTGCCGAAGGCACGCAGGCGATGGCTGGCCATTCTCTGAGATAACAAATGGACACAAATGACAGAGAAAACTCTTGATTTTGTGATTCAGGGTCCTCTGCTGGGAGGCTGCAAATTGCTAGTTAAAACTCAGTCACTGGCTCAAATATGTGTTTTAAAACACAGACTGGGCTTTGAATGATCAACTCAGCTGAAGGGGCAGAAAAACTAGAAAGGGTCAAATAGCTAACCTTCTTGGCATAACAGCCAAGCTTAGTTTGTTTTCCTTCTCTAGCGTCTTGATGAGTAATGGTTTTGGGAGACTCATCCAGTATAAAAATATCTGTTCCACAGAACAATTATCTTTTAAAACCAATATAATTTCTTACTTCCTTAATAGGTCAAGGATGCAAGGTTATATCATTGTGGGTGCTACTCTTAGCAACACAAATTGCAACCCCTCTGTACCTTAGCAGATTACTTTCACGAGTTGCCATGACCAAAGAGAAAATTTATCACCTGGTGGCTACCTTCTATTTAAAAAAGTCAACCTTTTAAGGAGTTAATAGAGAATCACAGATAAGCAGTGACCTTTCTAGCAATGGCTGGGCTTCTACACCATCAGGGAAGGAATTAAGATTGTTCCATACAAAGAAAAAATGGAGCAAAATATTGGTCTCAATGGCTGAACAAGCTGTGGTATATGAAGGTAATAGAATACTATTGTGCTATAAGAAATGGGGATGTTATGGACTTCATAACAACCTGGAAAACCCTACACCACATAATGCTGAACAGAGAACAGAACAGGGAACAGAGCCAGGAGAACATTATACACAACCACAGATATATGGATTCTGTGAGGACCAACCCTGACAGACTTTGCTCTTCTCAGCAACACAAGGTACAAAGACAACTCCAAAGGACTCATGATGGAGAGAGCAATCTACACCCAGAGAAAGAACTATGAAGTATGAATGCAGATTGAGGCACACTTCATGCTAGCCTTCCCCCTACTTTTTTTTTTCTTTTTCTCTCTTTTGTTTTTGGGTTGGTTTTTTTTTTGGTCCTGTTTCTCCTTTCCTATGATTCATATCATTGATCACAGTTCTTCTCCATAACTTGACTAGTGTGTAAATTAATTCAGTGTGAAGTTATACGTGGAAGCTATATGGGATTCCATGCCATCTTAGGGAGGGGGAGGGAGGGAAGAAAATCTGGAACTCAAAATTATGTAGAACTGAGTGTTGTAAACTAAAAAAAATAAATAAAAAAGGAAGCAGAGAAAAAAAGTATTGGTCTCTAGACTCCATTGAGAAAGCTTTTCATGTAGTACTTTGGTTTTATTAATTATTGCTATTATTTGAAGAAAAAGTTCCCAGGGATCCAACGAAGAGAGTCCTTGCTCCAAGTGGCTTACCATTTAAGGTGAACAATATGCTTCAGATTCCAAATACATGGCACAGCCAGAGTAAAAACCAGGCAGGAGAAAGAATAGTTGTTTTTGTTGGTGGTTGGTGGGAGGAGAAGAATATTTTAGATAGGTGACTTTTAGATGGAGGGGACTGGAATTCAGACAAGATGTTCAGACAGAAAGAGAGCAAAATACCCAGTAAGGATTAACAAGTGGTACTATGTAAATAACAGAAGTTGGTTCGTCATTACCATTTCTGATGAAAAAACATGGTGGAAATTCCTAAATTAAATAGTGAAGTGAAACAGCTTTTTTTAAAAAAAAAATTAGCATTCAATTCCTGAAAGTAGCCAGGTTCATATACAGTACTGAAAACCACCCAAGTTTGGGGCTATTTTAATATCTGAATTGGATCTGCTTTAGCTAATCTACTTTTTCATACAAGAAATCAGAAGATAACATGTATCTTTTCTTCCCCAGCACCTTCTCCTTCTCCAAAAACAAACAAACAAAACAACAACAACAAAGACAAAAGCAACCCAAGAGTAAAAAGAGGTCAAATCCTTGATCATACAGAGACAAAGCCAGAGAAAGAAAAATATCATGTCATTACTCTTCTGTATATGGCAGTTTCCTAGTGAATTTTTCAGGAAAGCAAGCATATTTACTGACTGAAATAACCTGTGAATTATACTATATAGTTCTGTGTGGGTGATCAGCAACTGAGGAAAAGTTATAGTGAAGGAGAAGCAGATCCAAAAAGTTGGTTTGAATTTCTTATTGTGTCATTATTCCCCAGGTTGGTCCCCACACAGGTAGCACTTAACATGAGGAATACAGACAAGTCATCCATGGGATAGCTCCTCTTTCATGAGTGACAATCTTGTTAAAAATAAATAAGTGAACAAGCTACTTCAGAAAGCACAGGGTGGGAGAATAATGTGGGGGCTACACAGCTAAGTGAGCATAAGTAAAGACTCAGTGAAATTGACAGTAGAAAGAGGTCCCAGTTAGCTACCACCCACAGCTGATGAAGCAAAGGAGCTCACTCTCCTTCCTTTTCATGACAAGCATTAATGATGCTTTCTGTTCTCTTCTGTGCCATTCTGGCCTCAGCACTTTTCATCATACCCTTTTCACTCCTCCATTTGGGCAGAGATACTTATGAGATGAAAGAAGCCATCTGAAGTTTTGTGAACATGCATCTCACACTTTAGGTATTGTTTTGGTTCCCCTCTAGACGCCACCTGTTCTCCATTCTGAGGATGCTTTTCCTATTGAAATAAAGGTTTGAGAATTTTCTCTTACCCACTGATAGAGACCCATTGGTTGAATCAGGAAAGGGATCAAAATGAACCCTTTGTTGGAGTGTGCAGCTGCTCCCTCAGGCCAGTGGGTGAAACACAGATGCACCTCCATTTAAAAAAACTCACACAAAAGATTTCACAATAGGTGAATAAAAATCAGTTTTTATAGACAACTTTATACTAACTTTTTTCTCCTTCCAAGGTAATATAAGATAGGTGACAATAGGATACCAACAACCTTAAACCAATCAATACAGCAAACGCCTACTGTGCGCCAGGCACTGGTGCTACAAAGATAAAAAAGAATTAAATAATCTCTGTTCTTAAGGAGCTTACTTTCTATTGATTATGACGACACATGTGTATAAATATATAAATATATGTATATTTATATACACACATATATAGCATAGTATATACAGAATAAATATTTGCAGAATAAAAATTTTTTAATTGTTAAATACAAGGTAGTTAAGGAGAGAGAGCTATAGTCATTGGGAGGATCAGGATAAGCACAGCTGTGTCTCGGAGGAACTTAGAGATTATATTAGAAGAGGCAGAGGTGGGGAGGGAGTGGTTATTGGCATCAGGGACAGCTAGTGCAAAGGTGTGTAGGTGGGAGATGAGGTAAGGAACAGAGAGAGGTCCAATTTGATTAGACCACAGAGTATAAGAAGGGGAGTAATGCATAATGAGGCTGAGAATACAGGTTGGGGCCAAGTTATGAAGGGCTTTAAAAGCCAAAAGAGTTTCTATCTGATTGTAGAGGCAACAGGAAAGCACTGGAGCTGACTGAGTAAAGGAGTAGCACGGTCAGATTTGCATTTAAGGAAAATCCTTTTGGCCACTGTGTAGAACACGTATTGGGTTGAAGCAGAGAAACCATCAGAAGACCATTGCAATAGTCCAAGAGAGAGGTGCTAATGACCTGAACTAGAGAGTAGAGAGTATATAAGTAGAGAGAAGTTGTAGAGATTACAAAGAGCAAGATTTGGTAACTGATTGGAGATGTGGAATGGGAGAGAGGGAGGAATCGAAAATAATGCCAAGTTACAAACCCGGGAAAATGGACAAAAACAGCAAAGTAGAGAGAAAGGCTTAGGAGGAAAGATAATGAGTTTGTTTTGCATATGTTGAGTTTGAGATGCCCCTTCCCTATCTAGTGTGAAATGTTTGATAGTTGGTAATGTGATCTGGATCTCAAGAGAGGGACTGGGGCAGTAAATTATTTGCATAGATATGATAACTAAAATCATGGGAGGTGATAAGGTCACCAAGAGAGAGAATTTAGAAAGAAAACAGAGAAGAGGGAACTCAAAGGGGTACGCCCACTATTTGGGGGTATCCCTTTTGTTAGTGGTATTATGTGGTTAATGGAGACTGAGGAAGAGGGGACAGACCGAAAGGAAGTGAACCAAGGGGAAAAAAGTCATGAAAACCTAGAGAGGAGAGAGTAGCTAGGAGAAGGGCATCAATAGACTCAAATTCAGCAGAGAGATCTAGAAGGAATAAGAGTAAGAACAAATTGGATTTGTCAATTAAGAGATCATTGAGGAGTAGCTAAATGTGATAGATAGTGATAGAACACCAGTCCTGGAGTTAGGAAATCTCTGAATTCAAATCCAGCCTCTGATACTTACTAGCTGTGTGATCCTGGGTAAGTCACTAACCCTGATTGAGAGAGAGAGAGAGAAAGAGACAGAGAGAGACAGAAAGAGACAGACAGACAGACAGAGACAGAGAGGGAGACAGAGACAGAGAGAGAGACAGGGAGGGAGACAGGGAAGGAGAGAGAGAGAGATCATTGGTAACATTGGAGACAGAAGTTTCAGTTGAGTGATGAACTCAGAAGCAAGACTGCAAAGGGATGAGGAGTGAGCGAGTGGTGGCAATAGGTGTTGAAGGCTAGGACTTTCGCTGAGATAAAGAGCAATAGCTTGAGGGGATGGTAGGGGCTAGTGAAGGTCTTTTGAGGATTAGAGAGACAAGCATGTTTAAGTTAGCAAGGAAGAAACCTGGAGACAGAAAGATTGGATGGAGGCAGGGATAATTGCTGCTGGAGAAGGCAGGAGGGGATGGGATCAGAAGTACATGCAGAGGGACCGGCTTTAGCAGAAGGAACAACTCATTGTCAGAGACTGGAGAAAAGAAAAAAAGGAGAAGGATGTCATGGAGGTATTGAAATGAAATGCAGGGGAGAAGAGGGAACTCAGAGCAAACATCTTCCATTTTCTTGGTAACCTTGACCTAACACAAGCTCTACTTCTTATGAAGGTTAATATTAACTCTCAAATAAAAATCTGAGGCCATGTACGGAACCTCTGCGATTGGTTGTAAATGATTTTATTGAGTGCAATTACGCAGAAGGACGTGGAAAAGGTTAGAGGGCAGGAAATGCTTCAGTTTGGTGTTTGTTCTGCCAGAAACTAGTTCAGCCCTTGGCATGTAGTCAATACTTGATAAAAGGTTGATTGAAAAATACTCTGATTCTACTAAAGCCATTGAGAGTCCTATTGAGAACACACAGAAGTGTTGGGGCTCCTTTCTCACTATTTTATCAAATATTCATTTTTACACACAAACATTTCCTCCCTAAACTGTCCCTCTTAATTTTCCCGCAAGGATTATCTGACATTTACTATTCACAAGTTTGACTGGAAAGGTTAATAGTTCACCAGGAGAAGTTAGAAGTAAATAGAATTGATCATCCCGAATGCCCTGGGTTGAAATGTGAGGGCTTTGTGTTGACAACCCCAGGCGTGGTAATGAGTCTCTAGTACATTCTTAAGGCTTGTTTCATTTGCCCTGTGAATGGAGAGAGTAAAATTATAGTCTCTAGGTGTTTTCCATGGTTCTTTCATAAGCATGCCTCCTGACACCAATTAAAGAGATTATGTCATCAACTGAAAGGAAAGCTATAACCTTGTATGTTAATGCTGTGATTACTTGAGACAGGGTCACAGGGCCCAATAGAGCAGCAGCTGACCTTCGAGAAATTAACTTCAGAGCTCAATTCCTAATTAACCATTTTCAATGGAAGTATGTGTTATTTCAGACAATTGGTCCAAATATTACTTTTTTTGTGCAAGGAATTCACCTCCTCCCCAAATTAATTAGCAATAGCCACAATGTGTGTGTATTTTAAATACACTAGATAATTTTGCTGCTACCTAAAGAGGTCAATTATTTCTTTTCCCATGACATTCACTCTACCTTTTGAGATGAATAAAAGTACGTGAAATACCCTTACTAAGGACGTCTGCATACCTCTTTTTCATATCTTCTCGTAAGCGTGCAAAAATGTTAAATCTTCATCTTTATTTTCCACTGCAACCTCATGAGACAATGTAGAGATTTAACAAAATTCCATTGGAAGCCTTTATCCCTTAGATAAGTGGGTCTAGGTTGAAATCTTTCTTGTCTTGTAAACTCTACTCATCTTCCCTGTTGCGTTTTAAACGTTGTGTCTTCTCAAGGGCCAAACATAGTGCTTTGCACATAGTCAATGCTTAATAAATATTAGTTGAATGGATGTTAAATAAACGAGCAAAGAATAATGATATTTTGTCCCAGAAATTATACTCAGAATTTGTTAATCCAAGTGCTGTTTCTGAAGTCAGAGGTCCTGGGTTCAAATCATGTTCCTCACACTTTATACCTGTGACCTTGGGTAAGTCACTTAACCTCACTGGGGCTCAGTTTTCTCAATTGTAAAATGAGATAATTAGTTATCTCTCCCAGCTCTAGAGCTGTGATCTTGGGAACTTACACCATATTGTATTTATCTAGAATAGAATCATGCAGGGAGAGAATTCTGGATTTAGAACCAGCTACGCTCTAGCTATATGACCTTGGACAAATTATCTAATTCTCTGGGTCTCAATTTCCTCATCAATAAAAATGAGAGGACTGAACAAGATTACTTCCAGCTATGACCATTGGTCTATGACCTGGAATTGATAGCTAATGGAATTCACATTTCTTGGATTCTCAGATGATACTTGGTTGCCTAACCTAATTACACAGAAAAAAAAAAGATTACTTGCAAGGCAACGTTGGCAATTATGGAAGGTTTGGGCATCAAATATTCCATTTTTTATTTGTAAAAATTATGAAAATTATCTGTATAAATGACAAATTAAATTAGTAACTGCTTTTTATATACATTAGGGATGCATTCATTAAATGTTTTTTTTTTTTTGATTTGATAAAAATTTCTTTTTTTTTAATGAGAAGCATCCCTGGTGTAACTAGCCTTGGAGCCAGCGAGACTTGGGCTCCAATCCTGCCTGTGACACACACACTTCGTAATGGGCAATTATTTAGTCTCATACGCCACAGGTGACTTGTCAATCTGCATTAGTAGAGGGAATTCCTACACCAGGGGTCCTTACATAGATAAAATGATAGATCTGGATCCTCTCCTCCCCCCCCACCAAAAAAAAGATTTTTAAAAATAGTATATCTTTTTTGAGATTTTTAAAAAGTTTTAAACTGGTTGCTCTGAATTCAAACATTTAGGTAACCAGCAACTGTGATATTAATTTAGGAATAAATGCTTATAAAACCACAATAGCATCATCTATATCTATCCCCCTCCCCTGCCCAGAAAATCATTCCTTTTTTAATTTAATACTGTTTTATTTTCCCTCTATTATATGTTAAAACAAAAGTCATCACTTTTAACAAAAAATTTAAAAAGAGAACAAAAGTAACTCAGCAAAATCAACATCAACTGAATCTGACAGTATAAACGGTATTCTACCCCAGTGGTCCCCCACCTGAGTCACTATCAAGCCTTGTTTTCACTTTGAGATTACCTTCCTTTTGAGAAAGAAATCTAGCCAGTAAACCCCAAGTTAATAAGGCAGCTTTCAGCCATCAAAATTTACCTACCTTTGGAGAGGAGAAGAAAGAGGAGAGGGAGAGGAAGAGGGAAAAGGAGAAGATGAGCTGAGTTACCCAACTGGCTGGGTCCCCATTCAGGCAGCTTGGACTACTCACAGGTTATGTTTCTCTTTTGTTCTTGAAGACGACCATGGCATCAGGGAAATTATGACATGACTTGCAGTTGACTTTGATTTGAGTGACCAAACCTTAAATTCATTTCACTTGGGAACTCATAGATTGGACAATAGTAGGTCCCTGCCCAAGCACCACTTAATGGCTATTTTTTGGGCCCTCTTGACTCAGAGTGAATGTCAGTAGTAACCGGCTCTCATTTGGCAAGTAATCCTGAGGGTCTTCCCCTCCCAGTTTGATTTTTTTTTTATTAAGAGGGCCATCCCTTGACTCACTTCTTAAAGAGGGCTATTCACTGAATGGGCACTACCTCACTCAAAGTGAGAACCTGAAAAGGCCTTAGCCTAAAAGGACCAGAGTCTCTCATTGCATCCTGGGCCATCTCTACCCATCCTGATGAATATCTGGCCACTGGACTCAGATGGCTCTGGAGGAGAAAATGAGGTTGGTGACCTTGAACAGCCCTCCTTCACTCAAATCAAAGTCAACTGCAAGTCATGTCATCATCTCCCTGACATGATGGTCTCCTTCAAGAACAAAGGACAAACACAACAACAACCTTATGTTTACATTGCATATATGGTGAACATATATAGTTCTTTGCATGTTGTCTCCTCCATTAGAAGTTAAGTTCCTTGAGGGCAGGGAACATGTTTTTGCCTTTTTTTGTATTCCCATTGCCTGGAACATAGCTTACCAAATACTTGTTGACTAATTGACTCTCATGCAACAATTCCTTTTCATTTGCCATTAGTTGACACATCAGGAAAACTGGAGGTAATGCAACTTTGCAGTAGAAGTTGGGTAGCCGATGTAGGCATTTGTCTGACCCAAATAAAATCTCAGCACACATAGACCAATTGCATTTAAAATGCCATGGTGACGATTAACAGAGATGACTCTTTGTTTATTGGTTTCCACTGTTGCATTTCTCTCAGGGTGCTCACACATAACATGAATAAAAAGAGAAGCAAGAAATGGTAATGGGAACAATTAGTGTCTCGCATAGGTTTCACTCTAAGCAAAAAACTGAGACCAAGGAGAGAGAGCATAGTGTAGGACAACGGCAAACAGTCAAGAACACAGTTGAAAAAGTTGCCTTACTATTTAAGTATAAAATTTACATACATATTTGGAGCTTATAATAGGAAATGAAAAACAAATCTCTCAGCTCCAAGAAATGCATTAACAAATTTAGAAAATACCCTCATTTTATAGATAAGAAAATTGAAAACCAGATAGAACAATCAAGCAACAAGCACTGTTAAAATTAAGCATCTTCTGTGCAATAGGTGCTATACCAGTGTTGGGCATGTTAAGACAAAAAAGTACAATGGCCTCTGCCCTAGAAGAGTAAATGAAGACCATACATCTATATGTAGGTTTGACACTACAACCTGGGCTCAAAGGCTGAGGTATTGTGCCCTCTTTCTCTTCATTATGGGACCCCTCTGCTCAGGATTCTGGCTCAGCCCTGGAGGAGTCTAATTAAGGAAAAGAAGCAATGAGCCTCCTCTTTGGTTCTTTATACCTCCATCCTAGCTCCCTATTACTTAATGCTTCAGTTGGTTCATGTCTAAGGTCTCCCCAAAAGGTAGGAGTTAAAAAGTGCTCCATTGTACAGCATAGATTAGATATAGAATGGCTATTTCCTTTACACAAAAGACTCAGAAGAGGACATAGCAAATTCAGTATTTCCCTCCCTCCCTTTCCCGGGAGTTTGCATCTATTGTGAAGTAAATTGGAAGACTACTAAATAAGTGCTTAACTTTTCACCTCAGCTCTATACTATCTCCCTCAAGGTAGTTGTTTTCTAGCGAGTCAGTCTGGGATCAGGCTCATCCTCCTGCTGGTGGGTGGACTGCTTCTCCTCCAAGAAATGTGTTAATGGGGGCAGCTAGGTGGCACAATGGATAGAGCACCAGCCCTGGAGTTAGGAGGACCTGAGATCAAATCTGACCTCAGACACTTGACACTTACTAGCTATGTGACCCTGGGCAAGTCACTTAACCCTGATTGCCTCATACATAAAAAACAAACACAAACCCCCATCAAAAAAAAAAACAAGAAAAGAAAAGAAAAAGAAATGCATTAATGGAGGTAGAGTGGGTACCCTACACACTGATTCATGATCCAGGTTCTCCCAACTTCTTAAACTCATAAGGCTGCCTCCAAGACTGGATATGTCCCCCTAGGGATTGACATTCAGTCGCCTGTGCTCTGGGAAAGAGCACAAAACAGAGGCAGCAGCCAAGGTTCTGAAATCCAGTCTCCAGCTTGCCTATGTAGGACATGGACCTTACCTGCCATGTGCTCCCAGCTGTCATTTGGACTGGCCAGAATGTGGGAAGGGCACCAACCCTCTCATTCACCCCTACAGGCAAAGACTTGAATGATTCTGATTTGATCTGAAAATGGGAAGAAAAGAGAGGGCAGACAGTGGGCACTCTCTTTTAAAATTCCACTAAGTGAGCTGCCCTTTCTGCTTATAGCTACCCACAAGGGGATTGATTTATCTTCTCAAAGCACAAAGCCCTTCATTCTTAATCAATCAATTAATCAATAAACACTTATTAAGTGCCTACTATGTGTCAGGCACTGTGCCAGCTGCGGATACAAAAAAGACAAAAGACAGTCCCACCCTTAAGGAACTGACTATCTAAGGGGGGGGGGGGGAGAATAAGCAAACAAATACATACAAAACAAGCTATATACATATGAATAGGAAATAATTAACAAAAGGAAGGCACTGGGATTAAAAGGGGTTGGGGAAGGGTTCCTGTAGAAGGTAGAGTTTTAGTTGGGGCTTAAAGGGAGCCAGAGAGGTCAGCTGTTGATGCTGAGGTGGGAGAGCATTCTAGGCAAGGAGCACAGCCAGAGAAAATACCCAGAGTTTAGTTGATGGTGTGTGTTATTCATGGAACAGGCAGAAGGCCAACGTCACTGCATTGAAGAGTACATGTTAGAGAGTAAAGTGTAAGAAGACTGGAAAGGTGGTCTGGGGGATAGGTTATGAAGGGCTTTGAATGCCAAATAGCTTTTTGTATTTGATCCTGGAGGCAATAAAAAGCCACTGGAGATTATTGAATAGAGGGTTGATGTGATTGGACTTACATTTTAGGAAAATTACTTTATGGGCTGAATGGAAGATGGATTGGAATGGGGAGAGACTGGAGGCAGGCAGATCCACCAGCAGGCTCTTGCAAAATTCAAGGTGTAAGAAGATGAAAGCCTGCACTAGAGTGGTGGCAGCGTCTGAGGAGAGAGGGGGGCATATTAGAGAGATGTTGCAAAAGTGGAATCAATAGGTGTTGCAACAGCTCGAAAAGGGAGATTGAGAAATAGTGAGGAATCAGGAATAGTGAGGATGACTCCTAGGCTGTGAGCCTGTGGGACTGGGAGGATGGTGCTGCCCTCTGCAGCAACAGGGAAGGTAGGAGTGGGGAGGGTTTAGGAGGAAAGATAATGAATTGTTTTGGACATATTAAGTTTAAGATGTCTATCGGACATCTAGTTCAAGACATTGGAAAGGTAGTTGGAGATGTGAGACTGGAAGTCAACAGAGAGCTGGGGGAAGGATAGGTAGATTTGAGAGTCATCAGCATAAGGATGATATTTAAATCCATAGGAGCTGATGGAATCACCATGTGAATTAGTATAGAGAGAGAAGAAAAGAGGGGCCAGGATGATCCTGTGGGACACTGTAAGACAGATAACACTAGCGCACAGGATGGCTGCTAGCGGTTTCGTTCTTGATCTGGTCAGACAAGAAGACAGCTTCAGAGGGGTTAATAATCTTACTTTATTCTAGTCTCTTCTTCTCTCAAGGGTTACTGAGAATGGGAGCACCAACTCCTACAGCATTCCCTAATCACCCTTCTTGCAGGGGCCAGCAATACAGGACAATATTTAGTGTATGGACTAAGAGAAGGGTTTTTCCAGGATGAAGAGACAGGGGTATGTTTGTAAGCTGTACAGAATGAACCAGTAGACAAAAAGAGGTAGAAAATTAATAAAAGAGAGGAGGTAACAGAGGGGATAGTCTGTTGGAGGAGAGGGGATAGAATGGGGTTACTTGAATAAGTATACAGATGTTATCATGTCAGACAGGGCTGAAGGAGATGAGGAAGAGGGGAAAAGCGGGAGCTCATGAGAAATAGCTTCATTTTTTTCTGTAAAATATGAAGCAAGGTTCTCAGATGAGAGGTAATAAGAGGGGTGACCATGGCAAGTTTGAGGAGGAATAAAAAGGTTTGAAAGAGCCCCTGTGGAGAGTGGGATAGTGATTTGATAAGGGAGATGTAGTAGGATTGCCTAGCAGCAGTGAGGGCCCAGGTGAGGTTGTGTAATATTAATTTGTAGTTGACCTAATCAGAACACTGGAGAGGTTTTCTCCATCTTTGTTCAGCAGCAAATATGTAGGGGTTAAGGTAGTGAATGGTGGGAGTGATCCAAGGTTGAGGCTTGGCTGGGCGTAATTGGCAGTATGATAAGGGGGTGGAGATAGGGATGCGAGAGAGGAGGACGGTGTAAAGTTTAATTGGTTACCAAGGGATCAAGATGGGAAATGAGGAAAGAGTGTGATGTGCAGAGGAAATGCCCTGGTAGAGAACTGAGGGGAAAAGGGATTGGAGGTCATGATGTAGATGAAGAGTATGGTTTTGTAAGGAAAGACAGAAGGAGGAGTGAAAAGCCAATAGATTGTGATCAGATAAGGAGATTTCAGAATTCTTGAACATAGCAGTGGTATATTTGTGGGTGATGGTAAAATCATTTTTAGATTTGGCTGAGGTAGGGTGGAAGAGTAGCTCATGGGAAGACTGGAAAGGTGGTGGTGGGGTTGAGGAACTGAGTGGTTAGAACATTTGAGGTAGAGTCAATATGTATATTGACATCTGCTAGTGCAGGAGTTTGGGAGGAGAGAAAAATTGTGAGCCAGGTACCAAACTTATTGAAGAAAGAAAGGGAGTGACCTGGGGATCTGTTGACAACAGCTACAAAGATTTTGACTGAGTGGTAGATATGAATAGCAGGATCCTTAAAGGTCCTCAAAAGAAGTGTCAATAAAGAACAAGAAGTATCCTAACACCCTCACCTTAACCAGTAAGCAAAGGATAATTAGTGAAGATACAGCTAGTATTAAAGAGCGTGGCTGGGTCATTATGGGGTGCCCAGGTTTCAATAAGAACTAGTAAATGGAAGGAATAGGAGAGGAAAAGAGTTAGGATGATGGGAAGTTTGTTGCCTATAGAACAGGCATTCCAGAGGGCACAGTGGAAGGATTGGGTGGTTTGGTTGATACGTTGGAGAAGGTTGAGGGGGTAGGAATGAGGAATTGGGAGGCAGGGGGGTGTACAGTGGGGTTTGGATGATGACCTACAGGAATTCAGAATCACTAGAATGTGAAGGGTATGACCAAATGTGAGAATGTTCTTTATTGAGTGCAAGGCAGCACAACTCTTTCCAATGTAGATTGGAAATTGGGCTGCAGGGAAAATCAAAATACTATGGGAGACATATGATCAGATTGTCAGATGGGATGTCCTGTTTCACAAGTCATCTTCCCTCTGAAATTTGGAGATTAGGTAGAATAAGCGCTCACCAAGAGACAGAAGTAAAATCTGCATAGCAGGAAAAAGAAGTCAGGTTCCCCGCCAAATTTCCTCTATCTCTTCCCTCAAAGGACAGGTGCAGCAGGAGTCAAAGGGAAGGTTGTTTCTCTTTGCCCCAGAAGTTCACCACACCCCAGTTAGGAGCTTGGGCTGGCAATAGGCTGTGGAAGTTGTCTTGTGCTGGCACAGATGGAAGTTATCGCTTTGGGGTGAATAGAAGATGCCCAGCCTGGTCCCTTGCAGCATTTCCTAGGGAGGCACATTGCACTGAGCAGGAGATTGAAGGCATAAGGCTCTGGTGAGGTCTGAGGAGCTAAAGTTCCTCTTCTCACCTGAGGAAGCTGAAAATGAGGTGGCAGCAGGAAGTGAGTGGTAGGTTCACTGTAAAGGGGGAAGTTCTTTGGGGCAGATTCAAATCGATTAAATTCAATAAACATTTATTAGATGCCTACTATGTGCCAGGCACTGAGCTAAGTGCTAGGGATATAAAAAGAAGCAAAAGACAGTCCCTGCCCATAGGGGAAAACAAAAGATAAATAGATACAAAGCAAGCTACGTACAGGATAAATAGAAAATAATTAACAGAGGGAAAGCACTGAAATTAAGAGGGGTTGGGGAAGGGGTCCTATAGGAGGTAGGACCAAGGAGGTCAGTAGTTGGAGTAGATGAAGGAAGTGTTCCAGGAATGGCGGACAGTCAGAAAGAATGCCTGGAGCCAAGATGGAGGGTCTTGTTCATGGAACAGTCAGGAGGCCAGTGTCAATGGATCTAAGAGTACCCATGGAGGAGTAAGGTATAAGAAGACTGGAAAGGTAGGAGCATTTTGTATTTGGTCCTGGAGGCAATAGGAAGATGACCAGTTCAGGTCCTGGCAGTCTTTCCTCTGGGTACACACTGAGCCCAGCAGGAGCTAGAAGGCACAAGATGCTGAGGCCTTTGAGTCATGAAGGTCCCTAAAGTCCCCAGAATTTTCCAGGACAGTTTCAGCAAACGCTTCTTGGGATTGTCCCTTTGGTCCATTCCCACATGGGCTCCAAAGGGTACAACGCTGAAGAGAGGAAGAGAGACTGGACCTTTGATTTCACTAGTCCAGGGCACTGTCTGGTAATGAACTCCTTCCACCAATGCAGGTTAGCATATTCTCTACAAATCACAGTCTTAGAGGGCTGCCTGAGGCCCTGAGAGGTTAAATGGCTTGCTTAGTGTCATATAGCCAGTATGTGTCAGAGGCAGGATTTGAACGCAGGTTGTCCTGGCTTGGAGGCTAGTCTTCTTCTGTCCTCCATGGCCTCTCTGCAACACAGATACAAGCAAGGGGCAGGTACTACCATCGGGCAGCTGACTTGCCCAAGATTATAATAGATGATAGGTCCCAGAGCCTGGATTTGAAGCCAAGGTCCTCTGTCAGGGCTTCTTAAACGTTCTCCATTCTTCACCCCTTCAGGACCCACACAAGTCACAACCCCCAGTTTAAGAAGCACTCCTTCGTCTCTAAATCTCCTGTTCTTTCTACTCACTGTAATGCCTCACCATGTTCTCAATATTTTTTCCTTTAAATCTTTCTTTTTGCAAATGCTTAGGTATATGTACAGTCCAAAACCCATTACAACCAAAAATTGCTGTATTCAAAAATATTTTTAGGGTTTCACCAATTGCCTACTTGTTTAAAACAATATTTGATATTACAAAATTCCAGGATAATGGGAGAATGTGTATAGTCCATTGAAATACACAAATATACAGAGTGTCCCAAAAGTCATAGCTCAGTTTTAAGTTTTGATGACTTAAAAACAAATAAAATTGTTATTGAGTTATTTTCAGTCACGTCCAACTCTTTGTGACTCCATTTGGGGTTTTCTTGGCAAAGATACTAGAGCAGTTTGCCATTTCCTTCTCTAGCTCATTTTATAGAATAAGAAATGGAGGCAAACAGGGTTAAGTGACTTGCCCAGGGTCACACAGTTAGTAAATGTCTGAGGCTAGATTTGAATTAAGGTCTTCCTGACTCCAAGGCTGGCACTCTATCCACTGTGCTGCCTCGCAGCCCATAAATGAAATGTAAATGATAAACACATATAACAATGCTAAATTTATATTTGTATTTTGAGCCTTAAGAGCTTAAAAGTAAAACTTTTGGGATACCTGAATATGATGTAGTATAGTAGAAGGACCTATAGGCAGGAAGGACCTAGATTGAAATCCTGGCTGATACTTTATAGCTATGTGACCACATGGAGATGACGAAATCTGTTAGTGCAGAAGCTTTGACTTGCTTAGTTTGGGACCTGGGCCAATTTGCCCCTCCTTAGGAAGCCTGGTGGGCACCAACCCCCACCCCTCCTGGGGTGGCTGGTGAAAGGGGGTCACCTACTTGATCTTGGACTTTATCTGAAGACCTCATTGGCCTGATCCCTACTATATAGCTCAGAACTCTCAAACTCAAGTGATCCACCAGCCTCGGCCTTCCCAGGAGCAGGGATTATGGTCCTGCTCCGCAAGTCTGAGCATATGTTTCTATATAAATGCATCCACACAACAGACACCACGTGACATAGTCATAAGAAGACCAGACTCTGGTCAGGAAGACCTGAATTTAAGTTCTAATGATAATAACACGTGCTCAGCTGTGTGACTGTGAGCAGGTGACTTAACCTCTTAGTGACCCAGGAAACTCAAAGATAGGGATTCTTAATCTTTTTTGTGTCACATACCCCTTTGTCACAGATCCAGTGAAACCTAGAGACCTCTTCTCAAAATAATGTGCTTTTTTTCAAAATGCATAAAATAAAATACATAGGATTGTGAAAGATACCAATTATATTGACATACAGTTATCAAAAAGGGTTTTAAAGTTTAAAGGACCTCAGATCAAAAATCCCTTCACTGAGATTATAAATTACTAATAAGAAGCAGATTTTCATCTAGAGAGGGAAATTTTCAGTCCCCACCCTGAAGAAATCACAGATCCAGACCAAAACAAACAAACCATATTGACAGAGAACACTGATAGAAACATTGACATAGACCCAGGGTGTCCTGAAGCCCAATTACATTGGCTCAGGAGAGCTGATCGTTCAATTTTCAGTGAGCATTTACAACTTGAAGGTCAACAAGTTAAAATTCAGGGCTGGAGTTATTGTTCTGTTGATTGTCTACCAGCTCTTCTTAACTGTGGGTAGAGATCCCACATGGGGTCTTGAAAAATTTGGCAACAGTAAAAGGTTTCTGAATGTGCAGTGACCAAAAATTAATTCAAAATCAAATGTGTAATGAAGCCTTGGTGCTCCTGGCAGTGCTTGCCGGTGTTGCATCATGGACTTCACTGCAGCCTTGCTTCTGGATACAAAACATGCACACTTCGTACTGCGCATGCCCTCAGGCCACGCAATGCCAACTAATGCTGCCTAAATACAAAAAGAGGTCGCCAAGAGGAAAAAGTTTAAGAAGCCCTGGTCTAGATTTAAGAAAGCAATGAAGAAAATGTTAATAATGCATATTGCACTTAAAAGTGTTTCCTGGGCAGATATTTTGCTCCCTTACAGCTTGTTGTTAAACGCATCCCAGCAGACTCCAGCAAGGAACCTGAAAATTTTGGAGGTTGACTCCATGATTCATAGAATCAAAATTACAGAGCTCAGAGACCTTAAAAATCTCATCATACCAAGTCCCTGGGAGCTGGGACTACAGCCTGACGCATATGTTAAATATGTCTGTAATAGTAACTCATATTGAGAGGACATTTTAAGATTTGCAAAGCATCTTTCTCCTAACAACCTGGTGAGGCAGGTATTGCCTTATTGTTGTTGCCAATGAGGTCTTCAGATAAAGCCCAGGATCAATTTGGTGACCCCACCCACCCACCCCAGGAGGGATGGGTGGGGGGTGACCACCAGGTTGCCTAGGGAGGGGCAAACTGGCCCAGGTGCCAAACTGAGCAGGTCAAAGTTTTTGCACCAATAGGCAATGGGGCGGTGCCTGTGAACGTTAGAGGCACTTCCAATCCGCGTAAGACTGGGAGACTCAGGCTAAGTAAATAAATAAGCAAACAAGTAAATGAATGAATGAACAAATAAACAAGATAGATAAACAAATTGTGCATGTTGATTTGTATAAGTGCTCCCTTTAAATCTCTCTCTTCAAATACCCAGGAGGGACTGAGGTAGGTGATTAAGGTGTTAGACAGGGGCTTTAGGGGCTCAAGGCTACAGTCCCTTTAAATTGTTGGCCCTTTGAATAGTAAGTAGTCTGTAAATGGGTGGAAGCAGCTTGATGGGTGGGCAGACGGTGGGAAGGGGCTCCTGGATAGAGCTCTTTTAAATTGGCTCTCTGAACCCTGCTGAGCTGTGGGAGTTGCTCCTAGTTCTAGAAAGGGGCTTAACCTGACGGGAGCAGTTCCTGGGCATGGAAACAGGATGCTGCTTAACCAACCAGAATGCCATGCTGAGAAGACTTCAACACCTGCGCTGAATCAATGAAGACTTAATGAAGACAGTCCTAGGCACAGAAAGATGCAATCTAGCCACCGATGGAGCATCTGGTCAAATCCTATATAGATTTATTTGTGTGTAGGGGGTAGTGGAGGATGGATTCAAACCAAGAGTAATTAAATATTAATTTAGAAAAAAACCTGATGATAATACAAGAAGAAAAGGAAGATTTGAATTTTTAATTGTTGTGACTGTGTGATAGGTTTATCAAGGGTAAAAAATTTATAATATAATCGGTGTTTTACCTTTGTGTAAGAAATTCATATTCAAAATACTTTTACATAGAGTTACTCATTTGATCCTCCCAACAATCCAGTGAGGTAGGCAGAGCTAACATTATTACTCTTATTTTAAAGATCCCCATCTTAAAACCAAGATTCACTAAGGCTACAGGACTTGAGCCAATCACTTATCCATTCTGAGCCTCAGTTTCCACATCTGTAAAATGAGGCAATTGAACTAGGGCACTCCTACAATCTTTTCCAGCCCCAAGTCCTATGGAACATGAGATTTCCCTAGTGACTAAGAAGTGGCTGAGTCAGCATTGAAACTGGTCAGCATTAAAATTGTTTCCATGTCAATAAGTTAGTTATATTTTTACTTTTGAGAATAAGCATAATTATTGTTCTTGTTAACATTTTGAGGAAAGATATTAACTTTGTTTGAATTGAATTTTAAAATGTCCTTAATAAATCAAACCATTTTCACTCATTACTTAATTTTCAAATAATTTTCAACTTGGATTCTGGAACAGGGCATACACATTCTGCCATCTGCTGGCAGCTTCCATTTATGATAATATCTAGCATGACCCACACAATTAATGCATCTGTGTGGAAATATAGACTTCAGCACTGATATATTTATCTAGCGATTAAAAAATGACGTTCAAAAGAAAATAGTGTCCAGTGGGAGAGAACAATGCATGGTACAAGACCAAGGATTTGCCCATTTCTTGTGTATATGGAATACATGATGGGAAACAGTTTTTTGGTTTTGGTTGGGTTTTTTTTTTTGTATATGACAATCTGTGTGAGAGGTGACAGAGTGAAAATGCTCCCCTCCATCCCAATCTTTTGTCTAGGTCCAACTGCTGAAATATTAATGGCATTTCCTATTTCCATAATTTCATGATTTCTTTAATGGAGGCCCCAGCTTAGATCCTCAAAATGTCCTAACTTGTGTGCTATGGATGAGGAGAGAGACCTCCAGACACTAGATTGCCTTCTCTAGCTATTTTAGGTAGCATTCAGCTCTAATCTTACTAGATTCCAATATTGAGAATAAAGACATGGAAAAATACAAAGCAAGATCTAACTTAAAGCAGCACATCAAAATGTGCTTAAAATGACTTGAAATTTCAGTCAAGGGTGATTCAATTATTTTTTCAAATTTATGATAAATCCCAAATATCCTCTTATTTTAAATTTGACTGTCAAGGTTTAATATTAATTCCCAGGTCCTCGCAAGAGGCAGGTCAGACAAAATTGCTTCCCCCTTGATTTACTTTTTTTACATAAGCATCCCTTAAATTGGGCTTTTCATATTCTTGAGCTGCTCTGAGCTTGTCTCTCACAAAGCACATGGAGAATTCTGAAACCAGGCATGACATTTGATTTGCAGGAGGGAGACAATGCACTCCTTGTTACTTGAGTTGTCTTTTTTTTTAAGAGGAGGAAAGATTTTTTTTTATCCTGTTTGTGGACCACCCATGAGCCTTTTTATTTTGGATCTGTTAATCCTGACAGGACAGAGAAAGGAGACATGTTGCCTTTAGCAGTCCTTTGGACTCTCATGGGTTTTCCTTCCAAAAGGGTAAGTTAATTATTTTAACCTACAGATGAAGGAATGGAAGGGGGCAGGGGTAAGAGAGAGGAAACAGGTGTTTTCAACACCTGCATTTCTAGGATTGATTTCATTGAAATCTTCCTCAACAATCAGCTCCATTCCCTACCTTTCTTAAAGGCTCGACAGAGGATGGTGTCATTGGAATGTGATGCATTTGTGAAATTCTAACTTAGTTGCTACATAAGTGTGACAACACCTTGACTGGAGCAAATTATTTTCTCCAAAAAAAAAGTTTATTCCAAAGCTATGCAATCCTAACCGGGCTGAGTGCCCACTATGTGCAAGATACTGCCCTAAACTCTTAGAGGCAAAGAGGATAGAGACCAGACTTATGATGTTATTGGTAGAAATAAAGACATAGAAACACACAAAGAAAAAACAAAGTATAATGGGGGTGGGAGAGAAAGACAAGAGTTAATTACAGATTGATTTAACTAAAAAAAACTTCCTTGATGAGAACCTATCTAAAACACAAAGATCAAAAGTATTGGAATTATTAGAAAGGACTCAGGTATTCCTAAAGCAAAGACCAGAAAATCTTAAAGTCATTCAAAAATAGAATTTGACATTTGGAAGGATCCTGTATAGCCATTGAGTCTAATCTACATCCCCAAAGCATACTAGACTATAGCAAATCTGAGTCTTTAACCTCTGCTTGAAGACCTCCAGTAAAGGGGGGTGCCCACCACTTCTTCAGGCAGCACACCCCACTTTTAGACAGCTCTAATTGTTAGGAAGTTTTTGTTTGTTTTTGCTTTCCCCCCACCCCAGACATGAAGCCTAGGTTTACCACTTTGTAACTTGCACCCATTGTTCCTGGTTCTGCCCCCTAGGTCCAAACAGAACTAGTCTAATCCGAACCTCAGATACTTGAAGGCAGCTATCTAGCGAGTTTCCTTCTGTGTCTCTCTTATCAATGTTAAACATTCCAGTCCTTTGCCATCCTGGTCACCCTCCTCTTAAACCATATTCTTCTTAAACTGTAGTGTCCAGAGCTAAACATAATACTCAGGATGTGGTCTGGCCAGGGCAGAGTATAGATTGGCTCCTTACCAACTCCTTGTTTTATTTTGTTTTTGAGATTGGGTCTCCCAGTTTCAATATGGCTGGAAGTGCAGCAGTCAGTCATGGGCCCACACCCGCTGCTGATTGGCACAGAATCTTTGACCTTCTCCTCTTTTGACCAAGCAGTGGTTTGTTCTTCCTTTAGTGGCCTAACTGCTCCTTCCCCCCAACTCCTGAAGGCTTCTCATAAAGATACTGAACTTATCTCTAGCTCAGAACTCCCGAGTTCAAGCAATCCAGCAGCCTCAGCCTCTAAGGAGAAGGGATTATAGGTGTGTGCCAGCATTCCTGGCTGCCACCTCCTATTCCTGTAAGATGTGTCCATCTTAAGGCAGCTTAGGAACACAATAGCTTATTTGACCACCATATTATACTGTTGATTCATGTTGGGCTTGCGATCCATTAAAACCTCCAAATCTTTTTCAGACAAATTGGTGTCTAGCTATTCATCCCCCCACCCTGTAGTTGTGATGTTAAATTTTTTTAGCCTAAGTATAAGACTTTACATTTATCACTGCTGAATTTCATTAGATTTAGTACAATGTGTTTCTTTGAAATGTGACTCAATCATACAGTATGTTACCCATCTCTCCCAATTTTATGTCTTCTGAAAATTTGATGAGCATGTCAGCAAATTCAATGATTCCAGAATACCTTCCTTATTTTCCACATCATGTGAAATTTCCACTATAATTAATGCTGCATATTCCAATTTTTATATGTTGTCTCCCCCATTAGAATGTAAGCTCCTTGAGAGTGGTGACTATTTTTGCTTTTTCTTTGTATCCCTAGCACTTAGCACTGTGCCTGGCATATAGTCAGTGTTCAATAAATGCTTGTTGATTAATTGATTAGTCAAATACAAAATATATACATTCTCAGCACAAGTGAAAAACCTGGTGGTTTTTTGTTGTTTTTTGTTTTGTTTTATTTGTTTTGATTTGTTTTACAGTGTGACAAATCTACCAGAATTAGTTCACACTTGGTATTTCATTTTGTTGATGTTCGGTCATTTCTGCCATGTCCAACTCTTTGTGACCCCTTTTGGGGTTTTCTTGGCAAAGATACTGCAGTGGTTTTCCATTTCCCTCTTCAGCTTATTTTACAGATGAGGAAACTAAGGTAGCAAACAGGGTTTAGTGACTTGCCCAGGATCACACACCTGGTAAGCATCTGAGGCCAGATTTGAACTCATGAAGATGAATCTTGCTGACTTGGCCTGGTGCTCTATACACTTCACCACCTAGCTGAGTATTTCATACTCAGATTGAAAAATATTTCACAGTTTCCCCCTCTCCTCATTTTTTAAAACATTTCTAGGGAATGTTCCATCCTCTACCAATATCCTTTTCAGATGCCTCACGGTAGTCTATGGTTAATGCCTGGCTTTCAAAGGTTATGGCCATTGGAGTGCAAGGTCTGGAGAGTACTACCCTGTTGGAAAGATTTCTGATATGAACCCAACTGCCTGTGTCTGTCCTCAGAGGACCAGTCAGCAGTTTATGGATTTTTATTTTTGGACCTAGCAACTCATTCTAGAGAGCTTGCAATCCATCTTCTAACTCTCAAATGCCCCATTTATCTTCCTGTCTATTGGGTCCCTCCACTACCTTTAGTTATGTTCTCCCTATTCAATTCTTGAAAGAAAGAGAGAAAGAAAGGAAGAAAGAAAGAAACAAAGGAAGACAAGAAAGACAGAAAGAAGGAAAGCCTTTGCATCAAATATCTCCATGACATATAGAAAATGAATACAAATATATTACCCAAGTAATTCAGAGATTTAGAGCTGGAAAGAACCTTAGAGGTCATTGAAGTCCAACCTCTGCATTTTTCAGATGAAAAAATTGGTCCAGGGAGATGAAGACCTAAGGTCGTAAAGTAAATGGCAGAGCCAGGATCAAGGTAGCTGGTGGTTCAATGGATAGAGTGCTGGCCTGGAGTCAGGAGGGCTTGAGTTCCAATCTAGCCTCAGATACTTCCTAGCTATGTGACCCTGGGCAAGTCATTTATCCTCTAATTGCCTGACAAAAGGGCCCACTAGCAAAGGAAATGACAAACCGCTCTAGTACCTTTGCCAAGAAAATCCCATGGATGGTTGGTCCATGGGGTCATAGTCAGACATGACTGAACAACAAAAAGCCAGGATTAATGATGAAAAAAATCTACCTTTCTCTCTTTTGCAGAGGTATGAAACAGACTCAATAGATGCACAGAAAAGTTTAGCAAAATTCCTTTTTTTTCCTTAATTTTTAGGGAAACACTGGGTGGATGGGGGAGCCATATATTTGGAAATGAAAGTAATGTCTAAAAAAAGATATCAATAAAAATCTAAAATTTAAAAAGCCTTCAATTGACTATCCCATATCCTAAAACCATCTTCCTATGTCCTTATTTTCACTGATGTCTCCTAAAAGTAATTGTCCACATTTTCTGCTTCTACTTGCTCATTATTCACTCCTCAACCCTTTGCAATCTGTCTTCCAGTCTCACTACTCTTCTGGAACTCTTTCCAAGGTTACCAACAATCTCTTAGCTGCTTATAGTATTTTTTCAGTTGTCACCTGAAGAAAGTCAGAGATTATACCGAAGAGATTATACTGTATGAGGTAGAGGTGAGGAGGCAGTTCATTCTGGTCATGGTCGGACAGCCACTCTCCAAACATATGAAGATAGGAGATAGAGTGCTGTATTTGTAGGAACAGAGAGAAGTGCAGTTTGACTAGACCATAGACTATGGGAAAGGGTGTAATGTATAATTAGATTGGAAATGTAGGTTGATGCCAAGTTGTGAAGGGCTTTAAAAGTTGGAGGAGTTTATATCTGATCCTGGAGGTGATATGAAGGCACTGGAGTTGGCTGAGTAAGGGAGTGGCATAGTCAGATCTACACTTAAGGAAAATCACTTTGGCAGCTGCATGAAGGATGGATTAATTTGGAGAGAATATTGAAGCAGCAGACTCAATTAGGAGGCCATTACAGTAGTCCAGGAGAGAAGTGACAAGGAATTGAACTAGAATGGTTGCTGTGTGAGTTATGCAAAGTGTGTGAGAGATGTTGCAGAAGTAAAAACAGTAAAATTTAGCAACCGATTGTATATGCAGGATAAGAGATAAAAAGAAGCTGGTCAAAAACTTGGTAGACTAGAAAAAGAATGGTACCCTAGGCAGAAACATTATGTTTATTTCTACATGTTGCAGAGTTTAGGGATGAGACTTTCACATGTAGCCTAGATGGAGTTGGGCATTGGTTGATGGTGTATTACCTGGCACTTGAACCAACTCTGATTCCTTTCTAACTATTACTGGCTGATTTCCTTATTAATTTTCCACCAGGGTTGTAAGGCAATTAAGGAGATTTTAAAAAATTATTATTATTATTATTTTTTATTTCTTCATAAATTAATGGAAATATACAATCTTTTTCATTAATTAATCACTTAATTCTGAGACTCCCCTGCCCATAAGCTTTGTCTTCTTCTCCTTTCCTACCAGCAACAGCATCAGTGTTTTTGGATATATAATTCATTAATAATGTAACAAGCAAAACAAAGATATGCTATGAAATAGATCACAGAGACACCTCTAACTATCAATTGTAACTGATGACTTTTTCAGACATAGGAACCACAGTTCTGTGATTTGGCTCACTCAACATAGCAGTTCAATCCTCTTCTCTAGTTGTCTTCTTCACAAAATAAAAGTGAAACTCAGCTCTTTCAAAATGTTTCTTCACACTCCTCCTCAGTCTCTCAGGAAAAAAAAGTTTTCTTAATCCTTTTTCTCTATGATTCACGTAGTTTCTCTGATAGTTAACTCTAGCAATGACTCTCTCCCAAAGATTCTATTCTCTCTAGAGAAATGGTAACAGTATCCAACATTTCTGTGGAGGTGTTATTGAAGCTTTGGTTGCATATATCCCAGGAGAATATAAGCTCCTAAAAGGCAGAGAGTGTTTTGATTTTGTCTTTGTATCACCAGAGTTTAGCACAGTGCCTTGAGTATATCAGAGACTTAATAAATATTGAATTGAATTGAATACACATCCCATCCATCTTCTTTCCATCCACCCTACTTCTATAATCTGGCATGAGTCCATGCACTGGAGAGTTTAACCCTTTCAAATCTGGACCTCTCACCCTGGGACTTAGACTTCATTGATTGGTGAATGTCTCTCATGGCCCAGTGTATCTAGGCCAGTTCCATCCATGCTTACGTTATACTCTGGTCATCTTCTCATCATCTCCCCACCCATCACCCATGTACTTCCTCCTACCACCCTCATTTTCCATCTGTGATGCCATAATCAAATACTGTCATTGGTGTACCAATGGAAATGGTGTGTCAATCAGCTCACCTATAGCTCCATGCGGCTTCCCCAAGACATTCCAAGCCAAACCTCCTGTCCTCCTCTCTATAGGTTGTCATTCCCTACCAGAATGTGAGCTCTTTGAGAACAGGAATTCTCACTAGCATTTGATACAGTGCTTCCAACAAAGAATACATTTAATACGTGCTTTTTCATTCTTTTGCCTTTCATGTAATAGTCTAGCTATCTATGTTAGTGCCAAGTTCCATTACTAAACTCTAAGCTCCTTATGTTCAGGGACAGTATCTTATCTCAACTTTGCATCTCCCCAGTGCTCTGCACACAGTAGATACATTTTTTTAAAAAAAAAAATGCCTGTTATAAGTATTTCTATGTGTTGGCAGAATGCCCATGCCAATGAAGTCACAGATCTTTTTAATATATTGAAGAGAGGGTCCTTCACTCTCCCTCAGCAATTACTTTAGTTCAGGAAATATTTTTTCTTTTTCTTGAGAGCACCTGATATCTCCTCCCTCCAAGCAGAAAGGTTGGAGACAATGAGAAGAGAACACTACATCCATTTTCAGAGACAGTCTCTATCTCGAAGGTTTTTGCTTAATTGTATAATGGGGTGAATAATAGGAGATCACAATAGTGACACAATGGCTCTAATTTTTATAAATTTGACTCAGTTTATATATATGAGAAATGAGGCCTTTATCAGAGAAACTTGCTTTAAAATTTTTTTTCACAGTTATGATTGCTAACTGTATTTCGGGGGGAAATACATATCATATTTCCCCCTGTTTATTCTATTCTCTCTTTTCACCCTGTCCCTTCTCCCTCAAAAGCATTTTGCTTCTGACTACCCCTCCCTCAATCAGCCCCATTTCCCCTTCTTTTATCCCCTTCCCTTCCTACTTTCTTTTGGAGAAAATAGATTTCCATACCCAATTGAGTGTGTGTGTTATTTCCTCTTTGAGCCAATTTTGACGAGGGTAAGGTTCAAGCATTCCCCATCACCTCCTTCATCTTCCCCTCCCCGATAAAAGCTCTTTCTTACCTCTTTTATGTGAGATAATTTACCCCATTCTACCTCTCCCTTTCTCTAGTGCATTCCTCTTTCTCATCCTTTAATTTTATTTTTTTTTAGCTATCATCCCATCATATTCAACTCACACCTGTGCCTTCTGTCTTTACATATGACTTCTAACTGCCCTACTAATGAGAAAGTTCTTATGAGTTACAAGTATCATCTTCCCATGTAAAAATGTGAACAGTTTAACCTTATTAAGTCTCTTATGATTTCTCTTTCCTGTTTACCTTTTTATGTTTCTCTTGAGTCTTGTATTTGAAAGTCAAATTTTCTATTCAGCTCTGGTCTTTTCATCAGGAATACTAGAAAGTCCTCTATTTCTTTGAATTTCCAGTTTCCTCCTGAAGGATTATACACAGTTTTGCTGGGTGGATGATTCTTGGTTGTAATCCTAGCTCCTTTGCCTTCCAGAATATCATATTCTAAGCCCTCAACTCCTTTAAGGTAGAAGCCACCAAATCTTGTGTTATCCTGACTGTGGCTCCATGATACTTGAATTGTTTCTTTCTGGCTGCTTGCAATATTTTCTCTTCAACCTGGGAGCTCTGGAATGTGACTATAAGATTCCAGGGAGTTTTCCTTTTGGGATCACTTTTAGGAGGTGACCAGGGGAGTTTTTCAATTTCTATTTTACCCTCTGGTCCTAGAATATCAGGGCAGTTTTTCCTAATAATTTCTTTTTTAGTTAATTAATTATTTTTTTAGTTTACAACTCTCAGTTCAACAAGTTTTTGAGTTCCAAATTTTCTCCCCCTCTTTCCCCTCCAAGACAGCATGTAATCTGATATGGGTTTGACATATACCTTCACGTTAAACTTATTTTCCCAATGGAATTATAACCAATGAAATGAACCATGAGAAAGATGTAACAAAACCAAAAATAAAATAATAAAAAAAAGGAGAGAGAGCAAATAGTTTGCTTCAATCTGCATTCAGATTCTGTAATTCTTTCTCTGGATGTGAATAGCCTTTTCCATCATGAGTCTTTTGGAGCTGTCTTAGAACCTTGCATTGTTGAGAAGAGCCAAGTCTATCAAAGTTAATCATCACAGAAGCAATGTGTCCATGGTTGTGTGCAATGTTCTCCTGGTTCTGCTTCCTTCACTCATCATCAGATCATATAAGTCTCTGCAGAGTCTTCTGAAGTCCATCTGTTCCTCATTTCTTATAGCACAATAGTATTCCATTATATTCAAATACCACAATTTGTTTAGCCATTCCCCAATTGATGGGCATCCCCTTGATTTCCAATTCTTTGCCACCACAAAAAGTTGCTATAAAGATTTTTGTACATATAGGTCCTTTCCCCTCTTGTATGATTTCTTTGGGATACAGCCATAGAAGTGGTATTGCTGGGTCAAAGGGTATGCACATTTTATAGCTCTTTGGGCATAGTTCCAAATTGCTCTCCAGAATGGTTAGGTCAGTTCACAATTCGACCAACAATGCAGCAGTGTTCCAGTTTTCCCACATCTTCTCCAGCATTTATCATTTTCCTGTTTTGACATGTTAAACAATCTGACAGGAGAGATGTGGTACCTAAGAGCTATTTTGATTTGCATTTCTCTAGTCAATAGTGATTTAGAAATTTTTTTTCATATGACTATAGATATCTTTAATTTACTCCTCTGAAAACTGCCTGTTCATATCCTTTGACCATTTCTCAATTGGGGAATGACTTGTATTCCTATAAATTTGACTGTTTCCTGTATATTTTAGAGATGAGGCCTTTGTCAGAGACACTGGTTGTAAAAATTCTTTCCCAATTTTCTGTTTCCCTCCTAATCTTGGTTGCATTGGTTTTGTTTGTACAAAAACTTTTCAATTTAACATAATCAAAATTACCCATTTTGCATTTTGTAATGCTCTCTATCTCTTGTTTAGTCATAATTCTTCCCTTCTCCATTAGTCTGACAGGTAAACTATTCTCTTCTTTTCCAAATTGCTTATAGTATCAGCCTTTATATCTAAGTCATGAACTCATTTTTTTTGAGGTTATGGGCTATCTTTTTTTTTAATTTTTTTATTTTAATTTATTTTTGACATGTTTGGTTTTCAGCATTGATTTTCACAGGCGTTTGAATTACAAATTTTCTCCCCATTTCCTCCCCCCCACTCCAAGATGGCGTATACTCTGGTTGCCCTGTTCCCCAGTCTGCCCTCCCCTTCATCTCCCCATTCCCCTCCCATCCCCCTTTCCCTTCCTTTCTTGTAGGGCAAGATAAATCTCTATGCCCCATTGCCTCTGCATCTTATTTTCTAGTTGCATGAAAAAAAAACTTTTTTACTTTTGAATATCTATTTTTTAAAAACCTTGAGTTCCAAATGTCATGAACTCATTTTGACTTTATTTTGATATATGGAGTAAGATACGGGTCTATGCCCAATTTCTGCCATGCTATTTGCCAGTTTTCCCAGCAGTTTTTGTGAAATAGTGAGTTCTTATCATAGAAGCTGGACTTTTTGGGTTTATCAAAGAATAGATTACTATAGTCATTGGCTACTGAGTCTTGTGTATCTTAATCTATTCCACTGATCCACCACTCTGTTTCTTAGCCACTACCAAGTAGTTTTGATGATTGCTGCTTTATAATACAGTCTAATATCTGGTATGGCTAGACCTCCTTCCCTAGCATTTCTTTTCACTAATTCCCTTGATATTCTGGATCTTTTGTTCTTCTAGATGAATTTTGTTATTATTTTATCTAGCTCTATAAAATAATTTTTGGTAGTTTGATTGGTATGGCACTAAATAAGTAAATTAATTTAGGTAAAATTGTCATTTTTATTATATTAGCTCAGCCTAGCCACAAACAACTGATGTTTTTCCATTAATAAATGGATCTGACTTTATCTGTGTGAGAACTAATAATTTCTTGAAAGATGATGTCAAAGATCTTTTTGATCATGGCTTTCAGATAATCCAATAATTTTTAAATTATCTCTCCTGGATCTATTTTCCAGGTCAGTTGTTTTTCTAATGATATATTTTACATTTTCTCCTAATTTTCATTCCTTTGGTTTTACTTTATTGTTTCTTCATGTTTCATAAAATTATTAGCTTCCACTTGCCCAATTCTAATTTTTAAGGAATTATTTTCCTCAGTGAGCTTTGTACCTTGTTTTCTATTTGGCCAATTCTGCTTTTTAAGGAATTATTCTCTTCAGTTGAATTTTTCTATATCTTTTTCTATTTGTCCAATTCCACTTTTCAAGGCATTCTTCTCTTCGTTGGATTTTTGTGCCTCTTTTACCATTTGGCCTAGTCTGTTTTTTAAGGTGTTGTTTTCTTCAGCATTTTTTTGTGCCTCCTTTACCAAGCTGTTGACTATTTTTTTCACAATTTTCTTGCACCACCCTTATTCTTCTTCCCAATTTTTCCTTTACCTATCTTGCTTGAATTTTAAAATCCTTTTTAAAGATGTTAGGATTTTAGAATTTTTAGGATTTAGGATTTTAAAAAGCTCTTCCACAGCTTGAGATCAATTCATATTTTTCTTTGAGGCTTTGGATGTAGGAGTTTTGACTTTATTATTTTCTTCCAAGTATGTGTTTTGATCTTTCTGTAGTAAATTCTTTTCTGTTGTTTGCTCATTTTTCCAGCCTATTTCTTGACTTTTAACTTTTTTTGCTAAAGTTGGGTTCTGCTTCCAGGGTGGAGGGCACATTTTCTCAAGCTTCATGGGTTTTGTGTAGCTATTTTTAGAGCTAGTTCTGGGGGTCTGTAAGCTTTCAGTTCTTCCAAGTGGTATGATCTAGAGAGAAGTGTGTTTACTCCTCTCCTGGCCTGTGTTCTTATCTGTGGGTGACCAGAAGCACCCTTTTTTGCCCTGGAACTGTGACCAGGGTCTCTGCTTCACCACGGCTACAAACCCTGGTGTGCTAGTGTTCTTACTCACCCTGGGACTGCCATCCAAGACTATGACCCAGATCCAAGAATAGGCAAAGCAACAGAGTCCTGCCCCTAGTGCCAGCCAAGAGACTCTGTAATCTACTTCTGACAAGTTGTTTGACCCTCCTTACCATCTGTGGGCCAAGAGCTCCAGAAACAGCTCCAGTTGCTGCTGATTCAGTCACTTCCAAAGCCTACTCCTGGTTTACTGGGACCTGGTCTGTGCTGGACTTAACTCTCACCCTAGTGCCACAGACCTTTCCTGCTGACCTTCTAAATTGTCTTAGGCTGGAAAAATTTTTACCCCATTCTTTTGTGGGTTCTGCCACTCCAGGATTTGTTTTAGGGCATTATTTATAAGTGTTCTATAGGTTTTGGGGAGAGCTCAGGGGAGTCCCTGCCTTTTCTCTGCCATCTTGCTCCACCTCCACCCCCACTTCCCTACCATATTAATCCTGCCTCACTAACTCAGTTCATAAAAATTCCGAAAGCAGAGTTAGGCAATTGCATATTTTTAAAAAAATATTCCTGTGATTCAATTTTAATAGAGTAAAAGCAATCCTCACTCATATATCCATTATGATGTCTGTTTTTTCACAACAACCCGGTGAGATGAGCTATCTCCACTTCATACATGAATTTTAGACTTGGGTTACTGACTCAAGTTCACATAGATAGCATGTGCCAGAGTCCAGCCTCGAGTTAGGGTCTCATTCCCATTCTTGCCCTTACACTGCACTGTCTTTTCATTTCATTGATCACGTGACCTCTGAAGTCCCTTTCAGCTCAAGATCTATAGCACTATGATTTAAGAAGAAGGTGTTTCATATTGTGAATTTTCAAAGTAATTGAAGCATACTCCCTTAAACACCAAAACTGTTTTTTTTTTCCTGCAAGTTTGATTAGGAACTCTTTTAAGAATCTTGGGTTTTTAGAGACTATCTGGTCGAGGGGTTCTCAACCTCTTTTTTTTTCCATATCATCAGAACTCTTTGGTAGTCTAGTGAAGCTTATGAACCAATTCTCAGAATTATTTTTTTGTCAAGTAGCCTAATTTGTTTTTTATATTTACTTTTGATTTTTAGTTTACAATACTCTGTTCCACAGGTTTTTGAGCTCCAAATTTTCTTCCCCTCTTTTTCCTCCCCTCTCCACCCCAAGATGGCATGTAATCCAATATAGGTTCTACACATACTTTCACATTAAACTTATCTTCACAATAGTCAAGCTGTAAAGAAGAATTATAACAAATGGAATGAACCATGAGAAAGAAGAAACAAAACCAAAAAAGAAAAAAAGGGAAAAAAAAGAGAGAGCAAATAGTTTGCCTCAATCTGCATTCAGATTCCATAATTCTTTCTCTGGATGTGCATTGCTTTTTCCATCATGAGTCTCTTGGAGCTGTCTTAGAACCTTGCATTGCTGAGAAAAGCCAAGTCTACCAAAGTTAGTTATCACACATTCCGTGTGTCTGTAAATTGTGTATAATGTTCTCCTGATTCTGCTCCCCTCACTCAACATCAGATTACTTAAGTCTTTCCAGGTTATTATGAAGTCTGTCTGCTCCTCATTTCTTATAACACAAAAATAGAATTATTCTTTTAAAATTCATAATTAAAAGAAATGTTAAATTTTAGTTACAGGTTAGTTAAAACAAAGAAGTAATTTTTATTCCATCCAAGTATACAGATCTCCTAAAATCTACATCTCCCTTTCTGGTCCATGGATCACCAAGTTAAGAATCCTCAATCTAGTCAAATCTTCTCATTTCGCTTATGAGGAAACTTAAACTGAGAAAGATGACTTGCCCAAGGTCACTCAGGTAGTAAGGGACAGAAATAGGATTTGAATCTTAGTTCCCTGACTGAAATCCAGCACCATCTCCACCAAAGGTAAATCCTTCAATTAGACCTTGTCCTTGCTTGAGTTCTCAGAGTCTTCATTACAGGCATCAGTTGTGCTATGATCTAGTGAATGATACCTGGAACCATTCAATGTGGTGCTTCTTGCCTCCACACTAAATGACCTAATTGTGTACTTTTTCAGTTGTCATATCTACATCTTATAGCTTTTGTATCTTCTCCCTCATCAACAGCATGGCATCTACAACCTTGTATAAGCAATTAAATCCCATTGCTAGTTAGCTTCCTGTGAAGCAGTTGTGAGGAAAATGGTGTTGGCCTTGGTGTCAGGAAGACTTGGGTTTGAATCCCAGTCTGATTTTTAAAAATTAATTTTTATTGTTTTTCAATTATCAAGCATTTGTTTTCTTTCTCTCATCTCCTCTTCCTATTGAAAACAAACAAAACGAAGATTCTTGTAACAAGTAGGCATAGTCAAGCAAAACAAATTCCCTTATTGACCATGTTTTAAAAATTGTCTCTTTCTGCATGACTAAAGAGGTTGGTAGGATTTTTCATCATCTGTTCTCTGGAATCTTAGTTAATCATTACATTGATCTGAGTTTTTAAGTCTTAGAAAATATTTTTTTCATTGTCGTTTTACTATAGATAGTTCTTTTGGTTCTGCATCAGTACATATACAACTTAGCAGCTTCCTCTGAAACGTCTCTTTCATCATCTCTTGCAACACAGTAGTATTCCATTGAATTTATTCATCCATTCCCCAAATGATAGGCACCCAGGTCTGATACTTATTGACCATGTGACTATGAGCAAATCACTTAATCTTGCTCATATGTTAAATAAGGATAATAATGTTAGAACTTCCCAGGGCTCTCAAGAAGTTCAAATTTGATCATGTATGCAAAATGTTTTATAAATGTTAAAGTGTTATATAAACCAATATTATTCTCTGGATTTGTGTGCAATAGACCACGTTTCTGTGTGTCTCTTGTAATCCCTCCATGTCAATCAAATCAAATCCCTCCATGTCAATCAATCAAAAGGAAAGCACCTTTTGATTTCCTATTTCTAATTTCCTGAGGGTAGGGAATCCAGATAATGAGAATTGTACGTGAAATAAGAATACATAGTTTCTCAGTGAAGGATTGAAGGATCTCTTCTAAGAATAAATGTTAATGAATGGTCTTTGTAACAGCCAATTTTGCTGTTTCAGGAATTTTGGGCCACTCCCAGGTTCTTGGCTGTTCTCCAGATAGGTGAGGTGTCTATTTAAGTGACCCTTGGATTGATGAGGTATTAACTACACTTGTCTTTCGACATTGTACAAACACAAAAAATCCAGAGTCTGTAATCAAACTTCATGGCACTTAAAACTTGTTTGAGCAATTAAATCCCATCTAAACAAGCTTCTCATGAAATCTTTGTGAGGAAAATAATATTTGCAAAACTGAAATTTCAATAGGGTATCAAAAATGGAGTCTATAGACAAGATTCTTTAGAAGTCTGATTGTGCAGTATGTCTTTGTGTATAAATATGTGTGTACATATTTGGCCTTTTCTCAGGCTTTTTTCTTCTCATACAATCAAACTGAAATAGACTCACTTGTTATTATAAATAACTTAGACATAAACACTATTTTTCTATTTTACTTTGTTATACCTTTGATATTTCTGAAAGAGTTAGTCTCCCTGACTACTTTCTGTCCTTTCTGATTCATACTGTACTGGTACTATATTAGTTTCCTAAAATACCGTTTTTACCAAGCTACTTCATGGCTCAGGAACTCACTGTGGCCCCCTAGTGTTTGTTCAGTGCATTAAATTCAAGCACATCTACCTGACATTCTAAATCCTTGTAATCTGGTACTATCCCCAATTTGTTTTTCCCAAACACATAAGCTTCAATGAATAGAATATAATTCAGTCAAATAAGCATTTATTAAGTGCCTACTAAGTGCAAGGTACTGTGCTAGGAATTGGTAAAATGAAAATCAGTCCATGTTGTCAAGGGGCTACTGTAAGGATACAGCATGTTACCAAGGTAGTCTCCTTGTTACTCTTTCCACACAGTCTTTACACACACATTCATTACTTGTACTGCTTCTACAACTTTAAATGCTCTCTCTAGCTTCCTCTATGTCTATCTGAATCTACTACTCCTTTAAGATTGAACTTGAATTTCTACCTCCTCTAAGAAGTCTTCCCCAACTCCTCAAGTCTACACTAACTTCTTCCTTCACTGAACACTTACTGCATTACAATTATGATAGCTAACATTTACATAGTGCCTACTATTTACCAGGTACTGCACCAAGCATTTTTACAAATATTCCCAAATTTTTATCTTCACAACAAGCTGGGGAGTTGGTATTACTATTATCTCAATTTTACAGTTGAGGAAATTGAGGCAAACAGGTTAAGTGACTTATCTAGGGTCATACAGCAGTAAGTGTCCGAGGTCATATTTGAATTCAGGTCTTCCTGACTCAATAGACCAATCCAAGGTCAATTGTGCTACCTATCTGCATTCTGAGTCTACACCACAGTTCAGCTCATTTTTTTCTTCAGTTGGTTCATATTAGTGCTGTTTTTCCACAGTCAGATGATAAACTCCTGAAGATAGTGTCACTTCTTGTAATTCTCTTCTATCCCTTGCATAGTTTTGGTTTATAGGATTGTAGGATTTAGAGATAGAAGGACCATAAGATTTTACTGATGAAGAAACTGAGGCCCAAAAGGTGCACACAGGTACAAAATAGAAGAGATGAATTTGAACTCATATCCTCTGATTCCAAATCCACCACTATTTCCACTATGCTACACTGTCTCTGTATTGAGGCACTGCAGATACTTGCTAATTGATCTATTTTCCCCAATCTGTCAATATCCTGTGATTTCATAAGCATGGGAATTCCCTCCACTCATCTCTCCAATAGCTTTAGAATGGTGCCTAAAACTCATGGAGATTATGACTCTTACTTAGGTAGGAAGTGTAGAGGCAGAATTAGAATCCAGGTCTTTCTGACTCCAAGTATAGTACTCTAGCCTCTTCACCATATTGTGCCTTCCAAAACATTTCTTCTTGGAAATATTCGCTCAGAATACTTCCATTGCCCATACTGAAGGTATAGAGACCAAAAGAGTTTTTAAAGTAGGCTAAGTCTATTTAGTTTGTGGTGGTTTGTGCATAGCACTTCCAGGCATGGGAGTGATTCATGAACTAGAGCTAGCAAAAATCTTGTCAATCCTACCATTCAGTAAAGTCACAAGGTACTTTTCCACTAGCCTTATTCTCATCTCTGTCATTTCGCTTCACTGTGGCTTTACAAAAAATCACCAGTCTTCTTTTTCTTCTGTGCAATTTATTCGCATGTTTGATGTTTGTGAATTCCAGAGAAGAAACATTGGAGCCCCCTAGCGTTTGGACATGGCAGGAGGTGGCTCTTGTGATTGCTGGTCTCTCGATGCCCATGGATGAAACCAATACAGATAGCTGGTTAATCTATTCATCTTTGAAATGCTTTGTTCCTTCTTCAACGTGTGATTCTACCACTATCCCTGCAGCAATCAAGTTTTATAGTAAAATGTTATCTTTAAGTTCTGCTCAGCTTTCTAAGGTATAAACATTTCCCCATTCAGAATGCCACAAGGCATTTGTAAATCAATCTTTGAAGATTAAAAGGGAGAAAGATCTTACTCGGTTAAAAAAAACAGTCCTTTTAAATAAATACTCTATTTCTGAATAAATCAATATTCAAATTTTGTTTTACCCAAAGATGAAATTGATCTAGTCCATTAATAGAAAACTGAAAGGCTAAAATTGACTGAACATCACTTCCTCTGTTTTACCCAAAGAATGCATAAAGGAGTATTTGTAACTGGACAGGAAATGCTAGAATACATGCAGTGAAGTATATTATAATATAGTCTCACTGTAGAGAGAAATAATCATTTTTTAAAAAAAGAATCTTTGAAAGTTTTTTTTTCACTCTTTGTTCTGAGATCCTACAAAGATATTATTACCAACCCCCATTGTTTTGCTTATTTGAAGAAATAATTCATGGTTCTTTCAATTTTCCCAATAGTGCAACACAGTCCATCAGTTGACATTCCCCAAATTCTGTAACTGCCTGACTTTCCCAACTACTTATTCATAATGGAAATAACGGAAGTAAATAGCATATCCTACAGAGGTACCTACAGTACAATAGCTATCTCCTGATCACCCAAAGTAGAGGGAGAACAAAGCCCAGCATAAGTACCGAGAGAAGAAATATGACATGGAATGTTCTGCTCCCTCATTCCCACCTCTTAGCTTCCTTGGCTTCTTTCAAGGCTAGTGGATTCCTCTCTGAGATTACCTTCCTTCTATTCTGTATATTCCTTTTATATATTTAGTCATTTGCATATTGTCTCCTCTATTAGAATGGATGCTTCTTGAGGGCAGGCATTGTTTGTTTGTTTAGCCTTTCTTCATATGGCCAATGCTTAGCACACTGTCTGGCACAGAGTAAGCCCTTAATAAGTGCTATAGATTGACTGACTGAAATGGGCCAGATGCATTAGCTTTGGCAGTCCTATTCACAGCCCCATTTGATCTTTCTTTTTCCTTCCTTCCTTCTTTCCTTCCTTCCCTCCTTCTTTCCTTCCTTCCCTCCTTCCTTCCCTCCTTCTTTCCTTCTTTCCTTCCTTCCCTCCCTCCTTCCTTCCTTCCTTCCTTGCTTCTTTCCTTCCTTCCCTCCTTCCTTCCCTCCTTCCTAGTTTATTTTACACATAAAACCTCACATTCTTGCTTTAGAGATCAAGAAAAAAGTTGTTTTTAATTTGGTACCTATTAAGCATTTTCTTTTCTGCAAGCACTAGCTTGCAGTCCTATTCACAGCCCCATTTGGTCTTTTTTTCCCCCTTCCTTCTTTCCTTTGTTCCTTCCTTCCTTCTTTGCATAAGCAAATAGAAAAGCTTTATGATCTCTGTTTAATCACTTGTAATGACCTGCACCTTGCTAATTCATATCCACAGGAACTTTGTCCTATACTAGAAAGCTTCCAAGTATCTTGGTAATTACTTTGAACTTCATGCTCCCTCAGCATCACTACAGTTGGCCTCGAGGTTTGAACTAGAGTGTTCCTAAGTTCAAATCCAAACTGCTTATGTTTGTCAATCATTAAAAGTCATAACTATAATGATCACTGACATTTACACAAGATTTAAAGTTCACAAAGCACTTTATATTCATTATCTCAATTTAATCTCGTTACACTGGTATTATTATTCCTGTTTTATAGGAAGGAAAGTCAAGGTTAGAGTTTAATAAGTGGCTTTACCACAATTACCCAATTAGTGTCAGAGGTAGAATCTGACTGGAGGTTTTCTTTCTAAGTCCAATACACTATCCACTATGCCTTTCTATCTCTCGATACAATATGCCTGTATGTCACGATCCAATATAGATCATACTTTTGGGTGCTAGACAGAATTCTCTACCAATGATAACTTTCTGAGTTTTTCTGAATCAACTACTAAGATAATAAAAATTGTGGCATAGTAGAAAGAACACTGGATTAGTAGTCAGGAGACCTAGGTTCAAATCCAGCCTCAGACATTTACTAGCTGTGTGACTTTGGACAAGTAGGTCATTTAACCCTGATTACCTCCCAAAGAAAGCAATAGGAAAATAATGAGTTCTGTTTTGAATATGTTGAACTTGAGATATTTATGCAAACTCCAGGTCAAAATATCCAATAGGCAGTTTGTGATGGTGGATTGGAGCTCATGAGGGGGACCAGAGCAAAATATACAGATGTGGTAGTCACCCACAGGGAGATGACTGTTGAACCCATGGGATCTGACTAGGTAACTAAGTGAGACAAAGTTGAGAGAGAAAAGAGAAGAAAACCCAGGAGAGGAACCTGGGAGGTGGGGGTGGCATTAATTCTTAGAGGGCATGGCATGGCTGATGAGTCAGCAAAGCAGATTGAAAAGGAGTGGTCAGATTGGTGGGAGGAGAAGCAGGACAGAGCAGTCATGAAAATGCAGAGAGAAGAAGGCATCTAGGAGAAGCTATCAACAGGGTCTAAGGTGGCAGAGATCAAAGGGGAGAATTAAGAGAGATCAGCAGATTTGCCAATTAAGAAATCATTTGGTAACTTTGTTGATAGCAGTTCCAGTTGAGCGATAAGGTCAGAAGTCAGATTCCAGGGCTTTAAGAAGAAAGTGAGAGGAAAAGAAGTATTGTCACTAGTGTAGAGAGCTGAAAAAGGGAGGAAAGATATGAAATGATAGCCAGGGCAGCAGGGTGTAATGAGTAATTTTTAAAGATGGAAGGCATTTGAAGGTGTGTGTAGGTAGTTGCCAAAATGATTTTCCTAGAACATAGGTCTGACCATGTGACCCACTCTACTCAATAAAATCTAGTGGTTCTCTATTACCTTCAGGATCAACTATATAGTGCTCTGTTTGAAATTTAAAGCTCTTCGAAATCTGATCCCTTTCCGTCTTCTCATATTTTATTTCCTACCATGCATTCTACTACACAACTTTGTTGTCATTCAATCATTTTTCATTTGTGTCTGACTTTTCATGATCTCATTTGGTATTTTCTTAGCAAAGATGCTGTAGCGGCTTACCATTTCCTTCTCCAACTCATTTCATAGATGAAGAACTGAGGCAAACAGGGTTAAGTGACTTGCCCAAGGTCTCACAGCTAGTAAGTATCTGTGGCCAGATCTGAACTCAGGAAGATGAGTCTTCCTAACTTCAGGCCCAGCACTCTATCCACTGCACTACCCTACTACGTCAGCCTATTTGCCGTTCTTCATTCATGGCACTCCATCTTCTGAGTCCAAACTCTGTATCGGTTTGCCTTTCAAGCCAGGAATGCTCTCTCTCCTCACCTCTACCACTTAATCTCCCTAGCTACCACCATGACTCACCTCAAATCTCATTTCCTTCAGGAAGTCTTTCTCAGTCCCCTTAGCTCTTAGCTCCTTCTCCTCTGAAATTACCTTTCATTTACTCTGTCTATAGCTTATATGTGCCTAGTAATGTTCATGTAGTGTCCACATTAGAATGTGAGCTTCTTGAGGGCAGGGACTGTTTTTTCCTTTCTTTGTATGCCCAACGTATTCTTATGTACAGTGCATACCCTAGGCATTTTATAAATAAATGCCAGTTGATTTACTGATTGACAGCAGGAAGGAATCAAGAGATAGGGAGAAATGGAAGATTAGAAAGAGCACAGATGAGAATTGGTAGCAATATGCTGGAGTTAATGGGAGGGGATGGAATTAAGTGCACATGAAGAGGGGCTGCATTGAGCAAAGAAAAGGACACTTCATCAAAGACTGGAGGAAAGGAAGAAATGATAACGGGTCATGTCAAGGGGTTGGGAGATGAAAAAGAAGGGAGCAGAGAGAGCTCACAGAAAATAACCTCAATTTGGCTTGTTTTTTTTCAGCAAAGGATGAGGCAAAGACCTCTCAGCTGAGAAGGTGGGGGGGTGGAGTGTTGGAAGTTTGAGGAGAGAAAAGATTTGGAAGAGCTGCCATCAAGGATGGGATAGAATCTCAATTATGGAGGAGTAGAAAAAAAAGCCTTATCCAGTTGAAATTTTTAAAAATTAAGGTTTTTTATTGTTTAGCAAGCATTTTTTTCTCCCTCCCAACTCCCTCCCTCCATCAAATTAAAACAAAACTCTTATAACAAATAGGCATAATGAAGAAAAACAAATTCCCACATTGGTCATGTCCAAAAATGCATCTTATTGTGTTGTTTAATATATCGCCACTATATCAAGAGATGGGCAGCATCCTTCCTTATGGATCCTTTGGAATCATGGTTGGTCCACTGATCAAACGTTTTACTAAGTCTTATAATTACTGATTTCGTATAATAAAATTGCTCATCTTGTAGAATAAATTGTTCTGATTCTGTTCACTTCACTCTGCATCGATTCCCGTAAATCTTCCCAAGGTTCTCTAAAATGATCCTTTTTGTCATTTCTTATAGCTTAATAATATCTCATCCAACAATTCATACGCAATAATTTATTTAACCACTCCCCCAGCTTATAGGTAGCTCCTTAGTTTCCAGTTCTTTGCCACCACAAAAGAGTTGCTATCAAAATTTTGATACAAATGGGAGTTTTGCTGGCAGTTTGCAGCCTTCAGGCATTGAGTTTGATGCCTCTGCAAATCACATTGCCTTTCATAAGACAGTATCTCTAAGGGCCCTTCCAGGTTTAAAATACTCATTTTATAATTTTCAAAATTCTATAAACATCTTGCCTCTACTACTATACATTCTGTCTTTCCTTCAAGGGCAAGATCAAATTCTACTTCCTCTTGAAGCCTTCCTTGAATATTCCCTCCTTGATATCTCTGCCCTCTTCACTCCTATAGCACTTCTATTCTTTGCCACACAACATAACATGCATGTGTGATTGTGTCTTGTTCTGTATTAGTCCACGTGCTAGTCTACTATTTCCTAACTAGATGCAGGCTCATTAAAAACAAGGGCTACATCTGTATAACTCTTTGCTTTTTTAAGGGAGCAGCTAGGTGGCACAGTGGGTAGAACACTGGGTCTGGAGTCAGGAAGACCTGAGTTCAAATGTGACTCAGACACTTACTATCCGTGAGACTCTATGCAAGCCCAATGTGCCTCAGTTTTCTCATCTGTAAAACAGGAGTAACAAAAGCCCCTACTTCCTGGGGTTATTGTGAAAATTAAGTGGGATAATATTTGTAAAACACTTAGCAAAGTGCCTGGCACATAGAAAGTGCTATATAGGGGGCAGAGCCAAGATGGCTGCATGAGAACAGCATCTTATCGAAGCTCTCTCACGAGTTCTGTCAGATTCCTATAAAAAAGTGAATCTGAGCAGATGTGAGAGAGTTAGAAACCATGAGAAGTCTGAGTGGTGCAAATTTCCCAGCCAGGAGAGTCTGAAAGACTGAAGGAACGAATCTGTAGGCTAGGAGAGCGCTCAGCGTGCAGAGCTCCTCCAGACGGAACCAAAGAGGAAGCGGCTGGCCCGGAAACCCACGTGGGAGACAGGCTGGGAGAAAGCTGGGTGCCTGAAACCAGCGGAGATCCCCAGGCCTTCCAACACAGGACGGCACTCTGTGGAAGCAAAGAGAGGCAGCACAATGCCACCAACCGTGAGATACCAACTCCTGAGGCTTGCAGCCCAAAGGTATGAAATGTTTCTTGAACTTCCGGGGGACATAAAGGCCAGGTAAATGCCTCTAATCCCTCCCCTCCCCACCCAGAGAATTCCTGGGCGGGGGGAGGGAAGAATGCTGGAACAAAGGAGATAGAAGTGGGGCTTCAGTGGCCAATTAGTGGGAGTACCTGAAACCCAGAGGGGCAGAGCCAGCAGGGGTCAACACCAGGAGCCCAGACATACTCTTGCTGCCCTAGGGGAAGTGCCAGACACCCAGCTCAAACAACAAAGAGCTGAGACCATTGCTGAAGAGCAACAGTGCTGGAGAACAACCCCAGGGGAAGAGGAGATTTCAGGCAGCCAGACCCCCTCCCCCACACCTAAGGAAACTGAAGACTATAATTCACAAAGCCAACAACGAGACTCACAATCCCCAGAATAAGAAAGCTGGGACAGTGAGCCCTGAGCCCCAAAAGCAGAAATTTATTGTAAAGCCAGGAAAAGGCTAACCAACATGAAGAATACAAAAAAACCGAGGACCATTGATTCTTTTTATGGAGACAGGCAGGATCAAAATACCAATTTGGAAGAGGATAACAATGACACTATATCCACATCTGATACCTCAAAAGGTAATGTGAACTGGTCT
>CM053624.1:172010289-172038771 GCA_028646595.1 Phalanger gymnotis | reverse complement strand
TATCAAAGAGTAGATTGCTATAGTCATTGACTTCTCCATCTTGTGTACCTATCCTATCCCACTGATCCACAACTCTGTTTCTTAGCCAGTACCAGGTAGTTTTGATGACTGCTGCTCTATAGTACAGTTTAATATCTGGTATGGCTTTGCCATTTTCTTCTCCAACTCATTTTACATATGAGGAAACTGAGGCAAACAAGGCCTTGCCAGGGTCACACAGCTAGTGAGTATTTGAAGTTAGATTTGGATTCAGGAAGGATTTGGATTCCTGACTCCAGACCTGGCACTGTATCCACTGCACCACCTAGGCACCTCTTCATTCAAGGAGGCTTCCTTACAATTAAATTGTGGGTTATTCTTTAGAATTGAGTTCTCCTTCCCTCCTATTTGTCTGAGCTCTGCTTAGGACATGAGATTTGCTGTCAGCATTGGGCCTGTCTATGATTAGTAGAAAAGACTTGGAGTGTTTCCCAGCTGAACAGAGGAATCTGTGGGGTGTGTACATTCTAGTGGGTTATGTTTCCTTCTGCAATTGTGAAGTGTCGTTTGGGATAAGGAAGCATTTGGGACTAAGACTCGGGCATCACGATTCATTTTCTAGATCTATCAGCTAAAATAATGTAAGCATAAAACAAAAATATGACTTTCCTTCGCTCTTATGATTGCTAATGAACTCTAATGAAGAGACTGCTCAATAGAAAAAGCCATTCAGACATCAAGAAGCCTCTCCTCTAGTCAACAGAGGAATCAAACCTGAGCTTCCTCAGCCAATAGGAATTTTCTTGTCTTATTTTTTACTGTGATGATAAATAGTAGTGATAGTCCTGAGGCAAACATCAAAATGGAAATTCGATTTTCCATATCCTGGTGATATTTGAAATGTCAAGGGTTCAGTTGATTTTATGGTTCATAACATTGACCCAACTTTTTGATTCAGCTGAGTTCATTTGAAGTACACAGGAATCATGTGTTTATTGCAGGTGGTTAGTCACGTGTGAAGGGGAGATGTGAGAAGGTATATGACCTATTTGGTGAAAAGTTATAATAGTAACTACTGGCCTTTATATACTGCTTATTATGGCCCAGGGATTGGGAAGGCATCTTACAAACACCATCTCTTTTTTTTCTTTTTGTAGGGGGGAAGGCAGGGCAATTGGGGTTAAGCGACTTGCCCAAGGTCACACAGCTAGGAAGTGTGTCAAGCATCTGAGGCCAGATTTGAACTCAGATCCTCCTGATTCCAGGGCCGGTGCTCTACTCACTGCACACCCTAGCTGCCCCAAAACGTTACCTCTTTTGAATTTTATGACGACTCTGAAAGGTAGGTGCTATTATTACTCCCATTTTACAGGTGAGGAAACTGAGGTTAAGTGACTTGCTCAGGGTCACACAGCTACTAAGTGTCCGAGGTCAGATTTGAGCTCTATCCACTTCACCACCTAGCTGCGCAACATACTTATGGCTGCTTAGGAAAGGTCAAGAATGGTATGACGGATGTTCTTTCTAGGCCCCACATTATTAGAGTGATACTGACAGGAGGAAACTTTCCTTTTTCCGTTAATCTCCACCTCCAGCACGCACAGCGATCTGGGATTACTTATAGTTGTATCCAGCTGAATTGGTCTAATCAAGCAGTTCCCAAACTCTTGGTCTCAGGCTCCCTTTACATTCTAAAAAATTATTGAGGACCCTTCAAAGAGCTTTTGTTTATACGTGTCATATCTATCAATATTTACCATGTATGTTATCTATTTGTCAATATTTGCCATATTAGAAAATTAAAACATCTTAGTATTATCGTGAAAATAGTTTTGACCTTGAGAGCTCCTTGAAGGGGACTTGGAGATCCTCAGGGGTGCCCTAGACCACCCTTTGAGAACTGCTGCTCTAATCAGCCAGTAAAACAAATGCAGATGGAGATGGCACCGCTGCCTATCCCCTTGAATAGGCACAGGATTGAGTAGGAGGAAGTAACTGAGCTAGATCTCAATTGGGAGATTACTCTCCAGCAGTGGCGATTCTTCTGAGATTGCATGACCTGTGACCACAGAGCATCACTAGGAGAATATTTTGGTTAAAGAGTGTGCTATTGCAGCAATCAGGAGCTTGAACCCATTGAAAACATTGAGCTCATTGAAAGCACGCAGTGGTGGGGAGCCTGCAGCCTCGAGGCCTCATGTGGCCTTCCAGATCCTCAAGTGTGGCCTTCTGACTGAATTCAAACTTCACAGAACAAATCTCCTTAATAAGCTCACTCTTTAATCAAAATATTCTCCTAGTGATGCTCTGTGATCACAGGTCATGCAATCTCAGAAGAATCACCATCACAAATGGCCCAATGAGGAAGAAAAAGATGCATAGTGGGAATAAGGAGATTGCAGCATCATGCAAACAATGATTTATACATGACAAAAAAGACAATCTAAAGGGCATATATGACCAGAAAAGGAGATGGGGCCAATAATTTATCAAGAAAGGAAAAACAAAGAGACAGTACCTTATTAGGTACTAATTAAAAAAATAAAGGGAAGCTGTTTGCACATTAGCTAGATCTTCTATGGAGGATTTGGAAAGGCATGGAGGAGAAGTTCAGAGGATGAGAAAGCTTGCAAGGGTGGTGACTTGCATTGGTGGAGGGAATACCTACATCAATTGAATTGTGGCTCCACAAAAATATCTAGATATAAATGCCCTTTATTTTTAGAGTGAAACCTTAATAGAATCATATATGCATTTCTGGAGTCTTCAGTGAAAGAGTCAGAGGAAAAATATGAAGTTCAGTAGAAAGTTTTTAACAAAAAGATGGTTAAAGAAATGGAAAGGTTAGGATGAGGAAAAGGTTAAAAGAATCAACCTTCCTCAGCCTGGAGAAGAGAAGACTGAGAAGGGGTTTTGTTAAATAATCATCTTTGAATTTTGTGAGAGATTCTTTCCCAGAAGAGCGGCCATCTGCTCTCAAAATGAGATGAAAGGAGCCTAGACTGCCCCAGGAATTATTTAATTTATACAGAAAAGCTTTCTTGCAGTGGAACTTTGATCAACATTGGAAGAGTAAGGCGACTGCAGTATCTCTCTGCTTTTAAAAACAACTTCCCCTAGCTCAGGAAGGTGGAAAGCCAGGTATGATCCTGTATTGCTGTTGTTCATCCTTCATTCTCAAAGAGAACCAACGGCATTGGTCTAAGCCAGCTGCTTTTCCCATCTTTCTTTTATTCAATGCCATGTCTATCTCCTATAGTAGCATATCTGGGTTTTGCCTAAAGCTCTATGGACAGGAGTAGCTTATCCTATCATAGAAAAAGAGGCAGATTTGGAATTGGAATACCTTGGTTCAGATGTTGGTTCTACTATAATGTGCACCTTTAGATAAATCGCTTAACCTCTCTAGGCTTCAGTTTCCTCATCTGTAAAATGAACTAGATGATCTCTAAGGTCTCTTAAAGCCAGGGGTGTGCTGGAGCCAGATTGTAAATTTACAGTGTGAGCATTTACGCCTCAGAAATTGGCAAACACTAAAAGCCAGGGCTTTATTATTGAAAAATTGATGGAGAAAATGTTAATAATGAAGGTGGAACTTAAAAATGTGATGTGGGTATATATTTTTTTCAGAGAGTTGGTTGTTAAGCATTTACCAGCACGTTCCTGCTTATCGCTCAACCTCCGAGTTCCTATGATCTTGGGTTAAGGGACTTCAAGCCCTCTTCGTCAAAATGAAAAGATCACTTTTTACCCTTCATGGAATTAATTAGCTACTGGGCAGGAACAATTCTTTGGCTTTAAAACATTCAGCAGTGTAGAGTATCTCCTAGAATTTAAACCTGCGGGAGAAGCTGTGACACAAAATTGGTATTTTTCACTGAAATTAGATAAGATGGCAATGAGAGAAATGATTATTTCTCTGTCTTATATTAATAACCATTTACTGTTGGGGAGATCCAGGATTTTTTCCTTCCTATTTCCTCATTCTCTACTGGGACAAATCAGCCTCTGAAGAATACTACTGATAATGAGATTGGATTTAACATTCTCCTCAACCTTATTCAGACCCCTCCGAACTGGGAAAGTTCAGATCTGATCAAAACATAAAGAGACTTTAGTTTAGGTGAAATCTAGCCCATTGCACCCCAGTCAGGCAGCTCCGAGTGGAAGTGGACCCCCTTTTCAGTGCTTCTTAAAACTGTGGGTCATGACCCCATATAGGGTTGAGTAATTGAATGGGAGGATCACAAATGATTTGGCAACAGTAAAAGGTTTCTGAACATGCAACGACCAAAAATGAATTCAAAATCAAAAACATAATGAATGGCAGTGGTTGTCCATGTTGCATTGTGTCCCTTCACTGCAGCCTTGGTTCTGAGCACACAACACTTGCACTGTGCATGCCATCACACCACACATTGCCAACAAACACTGCCAGAAACACCTCGGCTCAGATTTGAGACTGTTGGATGCTATGAATTGCAGTGTTTTTACTGTGCATACAAAGTTTTCTGCTCTTACAGAAACAGAATAATTTAATTATGGAAAATAAAGACTTTTAATATTTTCCTACTGCCATTGCTCAGCATGTAAGTATCAAATGAATATATCTTCAGATTGTGTTAGAATATTTGATTTTAAAAACTGCTGTTATCTCCTTCTTTTACAGAAACATCAGTGTTTAATTGCAGCAAGAAAAGGTAAAGGCCCTTTAATATTTTTCCCACCATCACTACTACATATGTATGTAAGTGTGAACATCAATTTTTTAAATTAAGTACAAACAAGTGTAATCTCATAAACTAAAGCTAGTATTTATTTGAGAAATTATTAGCAATATTAATTTATATTTTAGGACAAACATATTTTTTGGTTATAGATAAGTGGCTAAACTTAGACAGAAGAGGTAATACCTAAATTGACAAGAAAAAGAAAATATGTCAAATCATTTTTGCAATATGGATTTACCTCTAATAATGATGGTGGTATGGAAAAATCTCTTTGCTTAATTTGTAATGAAGTTTTGGCCACAGAGAGCATGAAACCAGCCAAACTAAAATGACATCTTAATACTATGCATGCAGTATATTGCAATAAACCAAAGGAATACTTTGAACAACTTTTAAAATCTTCAAATAAAGAAAACAATGTTTTGAAAAATTTGTTACTATCAATGAAAAGTATTTACTTGCATCTTATGAAACTTCTTATTTTATTGGAAAAATTAAAAAGCCCTCCACAATAGGAGTAGATCTCATGTTACCTGCTGCTATTAAAATGTCAGAAATACTTCATGGGAAAAGGTATCTGGATGAAATTTGTTAAGTTCCTTTATTGAATGCTACTGTTTGAAAGAATTTCTGAAATTAGTAATGACCAATTCCAGCAGCTTATTACAGGCTTAAGGGCAGCCCAAAGTTTGCAATTCAGTTAGATGAAACAACTGACATTTCTAACGTGGCACAGTTATTTACATAAGATATGTTTATAAAGGAAGCATACATAAGGAATTATTGTTTTGTTGCCCCTTGGAAGGGTACACAAGAAGGAAAGATATTTTTCTTAAAGTTGATGAAGGTTTGTAGTGGAAAAATTGCATTGGAATCTGTACAGATGGTGCTGGAGCAAGGATGGGCAAGAATATTGGATTTATAGCAAAAGTTAAAGCTGGTGGCAATGAACATGTCACTTTTACTCACAGTATAATCCATCAGGAAGCACTTTTGGTCAAAAAAAATCACCAGTTAGATGCTGTCCTTCGCAATACTATAAAAATCATTAACTTCATTAAAAGCCGTGCCATTAGTAGTCATTTGTTTTCAAACCTTTAGAAAGACATGGACTCCAAATACAAAAGGTCATTACTACATGCAGAGGCAAGTGGCTCTCAAGAGGGCAAAGTTTCAATAGATTATTGGAATCGAAAGATGATGTTGTTATATTTTGACTGAGCGGAAATCTGATTTTGTTATTTTTTTTCCATAAAGATTTATGGCTTTCAAAACTCTGTTATTTTTCAGATATTAAAAAAATTCAATAATTTAAAAATGTAGCTTCAAGGGGATAAATGTAACATTCATGTTAAAAGACAACATTGAAAGTTTTACTTTTAAAAGTTAACATATGGAAGAACAGAGTGGAATTTTTGTTTTAGAAATGTTTACAGCTACAGATGATTTCATAATTGAAAATAACCTTCCCAAAGATTTAATTGTAAGAGTTATAATTGATCATCTGAAGTGACTGGTGACACAGAAATACTTCCCTTCAAATTTGGATTCTAAAAAACTAGGTGAATTCATAAACCACACTCAATTGAAATCAAAAAGGTCAGTCATCTGCCATTAAAAGTTCAAGAAGAATTTTTCAACTTATCAAGCAACACAGGTTTAAAACCCGTTTCCTAAAAAATTGTTAAATGAGTTTTGGCTTGGAATTAAGACAGAATTTCCAACAATTTCTGAAATGGTCCTAAACATACTTCTGCCATTTTGTACTATGGATTTATGTGAAGCAGCATTCTTAAAATTGACAATTATAAAATCAAAATATCAATCAACTCTGAAAAACATTGAAGATTCTCTACACCCTTCAGTATCAAATATTCCACCAAGATTTAATTCTTTATATAAAAATAAACAAGCACATCTATCTCATTAGTATGCAAACTTGCTTTCATCTTTAATAAATGGTAAAATTATATATATGTACATATATAATATGTATACATATGTGTCAACGAATTGTTTTAAAATAAACTTCTTTATGATTTATTATCAGTAAATATTTGATTTGTATACCTATTTTATATACCTATATGCCTGGGATAAACATTTCTACTGAAAACTTTCCCCTGAAAAGGGATTATGAATAGAAAATGTTTAAGAAACTGTAATGGTAACCAGGATGGGACTTTTTTTTTTACTGTTTTCTCTTTTGGAATGCTAAGGCAATCAAATACTTTTGATGCATCTTGCCTTTCAAATGTAATGGCAAGCAAAGTGGGGTCTTTTGTTTTGGAGTGCTTCTCAGCATTGAGGCAATTGGGTGTCTTAGTCTTGTCTTTGTTTGAAACAAAAGTCATTGATTGGAAACAGTGTATGTGATGTGGTGCTAGTGATTAAAGATCTTCCCCACACCCCTTTTGCTAAGTAGGTGTTGAGCCATCAGGGCCCCGAACAGGGTATATGAGCTCTGAGATTGGCGTTTTGCTTTTGGGCTTTTCACTCATTCGAAGAGGATTGGTGATTTGGCCAGATGAGACTCTGGGTAGCCACAAGACTCTGGGTAGCCGTCAAGAGCCTCCTGCCACTCCCCCCACTTCCCCCCCCCCCCCCGCGCTTTGAAAACCCAGATGCTGGTGCTTTTCTCTTTGATAACTTTATGTATTGCTTGGACAGACAGCTAGAAGCCTGTCTGCTGATTTCTGTTATTTTGCTCTGTTTATATAATTTCTGCTTGTAATTTCTGTTTGTGTTTTCCCTGAAGTTCAGGGTGATGAATTTTTCCCCTGAACTAAGTGAATGATATATTTATATTTAATTAAAGTAAGATTGTCAACCCCTCAAAGTTGCTTTCCTTAGAAAAGCAGATCAAAGAACCTGTGCTAGTAGCCGTCCTGTGTGCTCTTGTTGTTGGTCTTTCAACTCCACAGCTGCTTCTAGTAACATTGTTGTTACAGAAGCCCTGGACTAGATTGCCCTATGTGGGAGTGGTCTGAGTGATCAGTCACATCCCCCAGTCCTTCATTAGAATAGCTCCACCTCTCATTATAATATTTATTTTCTCATTAATTGTTAACTAATCAGAGTTGATTGTTGCCTGTCAGGGGCATCTACTCTTCCAAGGGCATACAAGCATCAAGAAGCCACCATGATGGATCTTTTGGTTTATGAGAGATGACCATCCTTTTATTAATTACTCTCTAGCCATAATTAATAAAGTGATTATCAAGAAATTATGTGTCTCAAACTTTTTATATGTCACACAGTGTTGGTTTCTCTTGGTCTTGAGAAAAATGCTATAGGCCCTAATTCTAAATCATTATTTCCCCAGGATGGAATTATTGGAAGAATGTTGGCATTTATGATTACCACAGAACAGGAGAGAAGGCATTGTAAAGATTATCAAAGCTCACAATGCTAGCACAGGTTATACTAGACTTTAAGGTTTATAAAATACAACACCACCTTGAGGTAGCAGTGTAGTCATCATCTACATTTTACAGAAGAAGAAATAGAAGCTTGACTTGCCTAGGGTAATTGTCAGAGCTATGATTTGAACCCAGGTCTCTTGAGCTAGCACACTTTCCACTATACTCACTGCCTCCTTAGATGGCACTTTTAATTGATCTTGGGATTTTGGTGATCTAATATATATCCCAGTCAAATATGGAATCATGGGATCTTTGGACACAGGGATAGTTTGAATGTAACCCTGGATTCCTGGGTTCTATGCCTGCACATCATTGTTATAGAGATGAGAGATTCAAACAGATGCTATCCTGGAATTAATCGGTTTGGGGATATCTCATCAAACTTGGTTTTAGAGGCTTCTGGAAAGAAGAAACTGGAAAAGAAGAGTTTGGTCATCCAATTTGCACCATGTGGTGTTACTTTATGTGCCTGTGTAGCACAAACATATGTAGTAAAGCTTTGGGTACACTATGTGTAAGAAAGGTATTAAAGGCAGCCATAGTTCCATGGAGTGCAAATACCCTACAGCAGGGCTAATCTTGCTTAGGCTACTAGGCTTATGTTTGTCTCAAGAGCTTATGTCAGCTAGGGATATGGCTATATATTTAAAAATATGACTCTTTGTTATAGACTCTCCTTTTCACTGGAAACTGTCCCTCTTCATTTCACCCCAGCCTGTGGTGATACAGGGCATATGTCTAAAGCACTTAAAACTTCATCCTGAATCTCTACCTGCAGCAGCATTAATGACACCAGACAACGATTTGATTTGCTGTTGGACTGTGTTTATGTCAGATACAGGATATACATGACAGTGCAGGGGAAGAGGGGACAAGGGTACCTGATCAGAAAGCAAAGAGACTAAATGAGGGCTGACCTGAAGCCAGATCACACCTCTGTCTCCTTCTATCTCTTTCTCCTCTAACCAAATGACGTGGGTAGCAAGCGTTTCCATTTCCATCATCTGCCTGCTGATACCAGAAGAGAAGTTAAGGCAGTCACATACAGTGCAACTCTCCAGTAGCACCTCCTCCTATACAAGATGGACAAACTTCTTTTCCTTAAAAGCTTCGAAAGACAAAACATCACCAAGCTGGTGGATTCTGGGAGAGCGAGCTATATATATATATTTGTATTGCTCTATTATTATTCTTATTATTATCTTATTCTTATCTTATATTATTATTCTATATTTATTATAATATATAATCTTACAAATAATATAATAAGATAATATAGTATATTATCTTATTATCTTATTCTTATATTATTATTCTATATCTATTATAATATATAATATTATATATAATATTCAAAATATAATATTCAAAATTGTCACCACAAGTCTCAGATACCTATCCCAGGATAGACTGAGAACCTCTAAACTTAAGATCGAGCCTAGCTATACTCTAGACAGGAACAATAAATCAAATAGCAAGCTACTTAACTAGCTTGGAACTGCAAAGTGACTAAGAGAAAAGTGAGCCAAAAGGAAGATTCTCAGCCCCCATACACAAAAGAGTTTTGTCTCTTACAGAGTCACATGGTATTTAGAATTCTGTGAAATATACCTTGTGTCAAAGCCAGAAAACATCTCAAGTCTGAGTATTCATGCTTCAGTTTCTCTCTTCACTCCCCACAGCTAACACAAGAGTCACCTGAAATCCTTCTGGTGCAGCCATTCTCTGTGGCTTTCTCTGTGGAATTGTCAGGATTTTGCTGGACCTGAAGATGCTGTAACAGATTTGCTCACTTCTTTGCCTTGCCGATTTGTTTTTACCAACTGAAGCCTAGGCCCATCACCCCTTACCACAGGGTTATCACTTTTTAAACCTCCCACCTCTTCAAGGAGGGGAGGTTAGGTGGCATAGTCTGTATAGTCAGGCAGACTCATCTTCCTGAGTTCAAATCTGGCTTTAGACACCAGCTGTGTGACCCTGGGCAAGTCATTGAACCTTGTTTGCCTCAGTGTCCCTATCTGTAAAATGAGATGGAGAAGGAAATGGCAAATCAGTCCAGTGTCTTCACCAAGAAAACTCCAAATGGGGTCACAAAGAGCTGGACATGACTATAAATGACTGAATAACAACCTCTTCAAGACTCTTATAACCCACCAGAGTGCTCTCCTGGTGAAAAAAAAAAATGCCCTGCACCCAGGTATCATGGGAAATAAAGTCTTGGAAATTTCTTCCTGTGAGCAATGAATCCAAGTCTCTTAGGAAATAATGTTCTAGGAACTTCTCTTATTGGCCTTGTCTATTACACTAGTAATCTATTTACTTCTCAATCCAATATCATAAAGGCTGGACAGAGATCTAAATAGACCACAGGCTGAAGATTTTTTTTCCTTTTTGTGGTGTTGTGCAATGTGCTGGCTAATTCTTTGAGTTTGGACCTCTTTGTTAATAGGCCCTTGTAAAGGCAATCAGTGAATGGGAAGATCTTCCCCGCCCATTTGAGTGGGCTTCGAGGGTAGGGCTCTCAGGGTCCTGGGGGGAGTGGCTAGGACTGGAACCAATGGAAGCCTGTGGTGGGAGGAGCTTGCTGAACACTTGGAGCAGAGCTAAGAGGCAGTTGGTGAGAGCAGTTAAGAGCTGAAGGAGAGAGGAAGCAGTCAGCGAGATGGAATACAGCTTGGAGATTGTGGCGGAAGCAGCTGAAGCAGCGACAATGGTGGCCTGCCCTATAAAAAAGCAGGACTGACCCCTGTGGAGACCGGAGAGTGCTGAACAGGAGCTTGAGGCCAGTGGGTGGTCTTCTTGCTGGAGGTCCCTAGAGTTGGGGGATGGGGGGGAAGCACCAGTATGGCTTGGCTTGCTGCCATAATGTTTTTCTGTGGCCTCCTGGTCACTATTGTGAGATGGGCATACTGATTTTGGAAGATGCTTGCTAGGATGTCGAATTGGGGACACTGGTCCGTGGGTCTGCTACTTTTGAGTTTCAATAAATGCTTTAACTCCTCTGCCTTCTACTCATAAGGAGAATTCCTTATATCCTGCGATTATGGACCATTCAGGCATATTCATGGTTATCTTTGAAGTCATGAATTCTGGCTTAATGATATAGCCCTTAATCAATTATAGACTAATAATTATAACATTAATTTAATTAATGCTTGCAAAGCACTTTACAAATATATTATTTTGTCTTTACAACAACCCTGGGACATAGGGTCTATTTTTATCCCCATTTAACAGATAAGACAACTGAAGTTGAATGACTTACCCAGGGTCACATAGCTAATAGGTGTCTGAAGCTGTCTAGCCTCAACAGTCTATCCATTGTACCACCTATCTGACTAATTGCTTTATGAAGAGATAGCCTTTATCCAAACTACTAAAGAAGGACAAGAGTTTTTAACATTTTTTTGCTTTTATTAGAAAATATTTCCCCATTCCATTTGTGTCCCTAATCTGAATCCCTGAGCTTTTGATAAGCAATAGTAACTTCTGCTACCGCAATCCATATGTTAATCTTTTCACTGGGTTTCAATTTGAATGTGTGTGGAAAGGGGAAAAAAATTAATCAGGAAAAGAAAAAAAAAAGCACATTTTCCTTTTTAATTGTGGTTAACTTGAGCCTTACAGATGAAATTCTTTAAAGGTCGGATTTGGATATAATCCTTTTTGTTATTGTTTTAGGAGATCAAAGACATTGACCTTGGCAATCGCACCCAAGCTTTAGCTTCTAGATCCTTCTGTGATCAGTGCACACATACAACTGCTTGGGCAAGGGTATTCTCAGGACATTGGATAGCAGGCAGATTGGTTTTTCTTGACAAGACCCTAAGTAAAAAGATTTAATGCATCCAACTCAATATGAATTGTATTTTGCTATACTGACATTAGATCCTCTGCCCCAGGGAAAATCAGGCTGGCTGCTGTGTGGCTGCATTGGACTGACTAAACAATTATAGGAAGAAACAGAGCATGATAAAAACTAAGTCATGTTGCCAGAAAGGACAGAATCACCGCAGTCTCACCAGCTTGCCTTTGTTCAATGCAGACACAACTGAATAATTAAGAATGATAAAAAGTCATAGCTGGCAGAACACATTTTTAAATGTGTCTGGGGTTTCAATATCACTGGCTGTCCTCCAGAACTGAGATGGTCTCCTTCCTTATCTGTCTCCTGACTTTGCTGGCTTCCTTCAGCTTCTAGCTAAAATCTTACCTTCCACAGGAAGCCTTTTGGATGCCCCTTCATTCTAATGCCCTCCTTCTGTTGATTATTTCCAGTTTATGCTGTGTATAGCTAGTCTGTAAATGGTTGTTTGCATGTTGTCTCACCCATTAGACTGTGAACTACTTGAGGTCAGGGATTGTCTTTTATCTTTCTTTGTATCCCCAGCAGTTAGCACAAAGCCCTGGAACATAGCAGGTGTTTAATAAATGTTTATCGACTAACTCACTGATTGAGCAAAATGGGGAGTTTCCTAAGATGAAGCAGTTTAAAAGCTAGTAATAATACTTGTTTGCAATTATATAATGCTTTGCAAAAGACTTTGCCTATGTTAACTCATTTGAGTGATTGGCTTTTCAGGATTTTTTATCAATTCTGTGTTAACTTCCCTACACTAAAAATATAAAAATTATCACTGGCACTAGTCCATACTGCTTGGTGTAAGCTTTAATAGTTTGAGGTTCCATGATTTTATCAATTAACACCCTGAACTAAGCCAGATTACGATCTCTCTGTGTATGTGAATTGCTGCAGCCAAAATAATTAGTGCGGATATGCCTTACCGAATATGGCTAAACTGCTCTGCAAGCAAGATAGATCTAATATATATACATATATGTAATATACATATCATATATCTAATACACATAACAAATAGATACACAGTCTAAAATTAACAATTGGTTTCTATATAGTACTTTAAGGTTTGTAGAGTACACATCACAGAATCATAGGTTCATAAATTTGAGGACTGAAGAACCTTAGTGGTATTCTAGTCCAACCTCTTTGGTTAATAGATGAAAAAAAAAACAAAAAAACAACCCAGACTCAGAAAGGTTGAACTACTTGCACACAGTCACATACTAAGTAAATATCAGAGGCAGGATTCAAATCTAAGTCTAACTTCTTTTCTAAACTAAGCTCTTTTTACTACAGCATGCTGCCTTTCAGACCACCAGCTTAAAACCTTCTAGAGCTCCCTATTACCTCCAGGATAAAATTCAAACTTACTAGTCTAACATTTTAAAACTCCTCACAATCTGGCACCAATCTATCTCTCTAACTTTACTCGCCTTTACACAGTCTATATTCTAGCCAAACCATTGCTACCAGCTATTTCCCACATCCAGTGGAGTGCTGGTAAATGTTGAAACAACAGGCTCTCTAGGAAAAAAAAAAAATTATGCTTAACACATTTTTAAGTTTAATTTATCTTAACGTTTTTATCCAACCCTTTCTTAAGTTTAAACAACCAAACAACAAAACAATACGTCAAGCTCCAACTTGTGGCATTTGCCAGTTTCCAAGCTTTAAATGTTTACTCCGAAAATTGAACAATCCTCTCTAGTGAGCAGGGTTCGAGCCAGCTTTCTCTATTCGTGAGTCCAGCATTGTACTTCTGCTTCCACATAGTCTGTAAGCCATCCCCCATGTATGGAGGGTCAATCTTTCTTATCTCTGCCTTCCAGAATATTTCTCTTCCTTTGAAATTTCAACCCATGCTATCTTTTCAATGTGGCTTTGCCTTATCTCTCCCTCCCTGCCTCCCCACCATGACAGTCTTTTTTCTCCCTTCTCAAATGTTTTTAAAAGCATTGGTCTAGATCACTCCCTATCTCATATTATCCTTTTAAGGTCTGGTTCACCTGTTAAACTTCACAAACCACACTCATGATAAACTTAAATTTTCAACCTGTCTCTACCTCTTTGTACTTAAATCACACAATTTCTCAGCAGAGAAGACCAGGGTTTTAGGTGGTCATAGAGAGAATATATCACACAGGAATGATATCCTAACTTCTGCTCCCATTCAAGTTAGGCCAGTTTTAACTTCAAAGATATTAAGACCATCCTTAAGACATGGTTGGCTCAGGGGACCAAAGCCTCAGGTTGCAGACATCACTTCCTAGTCTCTTGACTACAAAACAGCTGCAAGGAACTTAGCACAGAACAAATCTTAGCCAGAATACGGGTCAGTAGGGCTCAGGTTGTTGTTTGTCCATTTTTGAAGACGACCAGGACATCAGGGAAATGATGACATGACTTTCAGTTGACTTTGATCTGAGTGAGGGAAGGCTGTGAAAGGTCACCAGCCTTACCTTCTCCTCCAGAGCCATCTGGGTCCAGTGGCCTGATATTTGCCAGGACAATCGGAGACAACCCAGGATGCATTGGGAGACCCTGGCCCTTTCAGGCTAAAGTCTTTTCAGGTTCTCACTTTGAGTGAGGTAATGCCCACTGAGCGAATAGGCCTCTTTAAGAAGTTTATCAAGGGGTGGCCCCTTTAATCAAAACTCCAAAAAGAAAAAAATTCAAACTGGGAGGGGAAGACCCTCAGGGTTCCTGGCCAAAAGAGAAACAGCTACTATTTGGTATTTACAGTATCCCTGCAAAACCTAAACCCCAAAATATGGATTAGTGGAAAAAGTCTCCCTTCTCTGATCTATCTTCCATACAGTTGCCAAACTGATATTTTAAAGATATAGATCAATGTTACATTATATTGTTATATTACATTATACTGTCACATTATATTGTTGTTATATTAATTATATCATATTATTTATATTAATTGCTATATGGAATATTATAATAAGGAGTTTCTATGATAAAATATAAACTCTTAGGCCTGGCTCCACTATTTACAGTCTCTGTGGCACTGGACAAGGCATTTCTCCAGGACTCAGTTTCCTCATTTGTAAAATTAAGGTGTTGAGCCAAATGTTCTTTAAGGTCACTTCCAGTTCTAAATCCTATGCTCCTTATTCCAGTGTCATTACCTAACTGTTCAGTGGCTTTATTGCTTTTTTAATCTTACTTTTACAAATGTCTCTTAGCTAACCCCCAGCAGTTATTGCCAAGTACAGTAGTTGTAGTAGCAGTGTGAAGGTGAAATACTTTGTCTCTAGGAGAGTGCAAGAGTTCATCCCTGGCATCAGTTGAGGCAGCATGGTGCAGCAAAAGATATGCTAGACTTAAGAGATTTAGGGGAGAATTGAGTTTGAATATGGCCACCATCATTTACAATCTATGTGACTGTGAGCAAGTCATTTAATCTCTCTGAACTTTGGCTTCCTCTTCTATAAAATGAAGATAATAATGCCTGGGGTATCTCCTCTGGATTGTGGTGGCAATCAAATATGTGCGTGTACATAAACACATGTACATATACATGTATGTATATACATACATATGTATGCATACATATATGAATGTAGAGAGTGAGAGAGATCATTTACTTATATGTAGCATGGATTGACCCAGTAAGGGCCATGTCATAGACAATGTGTTGGAGCTCCCCTGGCAACTTCTGGGGACACATGTGACTAAATGCTGAGACATTTTTGGCATTCATTGGCTACTGAATAGGAAAGGCCACTGGCTTAATGGATCTTGATAATGGAGTGACACTTCTTTCTGTCTCTTTCTACCCCTTGCCTGCAAAGTGAGTGAGGACTATTGGAGCCTCTCTCTGGAGGGGTGAGAGCTGGGAATGGTATTCTTTCCCAGCCTCAGCAGCAAGAGAGCTATGGACAAGGGATTGATTAGAAGTGCTGAGCCTAGGCCTTGGGTCCCAGACTGCTTTTTCTGCTTTGTCTATCTTTTGTGTGCGTGTGCGTGTACATGTGCGTGTGCGTGTGTGTGTGTGTGTCTTTTCTAAGCATAGGTGACCAAAAAGTGATCCTGAGATGGATGTTTCTAACTTGACAAAGTTGAAGCTCTTGGATCCTTCTTCAGTCAGTGCCAGTGCTGGCATGAGTCTAAAAAAGAAGGACAATGCTTCTTGGATAAGGTGACCACCAGCAAGAAGAAGGATTCCTCCCCCTGGGATTGTAGGGATTGGGATTGTAGGAAGACGTGAACCTGGAGGGAATTATTTGGAAAAGTGCAGAGTTAAGGTAAAATGTGAAATGCTGATTTAGCACTCCCTCAATTTGCTTCATGTCTTGAACATGCTGGGAGAGAGTAACGGTAGTTATCATTTACTTCAAGTCTCCTTTGTTAGGCATTTCCTTTATATGTAGGAAATAAATAGCTCTCTTATGTCTGATTTATATTGTATACCAAGTACTATTCTATTCCTCATTTTTGAGGTGACACCATGAGAGAAATCTAACCTTTAAATAACTTTCTCTGAGGTTCTAGGAAATGGGCATAGGGAACCAGAGAGTATAAAAGAGCCTGACTCCTCTCTCATTGGAAGTCAAGATCTCCCCAGATTGAACTCAGTCTATGTGAACAGGTCCAGAGCTGAAAGGACCCTTTAATGGACAGGGAGAGAATGGGTACCCTAGTGCCACTGGGCCCAGCAGCGGTTCTTGTTACATATAAATGGAAAAGAGGTTAGAGATTATTTCATGCAACACCTTCATTTTATACAGGAAAGCACTATATAAATGTTAGCTATTATCTGTTTAAATCAATCTTAATCAGAAAAATAAATACTAGAACAAGCATATTTTATGGGGCCATCACAGTGACTCAGTATATTATAGTAAATGTTTAATAACATCTGTTCTCAAAATCTCTCACTCAAGGAAGTGATAGAATAAACTCTAGACTGCTAAAAGCAATCTCTTAATTTAAAGATCAGAGGACATGGCTGAAGAAGAAAGTATGCTGTCTTGATGTATATGGTTCTCAAGAAACACTATGGCTTTCATTTCTGAAACTCACTAATCACCTGGTACTTCTTCAGGAAGCCAAACAAAGAAAAATCTGTGAAGAGGAGGAATAAGAGCACCAAAGCAGGGAAAAATAAGAAAAAAGGTTGGACGCTTGGGTGACATTTAGTTTTGTCTAAAGCAATGTCTTCAAAAGCACTTTTTTCTTTCCTGCTCCACCTTCCACCCCACATCCCCCATGATCCAATCCTAAACAATTACTTGCCATTACACGTTTCCTAGATCCTTTCCCATACCTCCTCCCTGCCTTGCCCCCACTTCAAGTATGTAATTATTTATACAAGTGTATTTCACCCAACCATCTCCTGTGACTTTCTCATTCATGGAACCATGAATGGTAATTTGCCAACCACCACTGATGTTTCCTTTTAAAAGTATCCTCATCTGAGTGTTGTGTTACGTCACCAAACAACGTGAGACAATGAAAAGGAAATGGAATTTATCCAAGGAACAAAAATACACTGCTCTGAGCCCCAGGTGACTGTGCAGGATTAATTGCAGGGTTCTTCAGGGACAGAAGGACCTGTCCCCGTGAAAACATGAATGGAGTTAGGGACAGTAGAGACCAAACGGTCCCTTGCTATAGCTGCTCATCATTCATGAGTGCTTACCAGTGGCACTCAAGCCAAATTAGTGCTGCAAGTAATTAAGCTCTATTAATTAGTCTAAGGCAATGGAATATATAAGTCCGAGCTTGATAAGGCAACACCTAGCACTGGGTTTAGAATCAGAGGCCCTAGGTTTGGTTCTTGGCTCTGACACTTCATATCTATGTGACCTGGGAAAGTCACTTCTCTGTCAGTTTCCTCATCTGCAAAATAATGGGATTAGATTAGATGACTTCTAAGTCCCTTCTAGCTCTAAACCTATAGTCCTATGACTCCCAAAGTTTAGGAAACTTACTTACTCTTTTATATATTTTTCCTCATGACTGAATTTTTGTCCTTTATTACAAAATAGAAAACAGTGTATATGAAACTAGCCTCATCAAGGGACTCATGTTTGCCACCATAGCTGAGAGCAATATCAGGTCTTAAATTTCAACAAATAGACAGAAGAAAGTTGATGGGAGAAGGAGAAAGTAGATTGGAGAAAACTTTTCACTGTTTAGTTTAAGATTCTTAGTGCTTGTGGTGGAGTTGTGAATTGATCCAACCTTTCTGGAGAGTAATTTGGAACTATGCCCAAAGGGCTATAAAACTGTGCATAGTACCCTTTGACCCAGTGATACCACTTCTGGGTCTATATCCCAAAGAGATCATAAAAATGAGAAAAGGAGCCACATGTACAAAAATATCTATAGCACCTGTTTTTGTGGTGGCTAAGAACTGGAAATTGAGGGGATGCCCATCAATTGGGGAATGGCTGAACAAGTTGTAGTATATGAATGTAATGGAATACTATTGTTCCATAAGAAATGATGAGCAAGCGGACTTTAGAAAAACCTGGAAAGACTTACATGCACTGATGCTGACTGAAGTGAGCAGAAGCAGGAGAACATTGTACACAGTGACAGTCACATTGTGCGATGACTAACTTTGATAGAATTACCTCTTCTTAGCAATGCGAGGATCTAAGACAACTCTGAAATACTCATGATGGAAAATGCTATCCATATGCAGAAAAAGAACTATGGAGTCTGAATGCATATTGAAGCATACTATTTGCTCTCTTTTTTTTCTTTCTCGTGATTCCTCCCTTTGGTTCTAATTCTTCTTTACATGACTAATATGTAGAGCCTGTATCAGATTGCATGCCATTTTGGGGTAGGGGAGGGGAGGTGGAGAAAATTGGAACTCAAAATCTTATGGAAGTGAATGTTGAAAACTAAAAATTAATAATAATTTTTAAAAAAAATTCTTAGTGCTTGCACAACTTAACAAGGGGGTAATGGGTAAAAGATCATTGTGCTAGTGCTCTCTCTCCCTCCCTCACTTGTATTTATTCTATACAGAGAAACCCAAATAAATCTTAGTGAAGCTACTAAAGCCATACGTATTTGTATGTACACATTTTACATCTCCCCAAAAGATATTACCTTCTTGAGAGTAGAGACTATTTTAGTTTTTTACTCTGTAGCCCCAGTGCTTAATCATATAGTACCTGTGACACAGTAGGTGCTTAATAAATGCTTAGTATCTCCTTGCTTATCTGTATATTCAAATCTCAGACAATTGGAGCTGTCTGCCTTTCCTTAACCCCTTAGTGATTATTAGTGCTGTTTCCTACTTCCTCAAATTATCGGGTAAATTTTTCTGTAGAATGTGAGCTCCTTGAAGGCAAGGGCTGGTTTTTGTTTTGTGTACCTAGCACATAGCACATGCTTAATAAACGTTAACTGAATTGGATTGGGCAAAAGGTATCAAGTCTCATTGAGCCTGCTTACAGGATCAAATCATGTGGGCTGGCTATTTGTATTTTAATTATCTTATACACTGTGATGATGAACAAATTATACAGAAAAATTCAAGTCCTCAGACAGTATCTTACAGGAAAGTAGCAAATAGGTAGTTTCTTAGTAGAAGGGGGAGAGAGCAGAGGTGGAAAAGCCACAGATGTCACAGAAGTTGAGAGCTGGGGAAAAAAAAAACCCAACTTGGAAATCAACTAGTCGAATCTTTTCATTTGCTAAGGTCCAGAGAAGTCAGAATGACTTGCCTAAGGTCAGATAGAAAGTGTCACATTGGGGTGTGCAGGTCTGGGAGGTAGCAAGGAAGTTTCAGATATTCTGGCAACACCTTTCCATCTCTCTTGGGCAGCTAAAGTGATCAGAAGGATCTTGGGAAACTGATCATTTAGGATCACACAGCAGGATCTAACACAACCACCTGTGTGAAAACTTGAAGCAGGCTTTAAAAAAAAAAGAGAGAGCTTGTGTAACAAAAAACCGGCCAACAAGCTCAGTCCTTCTCACTGGTCCCAAGTGCATCAATGCTCACCTCATGGAATTCTCCATTTGGAAGAGAATTGGGGAGCCTGCTTATGGAAGAGTCATGATGATGAGGCATGAGGCTGAGTCATATGGCTGTGTCCTTAGGCTTGCTCTTCCCAAAGGATCATAGGGGTCATTGATTTTGAGTTTTGTATATTATCCTATTAGCTTTATATTAAGGCTGAATTTGTTTATATGTGCACTAATTGTTTCCCCCATTAGAATGTAAGCTCGTTGTGAGTAGGGATTTTTAAATTCTTTATACTTGTATATAGCCAGTGTTTAGCACACAGTATGTTCTTAATAAATTCTTCTTGATTGAGAGAAGTGGGATTAGACTTCTTAGTCTTTTTGAGTTGGGTGTAGAACTAGAATAACTCATTCAGAATTTTAGGGAGGCAGATTTTGTCCAAACTGCCAAATAATTGGTCTGTCTGTCTAAATATTCTTTCAGATAAGGTAGAGAGATGTGGACAGCACAGTCCAAAAGTGGAATGAGGTATGGAGTTTCTCATCAGTGGTGGTATCCAACTGGAGGACGATCACTTGTTTTCAGATAAGGGTTGAATTAAGCAACTAAAAAGGTGCTTATGAGAAAACCACAAAAGAGAAACTTCAGTATTTGACCACTCATTTGACCACTTTAGGAACAAAGTTCTGGGTACGTTTCCCCCAGAGTTGTATCCTCTCACATCCTCTCATGAAGGAGGACACAGCTTTTCAAGATGTCTTGAAATAACAACTTCTCAAATTGGGGAATTAGGACTTCTTTGAATTACAGAAGAATTTAAAGGGAGACCCCAAGTTAACACCTCCCAATAGGTTGACTCTTCTCTAGTTCTCTGTGAATGGGATTATTGCAATGGTATGATCAGTGGTGACCTACTCCATGCATCATGCATGTAGAATGCTACTTCATTTCTCCAGTCACTTAAGGATCCTGGTACTAATCATTTGGGGCGTGGAGGTTGGGCAGGAACATCAATCCTGTCTCTGGATGGAAGATTCCTTCCCTCACCCTGCTAAAGAATCACAAAGAACCCTCCTGCCTCATATTTGGATTGTCTTTCCCTTGTGATGGGTTCATATTCTGGCTCAGTATTAGTTCCTTCCAGGTTGGATCTTAATCCAGATACTCTTGGTAAATTTTGTGGGGGTTGTAAGGGTTCAATGGGGCACGGGTTAAGGGGGAGGGAAAGACTCTTGTTCCTCAGGTGAATATAATTAAGAACTACCATCCTCCCTAAGGATAGCTATAGGAGCAGCGGTTACAGTGCTAGGCCTGGAATCAGGAAGACCTGAGTTCAAATCTGGTCTCATACACACTTACTAGGTGTATGACCCTAGGCAAGTTTCTTAACCCTGTTTGCCTCAGTTTCTTCATCTGTAAAATGAGCTGGAGAAGGAAATGGCAACCCACTCCAGTATCTTTGCCAAGAAACCCCAAATGGGGTCATAGTCAGACGTAACAAAAATGGCTAAACAATAACTTTTCCTAATTCTTACTGCGCTATACTTAGTAGAATAATTTTATTCTAACTCCCTTGTCAGCTCTTAAATACATTCCAGAGAAAATTCAGCCTTCCTCACCAACTGCTTAAAAAGCAACAAAGAGGAATTTGCAAATTAGGCTGATATCTATTATGCAGGGGTTCTTAACTTTTTTGTGTGTCTTGGGTGTCTTCAGAAGTCCAGGATCCCTTCTCAGAACAGTGTTTTTAAAGGCATAAAATAAAATACAAAGGATTACCAAGTGAACCAAATAGAAGGTGGAGCCAAGATGGCAGAGTAAAGGCAGGGACTTGCCTCAGCTCTCCCTCAAACCCTTCCAAATTACCTTTAAAAAATGACTCTAAACAAATCCTAGAGCAGCAGAACCCAACAAAAAGACAGAGTACAACACATTTCCAGCCCAAGAAAAAGTGGAAGGTCAGCAGGAAAGGTCTGTTGCACCAAGGTCCAGTGCAGGCTGCGCCACTGCATACCCACTCCCGACAAACCTGGAGCAAGCCTCAGGGGAACTGAGCAGCGGCAGTTTCCAGACCTCTCAGCCCACAGATGCCACAGACAACTTAGAAGGTCAGCAGGAAAGGTCTATCACTCCTGGGTAAGAGTGGAGCACAGTCCAGTGCAGGCCAAGCCAGTATAGCCCCAGCCCCAGCAAACCAGGAGCAGACCTTGGAAGTGACTAAATCAGTGGCGGCTGCTTCAGGAGCTCTCAGCCCACAGACAGGGCGTCAAGCAACTGGTCAGAAGGATATTACGGGGGTCTTTTTGCTAGCGCTGAGGCAGGACTCTGCTTCTTTGCCTATGCTCAAATCGGAGTTGCAGTCCTGGGTGGCAGTCCCAGGACAAGGAGAAACACTAGCATAACAGATTTCGTGACAGCAGTGGAGGGGGGACCCTCCTCACAGTTCCAGGGCAGAAAAGAGTGCTTGTGGTCACTCACAGACCAGAGCATAGGCCAGGAGAGGAGTAAACACCTCTCCTTAGATCATACCACCTTGGAAAAAATGAAAATTTACAGGTCCCTAGAAGTATCTCTGAAAAGAGCTAAATGAAACCCCTAAAGCTTGGGACAGTGCACCCTCCACTCAGGAAGCAGAGCCCTACTTTTTAACAAAGAGTTAAAAGTCAACTAATAGGCTGGGAAAATGAGCAAAGAACAGAAAAAAATTCTGACTACTAAAAATTACTATGGTGTCAAAGAAGATCAAAACACACAATCAGAAGAAGAAAACAAAGTCAAAGCTCCTACATCCAAAACTTCCAAGAAAAATACAAATTAGTCTCAGGCCATGGAAGGATTTTGAAAATCAAGTAAGAGAGGTAGAGGAAAAATTGGGAAGAGAAATGAGAGTGATGCAAGAAAATCACGAAAAATGAGTCAACAGCTTGGTAAAGGAGACACAAAAAATATCACCTTAAAAAACAGAGTAGGCCAAATAGTAAAAGAGATCACAAAAATCAATGAGGAGAAAAATGCCTTAAAAAGCAGAATTGGCTAAATGGAAAGGGAAGTCCAAAAGCTGATTGAAGAAAATAATTCCTTAAAAATAAGAATAGAACAAATGGAAGCTAATGATTTCATGAGAAATGAAGAAACAATAAAACAAAGCCAAAAGAATGAAAAAATAGAAGACAATGTGAAATATCTCATTAGGAAAACAATTGACCTGGAAAATAGATCCAGGAGAGATAATTTTAAAATTATTGGACTTCCTGAAAGCCATGATGAAAAAAAGTCTAGACATCATCTTTCAAGAAATTACCAAGGAAAACTGCCCTGATATTCTAGAACCAGAGGATAAAATAGAAATTGAAAGAATCTACCAATCACCTCCTGAAAGAGATCCCAAAATGAAAACTGCCAGGAATATCATAGTCAAATTCCGGAGCTCCCAGGTCAAGGAGAAAATACTGCAAGCAGCCAGAAAGAAACAATTTGAATATCATGGAGCCACAGTCAGGATAACAAAAGATTTGGTGGCTTCCACCTTAAAGGAGTGGAGGGCTTGAAATATGATGTTCTAGAGGGCAAAGAAGCTAGGATTACAACCCAGCAAAATTGATACAATCCTTCAGGGGAAAAAATGGACATCCAATGATAGAGGACTTTCAAACATTCTTGATAAAAAGACCAGAGCGGAATAGAAAATCTGACTTTCAAATACAAGGCCCAAAAGAAGTGTAAAAGGTAAACAGGAAAGGGAAATCATAAGGGATGTAATAAGGTTAAACTGCTACATCCCTACATGGGAAGATATTTGTAACTCACAAGACCCTTCTCATCATTAGGGAAGTTAGGAGTACATATAGACAGAAGGCCCAGATATAAGTTGACTATGAAGGCATGATATTTAAAAAATAAAATTAAGGAGCAAGAGAGGAATGTACTGGGAGAAAGAGAAAGGGAGAGGTAGGGTAAATTATCTCACATAAAAGAGGCAAGGAAAAGCTTTTGTAGTAGAGGGGAAAAGGGGGGAGGTAAGGGGGAGTGAATGAACCTTACCCTCATCAGAACTGGCCTAAAGAAGGAATAATATACACATTCAATTGAGTATAGAAATCTATCTTACCCTACAGGAGAGTAGGAGGGGAAGGGGATAAGAGAAGCAGGAGGCAGGGGGCAGGGGGTGTATGATAGAATGGAGGGCAGATTGGTAGAGGGGGTAGTCAGACTTGAGGAGGGACAGGGTGACAGAAGAGAGAGAACAGAACAAACGGGGCGAGGGGAGAGGAATAGGATGGAGAGAAATACAATTAGATTCAATAGTGCGAAAAAATTTTGAAGGAAGTGTCTTAGATAAAGGCCTCATTTCTCAAACATAAGAGAATTGAGTCAAATTTATAAAAATAAGAGCCATTCCCTGATCAAAAGATATGATCAGTTGTCAGATGAAGTAATCAAAGCTATTTATAGGCATATGAAAAAATACTCACTAGATTGGAGAAATGCAAATTAAAACAATTCTGTGGTACTCCCTCATACCTATTAGATTGGCTAATAGCACAGAAAAGGTAACAAATGTTGGAGTGGACATGGGAAAAATGAGACTTTAATGTACTGTTGTCATGGAGTTGTGAACTGATTCAACCATTCTGAAGAACAATTTAGTTCCCTTTGACCTAGGAATACCACTACTAGGTCTGTATCCCAAAATAGATAAACAAAAAGGAAAAGGATTTACATATACAAAAATATTTATAGCAGCTTTTTTATGATGGCAAAGAATTGAACATTGAGAGGATGCCCATCAACTGAGGAATGGCTGAATCAGTTGGTATGTGATTATGATGCAATACTAGTGTACTATAAGAAATAATGAGCAGGATGCTCTCAGAAAAACCTGGAAAGACTTGCATGGGCTCATGCAAAGTGAAATGTATTGTGTACAAAGGTACAGCAATATTGTAAGATGATCAGATGTGAATGACTTAGCTGTTCTCAGCAATATAATGATCCAAGACAACTCTGAAGGACTTAGCATGAAAAATGCTATCCATCCCCAGAGAAAGAACTGATGGTGTCTGAATGCTATTTTTTTTTTACTTCCTTTACTTTTCTTGAGGTTTTTTTTTTTGTTTGTTTGTTTGTTTTTTTGGTCTATGTTTTCTTTCACAACATGACTATTACGGACATGTTTTGCATGACTACACAGGCATAACCTAAGGGAGAGAGGAAGGGAGAGAATTTGGAACTCAGAGTTTTAAAAATGAATGTTAATTTTTACATGTTAACTGGAGAAAAATAAAATACTAAACAAAAGCTAAAAAAAATAATGTTTTTGAATGAAAAAAAGCAAACCAGATATATTGAAATAGTTACAAATCTAAAAAAAAAGTTCACTCCAATCAGGTTAAGAACCTGTGTTATTAAAAAAAAAAATAGCTGTTGTTGTTCAGTTTGTCCATTTGGCAAAGGTACTGGAGTGGTTTTGCCATTTCCTTCTCCAGCTCATTTTACAGATGAGGAAACTGAGGCAAACAGGGTTAAGTGACTCGCCCAGGGTCACTTAGCTAGTAAGTATCTGAGGCCAAATTTGAACTCCAGTCCCAGTGCTCTATCCATTGAGCCATCTAGCCATCAAATTCCTCCACTGCCCAATCCCTAATTTCCTTTCTACTCCCTTCATGGCCCAATCAAAAGATACCCACTGTACTCTTTGGAATGCCTGCTTTATATGTAACAAACCTGTTTTCCTCTTAAAAATTTCCTGAGTGTGGTTTCTTGATTCTTGAATGCTTTCTTTCTGGTTATTCACAGTATTCTTTCTTTGAACTGTAAGCTTTGGATTTTGGTCATGACATTCCTAGGGATTTGATTTTTAGGATTTCTTTTAAGTGACCAGTAAATTTATTTTCACTTTGCTTTACAATTCTAATAGGTCTAGGCAGTTTTTCTTTGTGATTTTTTGAAGTGTGGTACCAAGGCTTTTTTTGTTGTTAATGGCTTTTAGGTACTCTGATGATTCTTATATTCCTCTCTGTTTTATTTTCTGGGTCAATTGTTTTTGATAAAATATATACATACATGTATGCCTGCTCTTGTAGTTCTTATTGTCTCATGGATTTAATTTGGACCATTCCAACACTTAGGGAGTCTGTTACTTGGGTAAGATTTTGTACCTTGCTTCTAAGCAGCTATTTTTTTTTCTCATTTTTTTTTTCCTCTAAAACTCTCATTTATATTATCCTTCTTTTAATCTCTTATTTTATGTCTTCCATTAACTCTAATGGACCTTGGGGTCAAGTCATACCTTCATCTGAAGCTTTGGCCATACTTTCTGTGGAGTTATTCTTCCTTTAGTTTTCCCCCGCCTGGACATCCCCAAATCCACAAACTTTCTTTTATTCCTATTTCTAGTCTCACTTCCTGAATTGGGATTATATATATTTTTGTCAGTACCAGGCTCTTGGTGCTCTTGTACACATGGATGGCATGGTGGGTTCCAAATCTTTATTATCTGGGATGTTAAAGATGACAAATCTTCTAGTACTTTGTGTATTTTCCCGACTGAAAACACCAAAGAAATCCCTGGCTAGAAGGCCTTTCAGCGTTGGGCTTGTCTCTCCCTGGTTCCTCTAACTAGGACCTATCCTTAAAGCCTCAACTTAGCCTGGATGAAGGTACTTACTGTAGCTTTTTTTCTTGTTCAGTTTTTTCAGTCATGTCTGACTCTCTGTGACCCCATTTGGGGTTTTCTTGGCAAAGATACCCGAGTGGTTTTGCCATTTCCTTCTCCAGCTCTTTTTATAGACAAGAAAACCTTGACTTATCCAGGATCACACAGCTACTAAGTGTCTGAGGCGTGGTTTGAACTCGTCTTGCTGACTTCAGGCCCAGCACTCTATCTACTGTGTTCTTACACATTATTCCGTCTGATTTATATTTTGTGGAGTACATATAGGCTGAACTGTTCTCATTCGCTACCATCTCAACCGAAGTCTCTGCATGCTTGATTTTATCTGCTTTGATCCTTTCAATGTCCCTGTAGAAACCAGCTATCAATCCCATTGAAGGTCTCTTTTATTCTCATATCAGCTCTTGGGGGAAGAGAGAAGTTCAAATAAAGAATGTGTTCAAGGACTGCCAGGCATATACCTCAAGGAGGTTGTAGTGATTCTGTCCAGTCAGAGTCTAGAAAACAATATACAATGAGACCAATGTAAATGGAAAGACCAATAGAAATTGACTGCTGTGTAATTATAATGGTCAAAAATGTCCCCAAAGAAGAGACAGCGTATTTACCTCTTTCTTTTGGGCAGAAGTGGGTGTGGTCCCAAGGGTGTGGAGCACTACACATTAGGTTTAATTCAAGTGTTGGTTGGTTTTACTAAACTATTTTCTCTTTTTTCTATTCTTTGTTATAAGGTATGGCTCTATGGGAGGGAGAGATAATTAGGAATTATAGATGATGTAAAAGACCAAAGTTGTTTTATTTTTAAAAGAATTCATTGAGGAAAGTAGGTAATTCTTTCCTGTTACATTCTATCTCTTCCGTCCAACAGATATACCATCCCTAATATTCCCCAAGCTTCACATTGCCAGAGACTGGACTGTTCCCTCTACCAATTCTTCTTGGACCACCCAAGCTCTTAATAGTAAAAGGTCCCAATTTCTGGTAATGACATAGTCATTGATTTCTTTTTTTTGGGGGGGGGAGGGCAGGGCAATTGGGGTTAAGTGACTTGCCCAAAGTCACACAGCTAGCACATGTGTGGAGTGTCTGAGGCTGGATTTGAACTCAGGTCCTCCTGACTCCAGGGCTGCTGCTCTACTCACTGCACCGCCTAGCTTCCCCATTGTCATTGATTTCTATCATGACAGGAATCAAATATCTTTGGAGCCAGAAGGAACCTCAGCTCATCTTGTCCAACTCCCTCATTTTGTAGCTGAGACAATGCCTCCCCGAGGGATTAAGTAACTTGTCCAAGGTCACACAAGTAGAGGCAAAATCAGGCCCAAAACCCAGGTGCCCTGACTCCAAATACAGTGCTTTTTCCACTGTACTAGGATCTGTGGCTATTTGCAACTATTTCTGGACATTGCCTGAGTGGTCCACATAATGAATGCATATTAAATAGCAGGTAACAAGATGGATTAAATACATTAATAATAATAATAATAGCATTTCTTTAGTATCTACTATGTGCCAGGAACTTTACAAATATTATCACATTTTTTCCTCACAGCACCCGAGGAGATAGGTACTATTATCACTTCCATTTTGCAATTGAGGAAACTGAACAGAGATTTGCCAAAGATCATACAGCTAATAAGTGTCTGAGGCTGGATTACAAAAAATGAGTAAATAATATAAAGAAAGAATAACAGGGGATGCTGCTCATCTAATTATAGGACTGTCTGATAACAGCCTCTTTTTCCTACAAATCTTCATTCCAAGTGAGTTCAGGTGGACGTGAGTACAGCTGTTTTGAACTGAGGTCAAGGGAAACGGACCTGGGACCTAGATAGAAAAGGATACTGCTCTCCCCCCCCCCCCCC
>CM053624.1:171954308-172010189 GCA_028646595.1 Phalanger gymnotis | reverse complement strand
TCTAAAGGTTAGAGGAGCCAATATTGGGTAGAAAGAGAATGAACATGGTCCAGCAGTAACTTTTTCTTAATGTTTTAGAATTGTGCCAAGCTAATGTGTGACACAGATTTATATTTCCTCAAGTTTTCATAATAACTGTTTTGCAATTAAAAATCCTGTTGATATACCAGGAAAGACTGAAAGGGAATAGAAACCCTATAGTAGCTAGAAATGTGAAAACCTAGGACTCTAGGAGTATGTTTTTACAGAGAGGTGCTTTCTCCTGTTGTCCTAATGGGGAGTGGCAGAAGAAATTTTTTTGGTCAAACATTGACTAAGCATGGGGAGGATAGAATCGTTTCTGTTTGTGTACTTGCCCCTCTTATCACAGAACCACAATGAGCACTGCAAAACACAAAAAACTATACGTGTCAAATCCTGTTTGAATAAATGAGTTCAATGTCTTTTTTTTTCCTACTTTGGGAGATAATGTATGAAATAGTAATTGTTAATAGCTTGGATTAGGCCTTATCTTCATCTTTTATTCCTTAAACAGCCCAAGATACAGCCAAATTCAGTGAGCCACTAGGATTAAAAGATTTGTTAAAAGAAAGTCATTTTTTGTTTTTGTTTTTCAAAAGCACAAGATACTCAGATCTGTGAACAAACCACAATATTAATTTATTTGAGGAATTTTTGCTGGCCAGGGAACCATTAAGTTTTATTTTGCAAATTCTAAAAGTGTTGACCCAAACGTTTATAAGTTATTTTGTAATTAAAATTAAGCGCATGTAGGAGCTAAGTCAACAAATGTAAGGGTAAGCCCAAAAAGAACAGACTACTTAAAACAGTAAAGAAAGCAACTTCAGGGCTATAACTAAACTACTTCCAACCTTCAAAGTGTTGATTCCCAGAGAGTTTGTTAGGAAAAAAAGCATACATTCTCAAAAAGGCAGAGTAAGGAAGTAGAAAGCAGGCTGGACTTGAGGACCTCATTCAAATCCTGCCTCTGTGACACTGGGTAAGTCACTTGTCCTCTCCAGGCCTCATTTCTTCATTGATAAAATGAAGAAATCAGATTAGACAGACTCTGAGGTCCCTTCCAGATCTAAAGCTATGATCCTATGATATCCATCTGGGAACAACAGCTCCTCAAAAATCATTCAAAAGGGCCAACAGTGGTAGGGTGTGAATATAATCCCTGCTACTAGGGATGCTGAGGCTGGTGAAGGTTCTGAGTTGCAGTGGGCCAAGCCCATGCTTCGATCCCGGCATTAATATGGTGAGTCCCCCTGGGAGGGGTAAACTATTCAATTCTGGGGAAACAGCATGGCTAAGCTCTTGTCTTGTTCTGATCAGAGAAGGGCCTAGAGACCCAGTCTTGAAAACAACAGAAGTCTAGAAAAAGTCTATTCAAGTTGTTAATAGTTTAAAAACTGTACTTAAAAACTTTTGTGACACCTGGTAAAACCATCCAATAGGGAGGGCATGGACTTCCTTTGAGGCGAAGAAGAGTGAGAAATTTGTATTAATATATTTACATTCAATGAGAGGCTAAATACAAAGATAAGTTAATTACAGAAGATATAGGCAAATATTCAAAGTTCCTTAAAAGAATTAAGAAAGCTGTTGCCAACTTTATACTTCGTCAACTGTGGAAATAATGGATTGTGAGTGAGAAGAACCTGTAGTTCTAACCCTCTCTCGCTATTACTTAGCTATGTCATGTTGAATCTAATCTCTCTGGGCCTCAAATCTATCTGTACAATGAAGGTCTGGACTAAATGACTTTGGACTCTTTAGACAAGATAGTAATGAGCACATTTAGTAGTAATATGTTGTAGGCCAAAGGGAGGGAAGATGGTATAGAGTGCTGGGCTTGCATCTTGCCCAAGCCACTTATTATTAGCTGCAAGGCCTCTGTGTACAATCAACAAATGTTTGTTAAAACACCTACCGCATTCCAAGCACCTTCAAACAATTCCTACTTGCGAGAACTTACAAAGTTACTGAACTTCTGAATCTGCAGTTTCCTCATCTGTAAAATGGGACTGCTAATAGCATCTACTTCAGAGAATAGTTATGAGGCTCAAATGAGCTAGTTGTCATGTGCTTTGCAATCTTGAAGCCTTCTGTGTTGGTGGCTGTTATTTAGGTATGAATTATGAAAATTCATTTTAGCTACTGACTCTCTCCCTCTGTGTACTCTTTCTTCCATCAGAAGAGAGTGCGACCTTTTTATTTTTTCCAACTTCTTTTATGATTACTTTGAATTAATCTTCAAGTATTTATTAAGTATTTACTATGTGCCAGGCACTGTACTAAGTGTTGGGATATACAAAGACAAAGAGAAACAGTCCTTGCCCTCATGGAGCCTACATCCTAATAGAGACAAACAGATGCATTAGTAGATACATTACATAACCAAATAGATTCAGAGTAGTTTTGTGGGAGTGCAGTAGTAGCTGGGGAGGAAGAAGGTAGTGCTTAAGCTGAATCCTGAAGGAAACCAGAGACAGAAGTGATGCAGGAATACACTCCTGGCACGGATTACAAACAGCCAGAAGTAGCCATTTTCCCCTGGCAAATAACATTCACAGTGTAGATCTTGTCCAATGACAAGTTTTGATGGGTGAAGTTAATAAATGTTCGTCAATGTCCATGGAATGAAGATGGCCAGGAAACAATAAAATTAAACATTCTTCAAAGGGAAAAAATACTGGGTTAGTTTTGGTTTTGTTTTTACTCTTGGAAAAGCCTCCCACACAGATTAAAAAGTGTAAGGAAAAGATTTATGATATTGCCTGCATCTTGCTCTGCAGAATTAGAAGTGCTAGAATACCTCCAAGACACAGGAGAGGTAAAAAGGTAATGTAATGTACTAAGACCTCAGAGAGCAAACACAAAACTGCAGCCTTCTGATGCTCTTCTATGAAAATTTCCTCAGTTTGTCCATAGTAGTTCACACCATGACTAGACTCTATAGCTATTCAGAAGTTTACTGAAATCCTGAAGTCAGTCAGGAAAACACTGTTAGTACTATGACAAACCCCTGCCTTAAACAGGTTCCTAAGACCACAGGTCTAATTTTAGCCAGATTTTTCACAACCACGTTCCAGACAAAAATAAAAAAAAAAAATTAGAAAGCTACACTAAACCTTAAAGCTTAAAGTAAATATACTTTGTGGAAAACATACTTTGGGGCAGTATAACATAATAGGAACTGTTATCTGCTTCACCTAAATACATTTAGCTCTAGAGGCATCCAGGATTACCATGCCACAAAAGTAGAATCTATATTTTTTTTCTTTGTCACTGTGGTATCAAAACTTAACCTAAGATAAAGCAGACTTAATAAAAGGGTTCAATCTATCAGTGGCTAAGCTATATCTGTAAAAGCCAACTGACAGAAATGCCCTATAAGAATGGAACATGGGGTGCATATAGAGAGGGGGGTTATTGATAAGAGATAGGGAAAAAGAAATTTGGTCAGTAACCGTACAAGGGGCTACCAGGAAAACCTTACTGATGTTCTTGTAAAAGTAAAGTAAAATAAAATAAAATGTGGTGTGATTGGTATTGTAATCGAGAGTGGCAGACTGATTATCCTGGTTAGCAAAAATTCCAGTTGAGATGACTCAGAGGTGCCTCTTTTCTTGGTGATTCCCCACCCCTACCTCAATTCCCCCCTCAAATGCCTTTACTCTCCAGCCCTAGCTGATTGAGGGGAGGAGAGGGAAGTTTCATCAGTTTCCCTAAATATACCTAAAGTTCTTTAAAAAATTGTCCTTTTTGTTTATTTCAAACTAGCTAAAAAGCATCAGTTGCCATTGGATCACATATCTTTGCCTTAGTCTCCTCATCTATAAAATGAAACTGGATTCTAAATGGTCTCAAACGTCCCTTCTATAGCTCTGCTTTTCACTTGCAAGATTACTTAAAAGAGAGAGAAGGGTTTATAAGCTCAGCAATTTTTAAAAAGGCAATTAAAATAGCTTTTAAAATAGCCAAACATCTAGCTTTGGGGGATTTTTTCCCCCATATTCAGATCTTTACGGTGAGTGGAGTTTCTCAACTTGAAAATAATGAGAGGTAAGCTAACAATATCTTAAATAACATTTAATAGATGCAATAACAGCACAAGGAATTATCCATCAAGTCATCAGTAATAGAGTATAGTTGCCTTTTTTTAAGATTGTCTTCTTGTTGGCTTTTATTCAGGGCAATTTCTATTTATAAAAATGAAATTCCTAGAGCAGAAAAATGCATTATTGATTAAACTTACATAAGCATTTTTACATGGTTGCTTAATTGCACCTTATATATTCAGGTCATTTGGGAACAGAAGAAGTAGCTCTAGCTATAAGCAAACTGTGTGTGAAGCCAAGGATCCCGTAACAGTTTAAGCTCCAACTATCAATATAATTCGTGACCTTGAGGAATGCTGTTCTTAATGGCTTTAAAAAGAAGTCGCCACAAAAAATGATTAGGAATCAAATAAACATTTATTCATCAAACAAGTAAATGTTTGTTGAATTTGAATAGGAAAAAAAATACAAATCAGTAACTAGATTTCTAATTAAATGAGAACTCTATTTAACTATAAACTATTAAACGTATAATCAATCTCCTGAGGAGCAGAGAGTGTTATTTCTGTTTTTGTCTTCCCAGCACATAGGATGGTGTCTGGCACACAGCAGGTATTCCATAAAGGACTAAGAATCATATATATACAGCGGGAAGGGACCTTGGGGGTCTTCTTAGTCCAACCTCTCTCTTCATTTTACAGAGGCTTAGAGTAGTGATTCGCTGACACATGAAGTGTCAGAGCTATGCTTCCCAACTCCAAATTAAGTGCTCTTTTCAATCTACCACAGGATTCGGAGAGTGGATTGAAACTGTTTCCTACTTGCTCCTTCCATTACAACTATCTGACTTTTTTTTTTTTACCTTTAGCTTCTGTGGGGAGAAAGAAGGGAAAAAGACAGGACATGAGGAAATTTTATAGGTGATGTGAAGGGGTTAAAGAGTTTGCACTTGTGAAGAAGACTAAAAATTTAATTTGGGGGAGAAATAGAGGAAAGCTGTAAGTATATTCTCCAAGTCCAGATTCTACTTCCAGCTTCCTTTTTTGTGCATATGTGGAGGGCAGGGGGAAGGAAGGGGAGAGGGAAGGAAGAAGGGGATGATTAAGGAAGATTAGGGAGTAATGATTTAAGAGAATTTTTAAATAAAAGGAAAAGTTAGTTGACAAGGAAAGGTGGATGGAACAAAGGAAATTTATAATGTATTGGTGGGTAGGGGCAAATTTGGTGAAACACAGAGGCTGGTTCCACAGCATGGCAGAAGTAGTGTGCATAGCAGCTATAGAGTTGTTGAAATTAAAGGGAAGCTGTGTGAAGCTGTCAAGTTATTAAGATGATAATTGGCTATAAAAAACCTAATGAGATGCTTAGGGATGAAGTGTAAAAATCTACCAAGTTTTTAAAAGGCTGAAAATATAAGTATGGAGAGCATAGCCGATTTTTGCAGTCATATGTATGAAGGGTGAAATATTTGCCACAGGGAACAGTGACACGGCGGCTATCTGTGCTGCAAGTGTAAGCTGTGGTTCTCCCTTTAGGAAGAGAAGATAAAGTGACTTGAGGAATGACTCTGCCAAGTTCTGAAGGCTAATGAAGTGTTCCTTTGGGAAATGGAAGAAGGGATTTAATAGAGGGGGAGGGTTTTGAATCTCAAGTGAAAGTAAGCAGGGATACCATTTGTCAGGAAGCTGGAGAGCATAGCACAGTAAGAGAAGGAAAAGTACACCTATACATAAAGGTTAAAAAAAAACAACAACCCAGATTTAAGGCTCTTCTTGAAGAGGAAGGAGCTGGATGCTGAGAAGCAATGAGTTGCCCTCCAAAGAATGATACAGTACCACCGTAAAAAGCTATCAAGTGAAAGATCATCTGATAAGTGTCAGAGGAAGAGAAAAGTAGCAATGGTTGGTGACACCTTGTTCAGGGACATGAGGCAGCTATTTTCTAATCTGATGACAATAACAAAGCTCTGTGTATTTTTAAGGCATATATCCAAGATAAAACAGAGAAGCTCTTAAAATTCAAAGCAGGAAGAATGGGGCTGGAAGAAGTCTAAAAACTACTGCTAAAGGTCATACAATCTGGGGGAAGAAAATGAAGACCACACAGGACTCACAGGTTATGTTTTCCTCACTGCCAACAATGGAAGGCAACCATGCAGAAGAGAAAAAATTGATTTAGAAATGAACAGCTGGCTAAGAAAGTAATGTCTGTGAATGTGGTTTGGACCACAACTTAAAACACAGGGATGGCAGACTTTTCCTGACCAGGCACAAAATAAATCTAAGGAAAGCTGGTAAGGATTCTAGCAAATCTAATTAAAAGGGCTTTCTTTAAACTAGAAAGCATGAGAGGATAGAGTAGCTACAATAAAAATCGAAAAATTGAAACTGAGACATCTAGAAGTTCATGAGAAACGAAATCCAAGAAAGAAGCTAGGAATAAAAAACCCAGGGCATCAAATGTATATATACAAATACCCAAGGCTGAAGTAACAAATAAGAGAAAATAAAGGTATTAGCGAGGTAGCACTGTGGGAAGGGAAATGACCCCGGATTGCTTTAACAGATGCTTAAGTTCCAGAAACAAAGGAGTCCCTCTGTATTTTGCCCTAGTCAGACCACATATAGAATTTTGTATTTGGTTTTGCTACCACAGTTTAAGAAATATATTGATGAGACATCAGGCAAAGAAATGTAACTATTTGAGTCCATTCCGTATTGAGGATTAGTTGGAGAAATTGGGAATATTTAGCTTGGAGAAGATTCTGAAGAATTAAAAGTATTTGAAAGGCTGTCTGGCAGAAGGATTGGACATATTCTATTTGACTTCAGTGGGCAGAACTAGGAGCAATGCGTAGGAATTGCAAAGAGGCAAATTTAGGCTTGATGTCAGAAAAAAATTTCCTGTTGAAGAATGGAAATGGTTTGCCTTGAGGTGATGGGTACTTCCTCATGGGAGATCATCAAGTAGTCAGGGATAGCCATTTGTCCAGCATCTTACAGTAGGAATTGCTTTTGGGTATGGGTTGGACCAGGTAACTTCTGAGGTCCCCTCCAACTATTAAATTCTTTGATATTTTGTGTGTGTACCTTTGAAATGAAGGCATCTGGAAGAACTAAGGAAAGGGAGAGGATTACAAGTCGATTCTGATCTTCCATGACCAATCTCAAATGCAAACAGAGAGATCATTACTAATCATCACAAGGCAGAAGCCATGCATCCAGAAGGGAGTCTCCTCTCTACCTGCTTCATCCCTCAGGGTTTCACCAATATTCATCTTTTAATAATATAAAAAAATTTGGAAGATCATTTCACAAAATCAGGATCACATTGTATTAGAGTTGACAGAAACTTCTTTCATTTCTGTAGTATACCTGACAAGCAGTCATTCAGCCTGAGCTTGAAGGTCATTGATGAGGGGTTCCACTACCATGCTGAAGCAGCCCATTCTACTTTGGGATATCACTGTCATTGGTCCTCTTCAAGAATGAAGAATGAACAACAATTGTTAAGAAGATGGAAGAATCTCACATAAAGAAAGGGACAAAGGATCACTGAATACCCGGAAATTTGAAAATTTGAGTAGAGAACTGAATGCTCCAAGGAATGATAATCCTGGTGTTGTTAGGTGACAGAAAAGGTCAGGGAGACAGGCTGTTGGTGTCTCTTGCCTAAGAGTACCAAGGGAGCTACTTGTTGTTCTACTGTCTCCTTGGGAGCTTGAATCCTATCCTACCAAGCCTCTTTCTAAGCCTATTTTCATAGGAATTTTAGAGATTTTCTATTAATCTAATAATAATTTAGTTATTAATATTTCATTCTTCTACACTAGGATGGTTTAGTCCGTACAGTAATATCTACCTCAAGAATGAAGACCACACAGGGAGTAGATACAGTCAAATCTCAATTATCAAGGAGGAGGAGACTAAGTTAGTATGGGCTGAATTAACAGATTTCTGGACTAAGAACAGAGTTTCTTTTTACCCAATAGTTCTTTAGTTAGTAGGAAAGAAATGGCATGATACATGTGGATGACATGTTTTCTATGATTCACCAGCTACATTTTAAGTTTTATATTTGTCTTTCATTATGTCATAAAAACAGTTCTTTACAATTAAAAGAAATACTAATTTTTAAATAAAAAAATCGAAGTTCCAATCCTCTTTCTCATGACACAATAGTGTAAGAAAAGCAATGGACTTCAGAGTTAGATCCTACTACCTATGAGGCTTTGGGCAAGTACTTTAACTTCCCTTAACTTCAAAGTCTCTCTATAAAATAAGGGGATTAAACAAATAAAAGATGTCTAAATTCATTTCCAATTTGAAATCCTATGATCATATATTTAACCCCTCCTTACCACCCCTTCTTTTTTTGTCCACTTTCTTTGTTGTTACCACAAAGAAAAGTTCAAGTTCAAAAATGATTCCCATATCTAAGAAAAGCCACAAAGATTATAAAGATTTTTTAGTTATGCAAATTTTAACTTTCATATCTGTATAGTTTTTTTTAAAGGTATTGAATCACTAAAAAAGATCTTCAGGTTCTGAGAAACTATATTAAAAATCACACTTCCAAATTTCCTTTTAAAATCCCGGAACAGGTTTAGGCAAAAAAACAAGCAATCTTCATAAATCAGTGTTACATTCTTCCTTAAGTGGCAAAGACCCCTCTTCTAGAAAGCTTCCTATTGAGCACTGGAGCCTATTTAGGTGGGGAGTACACAGGCATTCTTAGATGCCAAATATCATCTGTTCTTGAGGCAGGTCAATACTAATTCTAAGGCCAGAAAATGGAAGCATAACCCTAGTCAGATGTGGATTCTTATTTGAACGTATGCCATCCACGTCATCCGTACAGCAGAGTCAGCGGGGTTTCAAGGCTATAATAAATGTTTTAAAAAATCAGGTCAAGGCACATGACACAAATCCTTGGGAAGCCTGGGAGTGTAGTAGAATGCAATGACCTCAGATTGTTTTGAAAAGTGATTACAGAAACCCTATGGGGAAATGTAGTCAATGACCTCATATGCAAAATGAATAAAAAGAAATTTTCACAACTGAATCCTAGGGTCATACTGGCACAGACCCTCTAGTCCTCATTCCTATTTTATGGATTAGGAAACTAAGGCTCAGAATGGTAAAAGTGATTTGCCCCAGGTGATGTAGGCAGCAGACTGACACATCTTGAGATTTGAATCCTAGTCCTAAAACTCCAATAATCAGCCATATTTTTGCACTGACATAAAGGTTACCCCTATTCCCACTTCTCCATCAAAAAAGGAAAAGAAGCCTAGAAGTTGCCCTGGGAACAGACATACATTTCACTGTATTTGTTCAATGTTGGGAAATTGATGTCAAGGGGCTAGCTGTGTTCCAAGCATTAGACTATTAGCCTATAAAAATAGGTAACTAAAGATGGTCTTGTAGAAAAGTTTAGTTCATCCATCAGTCCTTCTCTTGGTTTCTCTGACAAGTGAAGAAGTCGGTGGTGGTTTTCTATATATCCTCTAAGTTAAGCAAAAGAAATTTATTTTACTGGAAACACTCTGAAAATATAGTTGGCTTAATTAATGAATCACTTCAGAAAATAATAACAGCAATAGCCAGCATTAATATAGTACTTTAAAGTTTGTAAAACACATTACTATGTGAGCTTACTCAATAACTTCAGCTAACAGAACAGTTTAAAAATTTAAAGGGTAAGCTAACTGAAGACATCTTAAGAGATGATGAAAAAGATCCTTTTTCAAATGGAAACATGTAGTAGCACTACTCTGGTACCCAAATGCAGAGAATAAGGAAGGAGGGTACAGTTCCAAAGACCCCTAACTCATAACTTAATGATACAATAACAAATACCAATCTCATTTCACAGAGTCCTGGGATAGTGGACAGTCAAATAATCACTAAACTCATTTAAAAAAAATTCTTTTAATCATTAGACCATCTTAGGAACCATAGATCTGGAGCTCTCACTTTATTTGGCATTATTACTTGGAAGACCTCAAACTTTTTATCATAAGTTTGTATAAGTAAAATACAAAGCACAATGCAAGCTAAGGGCAATGAAGGAAATGAACTAAACATATTCAAGATTTGAAGTCAGTACATATAAGTGCAAATTAAATCCATTTTGACTGTCACTTTAGAAGAAGAAGAGTTCCCCAAACTCCAGGTATGACTGCATTACCAAATACAACATACGGAGAATTCCTCAAACATGGTATTAGGATCCTGGAGAGTTCCAAGGCTCTAGCACTATATCAAAGATAACTTTGTCTCATTTAATTATATGATGTTTTTAATAAACCAATAATTTTCCCTGATCTTCTCTTCTTTCTTTTCCTTTACCTTATCCTCTCTTTTCCCATTTCCTACTGGTCATATTGAATGCTTATTGCATGAGAAGTATGCTCTTATTGTTTAAGTAGCAAGATGACTGCTCTAAGCTTAATTGTTAAGTTGTTAAATGTTAGCCACTATTAATTGGCAATCCTAGTTTTATTAAAAATTTTCTCCTTACTGAAATTCCTTCTTCATGAGTACATTATTTATGAGTTGTAAGAAATCCTATACCCCAAATAGGAGAAGATATCACAAAAAACTATGGAATCAAACTTTTGCCAATGCAAAATGGGCATTGGTCTAAATATCAGTAAAAGAGAACAAATTAGATACTTTTTTCCTCTTAAAAAAACCACATTATTTGATTACTACAAAGGAATTGAGACACACACACACACACACACACACACACACACACACACATATATATATAAGACACAGATATGATGACACCTAAGAAGCATCAGGTGTTTACTTAGATTTTTAGGTCATTCAAGAGAACTAATTTGGGAAAATATCTGGAAAAAATATTTTGGAACTTAAAAAAAAATAACTACCAAGGAAGCTCTTTGGTCTGGATAATCCAAATGTCTATCTAGTACAGATATAAAACAGTTTGATTAAATAAGTTACTACTTAGCTAAAAGTGCAGCCACACAAGTTTAGGAATCTAAAGTGATTAAATTCTTAAGGAGTTTAAAAATAATTTAGATCCTGAATTTCAGGCTTGTTGTTCAGTTGTTTCACTTATGTCTGACTCTTTGAGACCCCATTTGGGGTTTTCTTGGCAACAACATGGGAATGATTTGCCATTTCCTTCTCCAGCTCATTTTTCAGATGAGGAAACTGAAGCAAAAGGGTTAAGTGATTTCCTCAGGGTTACATAGCTAGTAAGTGTCAGAGGCCAGATTTTAACCTGGGAAAATGAGTCTTCCTGACTCCAGGTCAGGTACTCTATCTACTTCACCACCTAACTGTTCTGGATTTCAGGTTTAGTAGAAAGCATTTTATATTATCCAATATATATTACAAAAATGACTCACCAATATCTTTCATCCATGATCAAGATTGAAAAAAAAAACCAGTTCCTATTTAGTCCTATGAAAACTAAATCTATACCTATATATAAAAAATATTTATAGCAACTCTTTTTGTGGTGGCCAAGAATTGGAAATGGAGGGGATGCCCATCAGCTGGGGAATGGCTGAACAAGTTGTGTTGTATGAATGTAATGGAATACTATTGTTCTATAAGAAATGATGAGCAGGCAGATTTCAGAAAAACCTGGAAAGACTTACAGGAACTGATGCTAGTAAAGTGAGCAGAACCAGAGAACACTGTACACAGCAACAGCACATTGGGTGATGATCAATTACGATAGACTTAGTTCTTCTCAGCAACACAATGGTCCAAGACAATTTCCAAAAGACTCGTGATGGGAAATGTTATCCACATCCAGAGAAAGAACTATGGAATTTGAATGCAGATCAAAGCATACTATTTTCACTTTTTTTTCCTTTCTCATGGTTTTTCCCTTCTGTTCTGATTCTTCTTTCACAACATGGCTAATGTGGAAATATGTTTAACATGATTATACGTGTACAACCTATATGAGATTGCTTGCTCTCTTGGGGAGGGGAGAGGGAAAGGAGAGAGGGAGAAAATTTGAAATTCAAAATCTTAGAAAAACAAATTTTGAAAACTATTTTTAAATGTAATTGGAAAAAGTAAAATACTAAGTGCAAAGGAAAAGAGAATAAAGAAAACTAAACCTACGGAGGTACTGTGAGGCAAAGGCCTATTAGTGTAATGAATGTGCAAGTATACACAAGTGGCTTAACCTCTTGGTACTACAGTTAACCCTTTTTAAGGTTATAACAAATAGATGCTTTCATATTGGTCTGGGAGGTAAGAGTCAGAATTCTCCACGTTTGCCACTGATACTTCCAGACACTCCTTTTCCCATCATCATTTCATGGGAAATTATCACCCAATCTATATCCTGAAGGTTGTTATATCTATAAGTCATTCTTCCTTCTTTAAGACCTGTCCTTGGTTAGCAGCTGCTCTACTCCCTAAATCTTGCCTCTATAAGTAGAGCAATTCAGTATATATGTAGATGTTTGCTCAAATAACCTAACCTCCTGATTACCTAAATGTGTTCAACTGCCGCGTCATACTCCTCCACTCCAACTCAGCAAAACAAGACAATCAATCAACAAGCATACGTTAAATACCTATAGAGTGCCAGACACTGTGATAGGACCTAAAAAAATAAAATAATCACTATACTCAAGGAATTTGCATTTTAACAGTGGAGACAGCAGAGACATATACAAAAAGGATACTGAATAATTAGACATAAAAACAAGTTGGTTAAAGAGGAAGGGTACAAACAGTTGGTGGAGTCAGGAAAGACCATACACAAGAGGGTACTTCGGTTGTATTTTAAAGGAAGAAAGAGATTCTATGAAGTAGAGCTAAGGATAGAGTGTTTTAAACATGGGAGAAAGCCAGCACAACGGTATGGGGATGGGAGTCCAATTTGTGAGGAACAAAGAGAAGTCCAATTTAGCTAGATCTCAACAGGGGGAGTAATGCCCAATGAAGTTTAAAAGATTGGTTGGGAAGTTATATTTTATCTTAAGAGACAATAAGGAGCTACTGTGGCTTATTAAGTAGGGGAGAGAAATAGTCAGGAACACATACTTAAGGAAAATTGTTAGTAGCTGTGTGGAGGGTGGAACAGAGAAAGAACTGGGGCAGGGAGATCAATTAGGAAGCTGCTGGAATAATCTAGCTTGAAATAAGGTGGGTTTTGAGCAAATAGAGAGAAGAGACAGGAAGGGACAGAGATTATGAAGATAAGTCCAACGAGATTTGGTAACTGACTGGATATACACACACATACATGATACACATATACATACATCACATGTATGCATATATTGGGTATATAGGTTGAGGATGACACCCCGGGAGACTGGAAGAGCAGTACCCTACCCAGAAATAGAGAAACTGATAAGACTGGGGTGGGGAGAGATACGAAAGAAAAGATTAATTATGTTTTTGACATGTTGTTTCTGGAACTTTTTAGTTTGAAATGCTCAACAGGTGGTGTGGTACTGAAGCTCTGGTGAGAGAATGATGTAGCATACATAGATCTATGGATAATCTACACACAGATGGAAGCTGGGAGGTCACTAGGAAACTATAGAAAGAGAAGGCAAGGCCCAGGAGACTTTAGAAGAGGAGTGGATAAATTGGAGGCTGTAAGGGAAGGCTTAGGAGAGGTGAGATAAAGGGAGATATGGAATGGCATGAGGTTATGGTTAGAGAGAAAAGAATTTTTTATTTATGAAGTATAACACTTGTGGGTACTGGTAAGATCCAGGGTGTGGTTGTCCCTGTATGTAGTGGAGGTCATGGGAATTAAGGAATTTTAAGAGTTGAGAGGTTAGGGTGTTTGAGGAACATCATAATTTACGCTGCAGTTGAAGTTTCCTCTAATAAAAGCAGGAGTTGGGGAGAAAGGGAATTCAAATGAGCCAGGTACTGAGCTTCTTGAGAAAGAAGCCACAACAGCCACTGTGATTTGGATAGGGTGCTTAATTCTGATAAAAGTAAACATCAAATCAGAAGCTGTTGAACAATGGTAGCAGAGGACGAAGCTTGCCCTCACTCCCTTTCGTGCTTGAAATACTCTGAACTTACTTGTTTTCATCACAATCTTATCAGTTCATACCTTACTCTTTCTAAACCTATCCTCCAGCCTTCTTATAATCCACAATCTTACCCCTCAGCACTCTTTTAGGCTTTGAATTCCTCATTTCCAATCTCAATCCTTTAACCATTTCCACTTTGCACTGTTCTCATTGCTACTTTGTCCTTAAACTAGTTGTCCTGTATTGCTCCTTCCATACACCTTTTTGTAGCCCTGGAGAAGTAACACAATCGTGCCAACTTGGTCTGCTATAAATTTGTTATCTAATCTTAACTGAGACCTCACTTAAACAACACAATGGTTCCTCCTTCCTACTTCATTCTCTCCACCATCCAGGCTGCTTCTCACTCCATCAGTAGATTGCCTTCTTTCATCATTCCCTCTTTCACTTATCTTTGATCTACTGCTAACTTCAATACTTCTGACTTATTCTCCAAAAACCTTAACTATTTGCTACTATCCCCTCAAGCTACTGTCTTCTCCTTTTCCAACCAAGCTCCTTGAAAAACCTGTCTATATCAATTGCAACATAGGATAGCCTTTCTTAATCATCTATCGTGATATGTATCATTTGACACTGTTGACCTACTCCTACTGGATTTTCATGACAGCTCTCTCCCTTGCTTCACTTCTTTTCTGACTGCTCCACCTCAGTTCCCTTTGCTGGAATTATGTTGATTTATGTTATTATTATGTTAATTTTACATAATTAACTTTGCAATTTTACATATTTACATGATTTCAATGTTAATTAACATAATTAAAATCATGTTAATTTACCCCAAGGTCTTGTCTTCCCTCTAAATGGCTTCATCAGCTTACACACATTCAGGTGACTTTCAAATCTATGTATCCAGTCTTACTCTCCTTCCTGAGCTCCAGCTGCCTATAAGTCATTTTGAACTGGATATCCTGGAGGAATCTTAAATGTAACGTCTAAAATACATAACACTTCTGAACTTCAAATAGTGTTAAATAACTGTTGGATGACCAACTTCTTCAAGGGTTCCACCATCCCATTCCAGTCCCCCAGGTTCATAAACTCAGTGTCACCTTTCATTCCTCCCTCCCCCCCATTCCACACATCCCAACTAGTTGTCAAATCTTGGCATTTCTACCTCTATGACTTCTCTTGCATTTTCCCTTACACAGGTTTTCATCACCTGTCACCTGAACGACTGCAAAAGCCTCCTAACTGTTCTCCCTGCTTTGTCTTTCCCCACTCCAACCCAACTACCAAAGCTGCCAATCTGATTTTTCCAAATTGCAGCTCTTACTTCATAAACTTCAGTGGTTCTCTCTTGCTTCAAGCATTGTCTATGAACTCCTGTTTTCTTTCCTCAGCCTTAATATACATATATTCCCTTCACATACAGTATGGTCCAGCCAAACTGGCCTTCTAACTGTTCTTTGTAAAAGACCCTCCAGCTTCCAGGTCTACATCTTTGCACTGGCTGTTTCCCACATATACGATGCATTCCTTTCTTACTGTCTAGTTCAGATCATATGCTTCCTTCTATACATGAAGTCTTTCTTAATCTCCTTAGATACTACTGCCTTCTCATTCCTAAAGTATCTTGTTCCTGTTTCTTTATTCCTATATATGCACAAGCCTCCCCTGGTGAGTTTCTTGAGGGTATGTATCCCCATTACCAAGTACAGTTCCTAGCACTTAAATTTTGTGATTGTCTAGGAAAGTGAATTTCCCAAACCAATGAAAGTATAGATCTCGTTCGAAAAAAACTACTGGGGCTCCCATATCTATACAAATCACTATTTTTGTTAGAAACAATATTTCCTTGTCTGAGGTAGTGTTTAAATAGACTGAACTTATTTAATAAATGAAAATAGTAAAAAAAAAAGTGAAGGAAGAGTGTTTCCCTATGGTCACTTCTCAGGAGGTATCGAACTATCTTGAAGTTTAAAGTAATGGCAATAAATAAAAATACTAACGATTTCCTACCACTAATATTTTTTAAATTACAGAAAAATTTGAAACTATTTAAGGGAATATCAACTCTACATTGGCTGAATACATTTTATTCTATCATTCCACCAATATCACATTCTTTTACTACTCTGGCTATCAGGCTTCATCATCAGGGTTAAACAAGACTTCATGTTCCAGTTAGATAACTACTTGAATTCATAGAGCAAAAGGCTTCAAAGAAGCTCCAAGTGCTTCACATTTATCATCCACAATTTCATTTGTTCTAACACTACTCACAGAAGGGAAAAACAAAGATATAGATTAATGACTTGATTAAAGGCAGAATTAATATAATAGCCTTTAAAATTGTATACTGGGGTATTTTTTTCTCAAAAAATTATGCCAAACTAAGGCATAAGTAATTGTTCAAAACTATTTGACTTATGCAGCTGATTAGCGATAAACCGAGAAGATCCAATCTGACCAACTATCCTCTTTGAAGCCTCTCCAAATCCTACTCTACATATTTCATTTGGAGCAAGCTCTTGAACTCCCTTCCAGTTTTCACCTACTGGAAGGAGAAGGGGAAAAAAAGCATTTATTCCCACAAGGAACTTTCAGTCTTCCTGGTTATTTCAGGCTCTGGTCAGTCTTTTGTAGCCTTTTCATACTATAATATCTAGCTGATGTGAACTAGATTATCTATGACTACTTATAAATAACTCTTCCCATGTACAAGAAAAGTAGCTTAATGTGGAGAGGCCTGAGGACTGGCCTTGGAGATAGGAAAACATGAGTTCAAGTATTACCTCTGACACAAACTAACTCTGTGATTTGACTTCTAAGTGCTACCAAGAAATTGTCTAAGGCTGTGCATTAAAAAATTGCCAATCAATATCAGTGAGGACTGCAATAATGGTAACTCTCCGTAATGATGAAATATAGTTCTTGACCAATAAGAAAGAAAAAAAGCATTGTAATTCTAAATGGCAAACTTCAGATTTACCTTTAAGCTAAGCACTGAATAAGAAAATGATACAAATTTTAATAAAAACAAAATATGCTCAATACTTTCTTCCACATATACATTCTAAAGCCAATTTCAAGTTATCCAGATTTTTCCTTAGAACAAAAGCTACAAAAATCCATAGTAGTGACTTTCATATTTAAATAAGTGTTCTATACAAAACTAAACAATCATAAATACACACACATTATGCAATTGCCTGTTTATTATTTAGTGGCACCATTGTTTTTGGCAAACTATAAATTATTTCTAAGTCCCATTTCCCATATACAATCTGTAACCATTTACAGGCTTAATGCAATTCTTCAATGGAGTCCAAACAGAAAGTACATCTTAAAAGAGTTAGAAACTAAATTCACACATTTTCTTTGGGACCAAAAACTGATACACAGTACAAAATATACATTTATTGGACTTATCGTAAACACATTTTGGATCACATAAACTGCAAATAGTGGGTAATCACTGTGGAGAATATTATACATTGTATTTAAGGAAAAAATAGCTCTGCTTTTGTATATTAGTCTCAAAATTATAAACTTTATAATGAAGCTAAGTATTCTGCAAACATGCTTTTTAAGCTGACAGGTCTTCATTTGTAATATTAATACAATTTAAAGGAAAAATTACATTTTCACAAAAAATTTTGAATATTATGCTAGAAGCTAAAACAATCAACATTGCATGGCACTACAAATGAGATGTGTTTTCTCCAATGAAGACATTGAGTTCATAAGAGGGCATTAGGTGAGAGAACAGTGATTTTTCTAATTCTAAAGGCATACAAAACGGGTCTTCTACTAATTAGAGACGGGTCCAAAATTAATAAAGACATCCTAATTAGTGACAAAAAATTTAAATTTCAGTTAAGAGCCAAACCTTTTTGTTGGACATATGTTTTAGAAGAAACGTCATTAATCCTGGGCTGGTGGCTGGAAAAGTTGGACACAATTATTAATTTCTTCTTTATTAGTATTTCAATCTATCATACCTTGAAATCTGAGATGCCATGAATATATGCATAATATTTAATGGATTCTAACAGCAATGAATAAAAAAAATTAGTGAACCTCTGACAATAAATTATGTGGATAATAAAGTATGCATAGCAAGCACTACACTATATGTGCCTTATTTGGGTCAATGTTTCTACTACAAATATTTTTTTTTAAACTCCACTTAATCTTCTGTCAGTTAAGTTTCCAGGGCCAAATCTTCTTAGAAAAGGATTATATTCCTCAAAGATTAAAAAAAAAAAAGATTAGTCCTAACAATATCATTTCCCTTCACCTTTCAATACTTACGACATAAAATTTTTAAAAGCTATAGGGTACATTCTGCTTTGCAGAACAAAGCCCAGACATTAGTTATTTTGAGAAAGAAACTCTCCATTTCAACTTTTGCAAAATTCTTGCCTCCAAGCACCTCCTCCAACCCCCCGAAACTTAAACAAGCTTCGCTAAAGTTAACCGAGTTCATGGCATTCTGATAATTTTTGGGTTGGTTGTTTGGGGTTTGCATGCACAGTGTGCGTGCATCCATGTGTGTGTCTAGCAGTACCATAACCACTATATAAATATACTATGCATATGGCATTTTTGGCACTCATCGATTATACCTGCAATGACTGAAATTAGGAAAGTAGGTTCAGAGCCAATTATGTACACAAATCTAAGTTGCTTCAAAAAGTAGTATACATATTTGCAAATGTTATTAAATAGTAACTTTGTGGATGATCAAAATGTTCTGTGTTCAAAAGAACAAAAAGGCTCTACACAATTTTTCTAAACTTTAAGGTTGATGAGAAAGTAATTAGCAAAAAAATTTAAATGACTCATTGAATTAGGATTATTAGAGGGTCTTGGTGCAGTGATAATGTGAAAGAGGAAGAGTTTTATAGTAAACACTGCTTTTACATGAGTTCAGAAAAAATGTAAGTGGCTACAGTAATATAATTCTTTTAGAAGTTATTTCCATGTTGATGGAACAATAACTTTTATCACCAATCTTGCAAGCAAAAAGTGTTATTGGTTGAAGTTAAGGTTGGATTTTCCTGACATGATGAAACAGCATCCCACAGTGAGACTGGACCCCCGAACCTATTATACCTTCTAAAATAATTAAGACCTATTCTTTTCATCCCCACTCCTTCTGACATCTCCAGCTACTTCTTTCATTATTTTAATCCTATTTTAAAATATCATTCAATAAGAGGCAGCATGGTGCCATTAATGGATAGGGGGCTAGTCTTGGAGTCTGGAAGACCCCAGTTGAATTCCTGTCTTTTTAACACAAACAAGCAGTAGGAAGGACAATGCACAAATTATGTAGCCTATGACAATGACTCCAAGAAATACCTAAGACCATAAAAGCTGCAGAGGAGTCTGTAACAATAGAGGCAGTTTTCACTTGAAGAGTTCTCCATCCCAATGAAATTAGATTCTGATCTTGATCCCTCAAAGTTATTAGGCATTCAGACACCTTTAAATATGCCCTCTCTCATTATAATAAGATTAAATACCAAGCATTCTTAGCCAAACAAACTAAATTGGCCTGTTTCAGTCAGATAAAGTTAAAGGAGAAAAAACTAGAGAAAAGAAGGATGAGGCATTTTATATGGGACAAGGGAAAAACACTGTTACCACTTTGCTACATACCCAGCAAACTGATCAAACAGGCCCCTCTTTTTCTTGTTCTTTTCAGTTATGAAATAAAAGTGTAAATGGCCAATTGAGTTCCATTGTCAGCTAAAATTATCCTAATGAACACTTTCATCTAAGCATTTGCTAGAAATTTCATGGGGCCATGAGCAAACAGCTTAAAATAGCAAGTAGGTAAAAGGGAAAGAATCTAGCTATGCCAAAGTAAATAAAAATGGAAAATGCCCACTTGATAGTGAAACAGAAAAAGGCAAATTCCATTTTATTTCTTTATTATTCAGAATAATTGAGAATCACGTATAGTTTAACAAAGAACAGGTTTTTTTCTCCTTAACAAAACCACACCTATGAATTTGGAAGATATTGAAAAAATACCTATTTTTAGCTCTCTGAAGTGTTTACTTTTAAAAAGAAGGGCCTCAATTTAACAAACACAAATGAATGGCATACGTCGTGGTGGCATATGAATAAAAGACATAAAGGAGAATCAGATATCCAAAATTTCACGTTAACTATTAAAATAAACTTTGATGGATAAAGAAAACCATGAAACTTCCCAATACCTAAAGGAAAATAAATCCACTAGAAATTTGGACCACTGTTATTTAGCCAAAATGGTCATTTCTTCTGCAATGTTTGCAAATCCATATTGTAAGAAGATTATTGGGATCCCTCAAAGCGTACAATTATGCAACTTGAAACAGTTTTATATTCTGATATATTTACATGAAAACTTTTATACTAATACCATATGCTATAGTAATACTGTACAATTGGAAATCAAAATATTAGATCCTTAAACGTCTAATTTAGCCTTTCCATTGAGTCTTAAAGAATGAAACAATTTTTCAATAGCACAATAGGATAAAATACTGAATTCCTACATAAATGTTTAATAATTAGAGGAAGTGAAATTACAATTAAGCCACAAACAGCCACTTTGCTGAAAAGGAACAGACTACTGACATTGAGCTGCTAATTAATGATGGCACTGGCTGTAGAAAACATTTTTTTGACAGAACTAAAAATTAAAGCTCAAACCTAATATTTCTAGGGTCCAAGTAATTCATGGTTTTCTTCCTGAAAGATTCATGGTTTTCTTCCTGCTATATATCTTTAGTTAAATCTATAGCACACACAGAATAAACTTAGTCCTTCACATACCAAATTTCATATCCCTATGCTAAGCACAGACTTTTTTTTAAAACAAGATTTCAATTTGAAGGATAGGAAAAGGGGCAAGAAGGAACGATGAAGGGCAAATGATATCAATTTTATGGCTTAATTTGATTCGCATGTAGCACTAAGCCACACACAAAAGTTAAATTTCTCTACTACACTGAAAGCTTCCTAAGGTTAGGACCTGCTTGAATCCTCCACGGTGCCCAGCACATACAAGGGGAGTTCAATAAATATTAACTGGGAAGGTATGTTAGTGGATAGCATACAAAATACCACCAAAGGGATTGTATTATAGGAATGAAACCACTTGTAATGCAAAATGCCTTAATTATATACATTCATTTCTTTTTTAAAATCCTGATTTTTTTTTTTTACCTATGTGAAATCAGGAAATAAAATCAGCAATTTCTGGCATGGTTCTTAATCTACAACAAGAGCAGGTCAACACAATATTTTATAACTAAAATAAAAGTTTCATTTAATAAATCTTTAATGCTGAATTGATAAAATAAAGAATATATTGATTTCTAAAAGTCAATGTTAATATTGAAAATTGCTTAGAACATTAAACAGTTACCTATTAAAAGGTACATGTACCCAAAGTAACCATTAAGACATTTTATCTGGCTGACAATACTCACAAAAATTGACAAACCAGTGAAGCTAAGTAAAGGGAACATATCTGCATGGTTTATGAAAAGTGGATTTGTATACAACATGCCATTTCCTTCTTAAATAGGTAAACTGGGTCCATTCTATTAGAACAGTTTAAATCAAAGTACATTTGGATACCACATTACAACACTGTTACCACACAAGAATTTTCCGCAAACGGGAAACAGCACATGACGCTTCAAAAATATGTGGCACAGCCCCTGAGGTGCTAAAGTTTTTAGCACAACAAAAATTGAATAGGTACAATAAATGAAATACACAACAAAGGTGCAAAAAAGTGCCTTTTAAAAGTATGGTTAATATTTTTTTCAGGGAATAGTAAAAACATATAGTCCATTGTTCTAATAAGGTATACATACTCATTGCATGTATTTTCATAATTGAAATTAGTACCTAGCACGGCAGTGTTTATTCACAGACAATAGATTCAGTGTTCTCAGACCACAGTTAAGTACTGAATTACAAAGCCAGAATAAATCATTTTAGACATTTCTTTCACCTTCACCCCTAGGTGAAATGCTGGCAACTGTAACAGTAGAATGTTTTTATGTTGTCATTCTTTAGATAGGGCCTCTCAAAATGGTTTTTAAATAAATTTCATTTTGACATTCTGTATGATTATGATTTGAAATATGGCTTTCTGCCACAATTCTATTTGTGATTTAAGATTTTACATCTCAAAAATTTCCATAGTCCAGTTCAAAGTTTGTTGTTTGTAGAACTAAACTTTAGTCTACACAGTAAAGAATAGGCTCGTCCAAAGAAGAGTTCAGCTTTCTTAGGTTGGTATGTATGTACTGGTAGTCAAAATCACTGGTCATAATAACTACACATTAACTTTGTGTAAGTGCACAAAGTTATAACTTAGGACATTATGATAGTTTTCATTCTACAATGGAATTAGACATTAGAAGGAAGTGGTCTTTAACCCAAATAACTTTAAACTTATGAAGTCAAGTAGTATTTATATTTTCTTCATTCATGCTGATACAGAATACAAAAAGACAATTAAGTTATGTTTAATCACCCCACACAAGAGGAAAAAAGGAAGGATTTTGCTGGTATATTAACTATACTTAAATCTGAGACATTTTAAATTACTTTGTCCAATATTCTTTAACCTTGTGTTAGTTTTAAGGCTACATATTATGTATATATACACAAATATGTGTCTTCCCAAATTAGGGAAAAGACAAATAGAGTAAATAGAGAGCATCATACCACATTTTTACACCAGTTTTGATTTTGTATTAGATGAAGGGTTAAATCTTACATTTTAATGACTTTCCTGTGAAGAAATCTGCCTACTGAATGATTAAAACTACATACTGATAATACAATATTCTCAACCTAAAGAGACGACAATACAAAAGAGCACAAAACAGTAGTTTGTCAACATGATTTGATTTGAAAACTTACTTTCATATGATCAAAGGGAGAAGATAAGCCTAAAATAAGATAATTTTATTTTGATATCTATAATTCCTTAACTTTTGAAAATTATTTTTAACAACCAATGTTTTAATGTGGTCAACATGCTCTATTTCAAATCACAAATGTAACCACTAAGTATTCTAAATAAGGGGGTCAATTAAAACACACAAACACATTCACACACATCATAAAGTGTTAGATTGTCAGGCTTCGACTAACTTTCATTAAATGGTGGATAAATTCAAGCTGATGCACTTCTGAATGAAAAATAGGCAGTCTGAAAGAAACCCATTTAAAATAGATTAAGGAATAACAGTTATTTAAATCCTCTAGTCCACCTAAGGGAGGGGAAAAAATTCTATCTATGCCTTGGGCAATATTGTGGTCCATTTTAAAAATGGGTTTTCATCTCTACAAACCTGAAACCCCTCATTTACGATGACACGACATTTTAAAAGGCAGGGGGAGAAAAAGAGGAATTACACATACATGATTAAATGTCTTGTTTGTTAAAATCAAGCTTTATTGATAAAATGGAGTTCAGAATATTTTACTAGGAACAGCAGCAGGCCCAGCCAATCATGATAATAAAAATGCTACAGATTCCTACTCTATGTAGGAAGCCGTTCCTTATCAATTAGTAATTTAATGTAAGGACTTGCAAAAGAGGTGCAAAGAATCAAGGCATTCTAGCCCCAAGATCAATATTCTTATGAATACACTATTACCTGCAATAATAAGCGGCAACAAGGAAAAAAACATCCTGAAAGGGTTTATGAACTAGCTATATTCTTATGCTAGCCCACTGCCAAGAAAATTAAGGGTGTTTGAAATAACTTCATGGATGTTCATCTCTGTAAGATTTTTGCAATTATTCTTCATAATCGTGTGTATTTTTGAGCATCTCACTGGTCAGGCTGCCGCTCCCCCCACCCCCACCCCAGATCCAAAACACAACATGAATTTAAAGGGCTACCCACCTATCTGTTGCATCACACAACAAGCCAAACATTTTAAACTTTGATAGGGATTTTTAAAGCAGTTCATAATTAAATATGAGCATTTTGTACAAGGACAATTGCACTTTACCAAAAAAAAAATCATACAACAAAAATTGCTGAAGTCTGATTTACAACATGAATTATGGTTTGAAATCACGTTTACATAAGTCTCAATTTTATAAAAAAAAAAAAAGGATCAGTTCTGGGCTAGTTGTTGTACTGCTGTAGTTCTGTGGTGTCATCTTGCTCACCCTTATAGTGTCCCCTTCTTTAATATTGAAGATGGATGTTAGGAAGGTTCAGTGAGGTTGGGCTGTACTTCCTTGGGAGGATGAAGGTAAACTCCAGGCTAGATGAGAAGTTTTTACCACATATCATCAGCTGATGTAGAGTCCTTTATGAAGGAAAAAAAGGCACTTTTTAAGGCCTAGAGCTACCAAACATATTACCTTCTGTATAATTTTTACAAGAAAAAAGTTAAAAAGATTCCTATGTCATATATTCTACACTAGACTCTGTTTTGTAATAAATAACATCAAGGAAGAAGTCGAGTTCAGTCCAAAGGCTTTATAAATTAAAAGGATGGTAAATAATTTTGCCCTGATTCTCAGATTAAACCCTATAGTTTCTCTTCATGCCACCATTTTTAGAAACCTTAGCAATGTAAGGAAAAATTAAGACCTCCAGTAAAGCCAAAAATGTTAACAGAAAAACCTTATAGTGTAATATGATTATAAATAGAGGAATATTAGAATTGGAAAATACCTCAGTCCAAACCTCCCTCATTTCAGAGATAAGGGAAATAAAGTTGATGCAAACCATTTTTTTAAGTCTTTTGAAAAAAAAAACCCAATAAAATCAGAATGCTATGTCAACAAAAATACTTACAGTAGTATATTACTGTGGGGATTTCTAGTATCTGAAAACAACACTACAATATTAAAAACATGAACATGGTTTAACATTTCCAGGTACCAAATCAAAACTGAAAACCTACTAAAAATGCCCATTTTTAGGGAAAAGATGTTACTCCCGAATATAAAAATTATATGGTGGAAATACACATTCACAAGGTATGTAGTCAAGATGTTTACAAACCTAGAAGACTTCACAAAATTTCTCCTTTCTTTCTTTCTTTTTTTTTTTTTTGGAGAGGTGGCCACTCACCAGGATTATGTCCTCAATCACTAGAACTGTTGTTCAGGCAGAGATCAGAGCAAGCAGAATTCAGAGCAATCAATCAGGGGTGTGTGTAAGAGAATGGGTGCAGTGAACAGCTCTGCAAAAACAGGTAGGAAGGATATGCATTTAGAGAGGAGGGGAAGAGGTAGTGGGAGGAGAGAAGACAGTACTTACAGTGTCATCATTTCTGAAAGGATTCAGTCTATTGTAAACGGCTTCAATTACACTCCGCCTAAATTTTAAAAAAAGGCAGAAAAGTATTATTCCCTTATGGCAAATCAAACATTTGCTAAATAACCCATTGCTTTGTGTTAAAAAAAAAAGCAACAAATGGCATGAATATTTTGATTGCTACAAATGATTTTACATTTAGGTTCAATTTTCTACTTCCTACTCTTAGTAAATAAAGGCTACTTTTGATTTTCAGTACCATAGATTAGTATTTGAAGTAGATATAACCTACAATGTAGAGTTCTATGATTCTTACAATGTATGGAATTCTTAACAATAGGGGGAAAAACAGAAATAGTAAAGGTACATATACCCCATCTTAAGAGTTTAGGGGTGATTTTATAGTTTCTATGATATAGCAGCAACTTTTACCAGCCATGAATTCCATTCGTTAGTTCTGGCTTGGGAATAATTAATCGTAGCTAGTATTTATATATAGTGCATTAAGAGTTTACAAAGAGTTTTACAAATATGATCTCATTTTGTCCTCACAAAAATCCTAGGAATTAGATGCTATTAGCTCCATTATATAGATAAGGAAACTGAGGCAGACAGAGGTCAAGTGACTTACCCAGGGTCACAAAACTAGTGAGTGTCTGAGGTTGGATTTGAACTCAAGAGTTTCCTGACTCCAGCCTATCCTATCCCCTGTGTCACTTAGTTGCAAAATTTGACATAATAATTTTAAATATTATTTTGGATTTAAGTTCCTAATCTCTTTTAAGATGGAGCCAAAATTATATAATGCCCCTTTTGCAGGTTTTTATTATAAAATCAGTGACTTGGGTATAAAAATAAAAATTATTCAAAATGGTGAAAAATTCTCCCTCAAATCTTAAAATTCAAATGTTTCAATAAAATGTAGATTAAAAATTGTTGTAAAAGAGGGGGCAATAGTTCTGAAAAAGGAACCCAAGTAATGTATACTAATTTTGTTTTAAAATAGAGTTGTTTATTATAATAACAGTTGCAACATTCACAACAATAGCATACTAAAACCTCCCTGCTCAGTAAACCCATCCCTGTACTTGATGCTAAAGGAGCTATAGCATCTTGACAAGGCATAGTACTTGCCCTACTAGAACACATATAAGGGTGTGAAGGGCTGTGATAAATCACAAATAACTAGTATATAAAATAAAATGTGAATAAAGAGGCAGCTAGGTGGCGCAGTAAGTAGAGCACCCCCTGGAGGCAGGAGGATCTGAGTTCAAATCCTGCCTCAGACACTTGACACACTAGCTGGGTGACCTTGGGCAAGTCACTTAACCCCAACTGCCCTGCCCTACCCCTCAAAAAAAAAAAAAACAAAACAAAAAATGTGAATAAAATGCTATTTCAGTTCCAAGGCAAGAAAGATTCATGACTGACTTAGGGGGTACAGGGAAGGATCACAGAATCAGATTACAGCTGGAAGAGACCTCTGAGATATTCTAATCCAACAACCTAATTTTAGAGATGAAGAAAAGAAGGCCCAGAGTGAGCAAGTGACTTGCCCAAAGTCACACAGGCAATAAATAACACAGCTAGGATTCAAACTCAGTTCCTCTGACTCCAAATCCATTGCTCATTCCACTGCAACATGCTGCTTCTGCTGAGCTTCCTAGAGGAGCTGGCATTTATTATAGGTTCTGAACTAGGCATTAAAAAATGGGTAGGAAGTCAACAGGTGGTAGACTAGGGAAAGAATTCTACACATAGAGAATACGATCAAAGAAACAGAGGCAGCAAAATGTGGAGCAGGCACAAAACCCTGAAAGTAATCCAGCCTGACTGGAGTTTGGAAGACACAAAATGGAAATACATGAAAAAAGGTCGGAAAACCCAGCATGGCACCAGGCAGAGGAGTCTAAACTTTTTTCAGCAAGCAATGAGGCACCACTGAAGGATTTTAAACAGAAAACTGCTATTAGTTAAATGCATAAGGAAGGTCAATTCACCCAGGTTGTGGACATGTATAGAGAAAAACAGAGGGCAGAAACGAGTTAAATGCATCCTGTTCTGTCAATTACATGGCAGCTATTTTAGATAAAAGAGATTTGGTATCTGAATTTTCCACCTGGGACCTTAAATATCTCTTAAGTTAGTTCAATTCCACTGGTGAAAGTACCTGGAAAAATATGCAGCCATGCCTTTGAAAACAATCTGAGTAAGCTCCAGAGAAGGTGGAAAGAAACAGGGTCAAACAAGTGAACAGATGCATTCTGGGATAGTAAGCTTCATGGTGTTGGTTAAGACTACATGATAGTAGTACTTTCCATCTGTATATTATTTTAATGTAAGAAGACCATTAAGACATTATCTCAAATGATACCTAAAATTCAGTCAAGGTCATCATTTGAGGCACAACTGCCATTCTTTAGTATAAATTAAAACCAAAACAAAACAGAATACCCTATAAGGTAATGTTTCATCAAATAACAAATGATTTTAGTAATACTCCAAATCAAAGGCTCAGTAAAAATATCTTATATACACACATACTTGTGCCACTTAAATTAAATCAGTCTTAAATGTAATTGCCATCTTATCAACTGTCTACCAAAAATATTTTCTAAACTGTGATCAAGGATCAACATACACAAAATAGAAAACTCACTTGCTTGCCAGTTCACCCCCTGGTGGGAGGTTTGGGATGTTCTCAGTTGCTAATGTGCGCATCACATGGACTAAGTCTGGTACGCCTTCGCCCTGCTTCTTTATGATTTCTGGGAATCAGAAGTACTTTTTTTGTAAGTGCTATCCACATTGAACTTTAAAAGACTGAAACAATCAAAGATAGCTTAAAATATTTTTTTAAATGGCATTTATCACATCTGAGGTTTTCTACACTGGTGCCAAAAGGAAGAAAATTCATGATGAATTTTGAAAGTTTATGATAAGCGAATGTATAAAATGACATAAAAAAGGAAAGGGCACTGAACTGTTACTTTCTAGATTAATTTTAAAGAAAAGCGATCAAGATTAAAATTAGAAAAATACACAAATATTTCATGTTAAATTGACATGTTACGTAATCAGGGGAATTTGTATACAAATGGGTGGAACATCCTTCTTAAGATGTCAACTAGTTACTTCTGAGTAGACCAACTCCTCTCTTTAGACTGGAACATGTTTACTGAATTTTGCCCTGTAAACAAAAACATTTCACAGTAGAGTTTTTAAAGTTACAAAAATCAAAGAAATAATTTGCAATTGCCTTAAAAATATTTGGTCATATTCTTAGCCATAACCATTTGATACTTAAGTACTAGTCACACAATGACACTGTTAGAATAGCATGTACCCATCTTAAGCTTGTAAATCAAGGCTCTACATGCTAAAACTCCACCCTTAATGCTTCATTTAAAGAAAAATTTAAGATTTCACAAGCCACAAGTTTTGTAACATATGTATAGAAGGCTAATTAAGAATGAGCTTCAGATATATTACAATGCCATTTCCATTGTCAACATGTGTATGTTTGGTGTGAAAATGGCCCAATTTAAAGGCAATTTTCTTAGACTACTCAAATAAGAACAAATTAGAAATACTGATTATTAAATTCTCCAATAATGGGTACACTAATAGATGTGACCTGTTACAATGTGAGGCACGCATATATTTTGCCACTTGTACCACAGAATGCCAAAGAAAAAATAATGTACACAGGATTGTATAATAAATTCTTAAAACAAGCTCTTTAAGTATGAAAAGTGTTTACTTTGATTACTAACAATACTCTAAGGGCAGGACCATGCCAAAGGCATCATGTGTATCCATGTCAAATGTGTTATATGTATTCAAATGCATATTATAGTTGGTTAAATCAGTTATATAAAGACACTAGATGTTTTTGCAAGTTTTCTTCAAGAGATAAATTTTCTCTTAGTAATCTGCGTGGTTGTGAGAAAAAGCAATCATCATCTTAGTTCTTAGTCAAGTTAGGAATACCTTTGAAAGTAGCCATTTATACAAAAGCTCTTTATTTCCTTCCATCAGATGAAGTTTGTAGATCAAAATATTAAACTCCTAACACTAAGGCTACATTTTAGAAGAATTCTATTTATCACCAGATTCAGTAACTCACATTATTTAAGTGGTGAACTGTTTTTTCAGAGTAAAGGCCAAAATTTTACCAATCTAACATTTATTGTCCAAAGTTTTCTATCACTCTTAAATCTGAATAAAAAGCAAAGAGCTCAGATTTGGTTTTCCAAGTTCCTTTATTGTATAATCTTTAACATCTAATAGAGCTACATAAGTCTAATGCTAAAATTCTGCTGTACAAAAATAAATAGATTTAGTGTTTACCTAAACTACACAATTTCACAACCTGGTACATTTAACATACAGACTCCACTAAGTTAATACAATTATTTAGGGAGATAACTATAGATACAATCTGAATAACACTGATGACAAATTGAACCATTATGTTGGTTTCAGTCATAAAAAGGAAAAAAAAAAAAGATCACCTATGTTTCAATGTAACTTGTATCCCTTTTTTGTTATAAAGTGCAAAAAAAAAAAATACAGTAAAACAAACAAGTTCTAAAAATATAAAGTTGAAAAACAGGACTAATGATTCTCTATTCCAAGTGGAAAAACTTGCTCAAACTACTTGACACTTACTACTACACAAACCTTGTTAATTCTTTTTTAATTTTAAAAGCAAAACCAGGAATGAAGTCTCTAAAATAGCAATCCCTTTAACCCCAGTTCCTAAAATATACACTCTAATTAGCACTGTAGAATATTCCTTTTAGCATGGATATTAATAGATATTCCTCATCCTACCCCAAAGCTGAGGCAGAATCATCAAGGCATTTTAAATAAAAACAACAATAATAACATCCAAAATATCAGTCTAGAAACTGGATGAGAAGTATTATAACAATCCTGATTCACAACAGAAAGATGCAAAACTTTACAAAAATAACACCGAAACTTACTGAGGGATTAAAATACTGAAGGGGCTTTTCATGAATTTACTGTACCTCTGGTTATAAAGTTAATTTTCAATAAAAAAGCTTATTGCTAGAACCATTAAATATTTAATAGAAACAGATATTATGGTTTTTAAAAAAAAAAAAAAAAAGAAAGCGAGAGCACCCAGAAGCCTTTCTAAAGCTATTTTCTCATGTTTTAAGAGGCGTCCATAGATAAGAGTTTCATCCAAGTAATTAAAAAGAAGTTTAGCATTTCATAGCAATTGTTAGCACACGCCAGAAAAAAATTTCTAATGCATGCTTTGGATTTGAAGACTAATTTATTCTGCTCAACCAGAATAAAAGACAAACAAAATTCTCTACAAACTACCTCCTCTAATTAAATTAATGGACTTAAAAAAAAATCATAGGACCATAGATCTAGGGTTAAAAGAGAATTCAAAGGGCCGGCTGGTCCAACTTGTCCCACACTCTCATTTTATACATGAGGAAACTGAGGCCAAGAGAACTTAAATGGTTTACCCAAAGTTACATGAGTAATCAGTGGCAGATGTCATAATCTGAACTCAGATCCTCTGCACCTCACCAAATATTATCCTAAAATTATCTTCTAAGCTAAGTTGGTTTAAAAATTCCATATATGTTTTAGTATTTTCTACTTTTCTTTCAAGTGAAGTTTTAACAGTTTCATTCTTTCTAAAGCATTTTAAGTAGCAGCAGTTACATTATTTGCCATAGTAGTTAAAAGTTTTGGCCTTCTCCTTGGTAGAAGAGATAATTTTAATTTTGAATATAAAAAAATCTGTATTTTAATAATAAAACATTATTAAGCTTAATACAATAAAATTTCAAGGTATTTATCAGGTACCAACATATGTCCTACCTGGCATTTCTTGCTTGGTAGTAGTAAACAATTCTAAAATCTAATATTATAGCATATAAATATCTAATTAAAATGAATATTTGGTCATTTTACATTTAACAAACTAGAGAAAGTAGCAATGCATATCTAAAATTTGTTTACACTTCATTAAAACTAAAGTGTTTATATCTGTTTTTCTTGGAACAAAATGAGCAAAATTCTGGTCTTCTCTTAAAAGAGCCAGTGACTTAAAATTTGACATCATTCCTTAAATATATGTACATAATTTTTATAATTCCCTCCTCCCTATAGTTAGTGATTCAGATCAATGTGACTTGATTTCAATTTGAGTATTTTCTGTTAATGTTAGTTTAGCATGTTACCTAGGAATAAAGCATACTTACTGAATTTTTAAAGTACTAAAAACCAAGGAACTTGGTGGTGAAGAAATGAATTCATTGGATTATGTCAAGAGCTACTTACTGAGTTAGCAATCATTGCACACATGTTATTTACCACTATCAAGGAACAAAGTAGTCAATAAAGATAAATGGCAGCCTTAAATGGGATATTAGGAATTTAAAGAGATCAAGATAATACACTTAAATCTCAAAAAGTTAAAAATAAAATTAAAGTGCATAAGAATTTTCATAATGTAGACATGATAGAACCTAACAGAATAGTGTTATATCAATGCTTACATGCTATTAGAGGCCTTTAACATGCAAGTGATTAATATAATGGACCCCAAATAGCCTTTTTACACTAACATGGTCATTCCACAGGTGGTTTACCTAGAGGGTACTTTATAATTTATACACTATATTGCTTATATGCAGTAATTAGTATTTTTTGGAAAATTTCATTATTCTGCATATTGTAGCTACTAAAAAAAATTTAGATTCTTTAAATATCCAAAGGCACTAATCAGAGTTACAAACAGTTCATTAGTGGTCTCAAAGTCATTTGCAATTTTATAATACAAAATGTACCTGAAATCCCAACTGATTTCAACTTAAAAAAAAAAAACAAACTTAATATAAGGCACACAACACTTATGTTACTGCTAGTCAGAGACCCAATATATCTAAAATCAGGCAGTTCATGGTTTTGCTATGAAACCCTGAAATACAGTTTGAAATAGAAACATAGACATACTTTAAAATATAGTGGCACTTGCAGGTTAACTGGATTTTAGTAACAAAACTATGACCTTTAAGTTATTTAAAAAAAAAAACCAAACAGCCTTAGTTGACCCGAATGTATTAATGTACATAGCTTTTCACAGAAAAATGGCACTTAAATTACCATCTTCATAATTCACCTACTGCTTTTTATTTAACTTATGTCAAAAATCAGATTTTACTGATAAAGTTACTCCTGCCAGTTGAATTCACAAGGAACTCTGAAATGTGTACATCTTTAGCCTCAAGAGAAAAAAAAAACCATCCTAAACAATTTCCAGGGTCACAGCTGCTGTAGTCTTATTACTACCATTACTTTAGAAGGACATATAGCATACATCTAAATGGCTACTACATTAAGTGCTTTGTCCCACTGATGTATGCTAGACATCAATAGCACTTAAAGGTTTAATTAAAAGCTAATGTGTGAAAAGGTTCATTGTCGTAGGGTTTCTCTCTAATAAAGTTACTTATTTTTTTTTAAATGATCCACCTTCTACTCTGCTTTCCAGGTACTTGTCCAACTCTGTCTCTTTCTTCACTGCCTCTGGTGATACTTTTGGTGCACTTGGAAAACAGATCAGTATCACACTCATGTTGTCTCGACTTCCCTGGGAGAGAAAAGAGTTTGAGAAAATATTCTGGTTTCCTTCCCACCCTCCCTTCTTTGTAACCTTTCAACAATCCTATAAAAGTTTACTGCTATGTCAATGTAATTATATTCAAAACAAAGAAAGTAAATTATTCTTTGTACTCAGTGATCTTTCTCCCCCCTCAAAAGCACCCTAAGAAACATGGCAAAAAGCATTACAGATTAAGTCCCATTAAACTTAGCTATTTTTGAACTTTTATAATATGAAAAGATTTCTAAGTTCCTACTTACTTTAAACAATAGCTGATGAAAGAAAATTTCACACTCCATTCAAGAAAATTCTATTATCAGAAAAGAACTTAGCCTATTAGCATTCATGATAACAAGACTTGATATGGAATTGTATATAAATGTGAAGATCTTTTTTGTAGACCCATGTTACTAGAAGCCTGCTCAAAGTTGCAACTAACTTTACAAAATATAGAGGCTAAAAATTTGATGATGGAAACTAAAAATTGAAAAACAGGTTTATAACATTTTAAATGGCTGCTTTAAGTTCTAGAAAGCGCATCTATTTTAAATAAGTCAATTTTTGATACTAAAGAGAAAGTGTACTCAACAATGAGACATCCTCATCACAACTACCATTATTTTTAAAAAGTTTTAAATAAAAGTATTAAATTTTGTTATGTGAAAAATGGTTCTTAATATGTGAATGTTTGTTATTTTAGGCAGAATTCCCTTGAAAATACTTCAATGTATGGGGAACATGGTAATTTACATAATGACTACTTTCTAAATAGAATAGATAAGGAAACTGAGACCTAGAAAGATCAAGAGGCATGCCATGTCAAACTGCGATATGAATCCAAATCCTGACTCCTATTCAAGCTGTTGCTACATTAACATTTTTAAACTTAATGTGTATCAAATGCAAAAAAAAAAAAACCATAATCAACATAGTACACCATCAGGTGTTATTTTAAAATATCAAACTACCACGCTAATATTTTGGTTGTCTGTTTAAGTATTTCAAAGCAAAGATCAATTAGAACAAGCAGTGTGTATATTTGATTTGTCTGGACCTGTGATTTCATTTGGATAGGGAACTTCTTCCAGGTAAAGAAACTCTATGTACGACTTTGGAGAGTTGCCTGTGTGCACTAAGAAATTAGTGCCTTATCCAGGGTCACAGAGTCAGTGTATTTCAGAAGGAAGACTTGAACCAAAATCTTCCTGACTCCAAGGCCAGTCCTCTAACCATTACACCACACTGCTCCTGTATGTTGATAGTTCAAAAAAATTATAGTGGTTTGCTTTTGCATGATAAAATCACATACTATATTAGAATAGTTTGGTAAAATCTGTATTTTAAAAGTAAAATCTGCAAAATCACTAGTAAAAATTATTGATACCTATGAAATACGACTGAGAAGTCTGAAATAATTTTATTATGTCACTATAAAGACATCAAGATGACAAAATAAAGTGAACAAATAAAATGTCTTTCATTTTCATTTTAAAAAGTTTAGCCTCTGCTTTTGACATGTATTAATGTAACTTGTCCAGTCATAATTCTTTTATCTGAAGCTACCTGCTAAAATGCTGGTAACAAATAACAGGGTTTATTTACTACATGAAAAGTAAAGCTTTTACTAACAGGGTTTATTTACTACATGAAAAGTAAAGCTTTTACATATGATTAAAAAGCCTGAGTAAGTATAGTTATTAAGAACCAAACACTCTGCTATCACTGCTGCAAATTATGGTTCTACACTTTTTTTTTCTATTGACACTGTTCTGAAATAAAAACATTAATAGCTGGTGGATAACTGTCCCAAACTGTGCTAAAAACAATTTCTGAGAGCCATAGATTCCAAACTGAAACAAAATGCTATAACTAAGGTACATGAAACATCTTCTCTGTTTTTAAAGATCTAGCTACCTTATATAAGCAGGTGTCCACTACTTCATTGCATACTCTCTCAAGGTCATCAGTGACTTCAAGTCTGGATCTTACAAAATCACAGAGCTCTTCATTTCCCATAACATCCCAGATACCATCACATGCCAGGATGATGAACTGATCATCTTTTTCTGATCTTTCAATTTCATAGACTTCTGGCTCTGGTGAGACGAGCTGCTCTGTAGGACCTTTACCATGGACACATTTATAATCAAAGTCTCCAAGTGCCCTAGACACAGCAAGAGAGCCATTCACACGCTGAATCATTACAGAACCACCTGCATTCTGAATACGTTCTTTTTCCAAAGGATTACTTGGTTTGTGATCTTGTGTGAAGAAATGAACTTTCCTGTTCCTACAAAGTAAACCTCTTGAGTCTCCACAGTTGATGAAATATGTATGCTGGGGAGAAATCAGGACACCCACTGCTGTTGACCCACTACGGTCTGCACCATGTTTCTTCTCTGATATTATTCTCATATGTTCATCAATCTGCAGAAAACCTGTTCTGATTCCATTCTTGACATTTTCCACAGAAGGTGGTCCTTCAGATCCTTTAAAATCCTGGTTATTTGTGATGTGATCTAACAAATGCTCACAGCAGTATTTGGCAACCTGGGAACCAGCATGCCCATCATACACAGCAAAGAACGACCATCCATCAAGTCCACTTGGCAAACCAATCACAGCTGTATGTGCATCTTCCATCTCAACTCGCCAACCTTGCATACTGCTTAGCCCATAACGTAGCCCATTACCTTGTCCTTGGGCATTATGCTTTTCCATCTTTGGCTTATCTAAAAATGCCCCCATTATGTCTTGATGCTTTAGTTCTGAGGAAGAAGAGAAAATACAGTTAAGATACCTAACAAATAACTGCTCTTACAAACAAAATATTCAACCAACAGTTTGATTTTAAATAATTGCTCTTGCAAAGAAACTTTTAAATCTGATTGGGTCCTTGTGCTTTTTTGTGGTATAGAACTACCAGCTCTGGATCTGAAGCCTCAAGATTGAAGAGGGGAAAAAGAGAGATGTGTATGGCTTTACAGAAGTGGTTCTGACTAATCATGATTAGGGCAAGGAATGGGAAGCATTTAAAGAGTAGGAAATTAGAACCAAATTCACAGATTACTAGATATAGAAATCAAATTAGTCCAATTTCCTCATTTTACAGATGAGGAAAATCACCAGTGGGTAGGTTAAGTGAACTGCATGAGATTACAAAGTCAGTTAATGGAACTGTAACCTAAGGTCTGACTCTGAGTCCAGTGTTCTTTCCATTTCACCAGGCTGCCTCAGGGGCTTTACTAGGATACAAACTCCAGACTTCTAGTATCAAGTAAGAATACTATTGGACAATGCTATAAACTCTGCGTCTAAGATTTTAAATGTCATAACAATATGCCAATTTCCCCACAGTATTCAAATTTCTATCTAGCCAAAGTGGGGAGAGTATGACAGCAACTTTGAACTAGAGGTCAACTAGGCTAAACCTTATGAGCAGCTAAAAGTAGTCCCCCTCCCCCCAGGCACATACACACAGCGCCACAAAATTTACACATATACATACACAAATATTTGCATTTATTGACAAGAAGGAGAACTAAGTAAAAAGTTACAAGACATATTCTGACTGTAGTATAGTAATTTTCTTTTAAAAGGATGGGTCAAATTACTAATTTATATGCTATTCTTAACCATCATAGATTCTTAACATTCCCTCTGAAGCACCACAGGGAAAGTGCCAAAGACACTGAAAAAGACACATTTCAATGAAACAGCAGACAGAAGCATTTGACAAAAAGAACTGTAAGTTTTGTTTGCTAAGAATTAACAAAGACAAAGTTCTTAAAAGTGAAAATAAACTTAATGAATGTGACTATAAGGATAAAATTCTTTAATGGTAGCTCTACTGGTCTGTTTGGACCCTACCAACTTAAACATCATCCCTTGGTGAGGATTAAGGAGATATTCTAGCTTAAGGGATAGCTCCCCTCTCTTGAAGCCTCTTCTCTTTTCTGTTTACCTAACCTGGGTGATGACTAGGGCACAGGATCTTCCCTTCTCTTGGAAGGAAGCTTTCCTTCTCTCTCCACTGCTCTGCCTAGACCCCATGAATTAATTGGGTCTCTGACATTAGTAGTGACAAAGTTCACTAATCCAAAAGTAAGAGTTGGCCCTGATACTCAGTTTTAATTAGATACTTACATGGCTTCACCTTATCTCATCCCCCCAAAATGTTTCAAAATATGAATTCACCAGTTTCTTATCTTAAGTTATTTAACGAAAAGTCTATTTTAACATACATATTCTTATTATTAAGAGATAAGCCTTAATTATAACACTACATTAATCCAAAAATTTAATGATATGCATAATAATTATGCTACATGTTAATTAGGTATAAATAATAATGAGGTTGGGAAGATACAAAGCCAAAACTTCACTTACTCTACAATCTTCTGCAGGGTCAGCCCTGTCTTATAGTTTCTTCATCAGTAAAACACAGGGTTTGGCTCCCAGATCTAACTGATCAGCTGAGATACTTGGATCCTACAGAAGCTACCAATTTATAATCTCCCAGGTCTAGTACCTAGCTAGGTCAGGGATGATTTTACAAGGGTGGGGCAAGGAAGGGTGTATGAAGGAACAGAGTAATCCTAAGATGTGAAATCCAAAAAAAAATTTTGGAAAAGGAGGGGCTGAGGGAGAAGTAAAATAGGTAAAACACAAGTGTGAATGACTTCTCCCATTTCCATGACCTTTCAATTATGCTAGGCAATGGTTTTTTTTTTTTATGCTTCCTTAATTGACCATAGCATTCCCCACAGCAGCTGTTCTAAATCTTTCCTCTTCCAGCCTCCCACACTACTTCCTTCACTACTTCTTCCCAGCACAAGAACATACTTCATCATTTACTGAGAAAATAGAGGACATTACTCCTATTCTACATCTCAAAACCCCTCGTCAACATCCTCTATCCTCTCCTTTACTCCAGAGCTTTTAATTATGAGGTAGTTCTGCTGATCCATCCCCCTCTCTTCTCTAACAGATTGCCTCCACAATCACTCTTCTCCCCTCCTTTCCCCTCCCCATCTTCAATCTCTCCATATCTAGTAGCTCCATCAACATGCCTTGGTTTTGCCTCTTTAATTTGATTCTACCGTGTGTGTGTGTGTGTGTGTGTGTGTGTGTGTGTATGTGTGTGTGTGTGTGTTTCATATTCTCATTCTTTCTCGTCAAAAGCCTACAAAAACCTGTAAATATTCATTACATCCACCTCTTTCCTCCCCTTCACCTTGTGAAACCCTTTTCAATCGGGCTTCCAATCTCATCACTTGATTGAAAATACTCTCCAAAGATACAAATACCAATGCTACTTAACTGTCAAATCCAATGGACTTTTCTTGGTCCAAATTCTTCTTGAATTCTCTGCTGCCCCTGATATAGTTGACCACCATCTCACTCCTGGATACTCTCACATTTCTAGGTTTAATGACATTACTCTCTAGAAGTTCTTTATCTATCTGGCCACTCCTCAATCACCTTTGATGGATAGCATTGACATCTCACTCCGCACCCCCCCCATTGTGAGTGAATCCCAAAGATCTGTTCTCAGTCCTCTTCTTTTTCTATGGCTAGGATGAGTAACCTTCTCTCTGCCCCTCCCCCCCCAATGGAACCCTTCAGTATTCTGGTGAAGCCTATGAATCCTTTCACAGGATAATGTTTTTAAATGCACAGAATAAAACATAGGATTACAAAAGGAAACTAAGCTGAAATACAAGTTATCAGAATATTTTTTAAAACAAATTCATAGATCTCAGATTAAAAACCACTGCTCTACATTCTCCTAAGTGATCTGATCAGCTCCCATGGGTTTAATTACTGTCTGTGTAGATGACTCCCAGATCTATATATCCAGCACAATTTCTCTTCTCAACTCCAGCCCCACATCACCAACTGCTTATTGGACATTTCCAAATGGATGTCCTGTAGACATTATGAATTTAACATGTTGAAGGTATCTTTTTCCCCAAAACCTACCCCTCTCCTGAACTTTCCTATTTTCATCAGTTACCTCCCTATCCTTCCAACCACCCAGAAATTACCCTAGACTCCTTATCCTTCCATGTAGCCTATCAGTTGCATACGTCCTCTTCTGTCCACCTAGATAGTGGCCACCACCTTAGTTCAGTACTTCATTGTCTCTCTAACTATTGCAACAGGCTTCCCAGTCTAAAGTCTCTCCTCTCTCCAATCCATCCTCCATACAGCCGCCCAGACTTATCACATATCACTTCACTTCACATACTCTATATTACTGCCAAACTGGCCTACTTCTTGTTCCTTGAACATGAAATTCTTTATTTCATATCCAAGCCTCTGCACTGGCTGTCCCCCACACTTAGTATATTCTCTCTTCATACCTCTCCTGGTTAAATTTCTTTGACTTCCTTCAAGACAACACAAGAACACACCTTCTGCAACAGGCCGTTCCTGGTTTTCCCACAGCTACTAGTGCCTTCCTTTCTGAGATGACCTTCCATATACTCTGTATATATCTTTTATGTACCTAGTTTTTTACATGCTGCCTTCCGCATTAGAACTTGAACTCTGGCAGGTACCATTTTTGCCTTTATATCTCGAGCACTTAGTAGCAATGTGCCTGGCACAAGGTAAGCATATATTAAAAGCTTTTGGGTTTTTTTTTTCTTGACTGGAATTCTCTCCTCACATTTCCTTTTTAGAATTCCTAAACTTCCTTCGGTACTCAGTTCAAGTACCACACATTTACAAGAGGTCCTTCAAAAAAAAAAAACTTACAGAGGGCAGATGATGAAGCATACTACCTATCTTATGACAAAGACATGGTCAACATGGGAATTTGCTTTCCTTGTCTATAAAAATTTGTTATAGGGTTTTGTTTTTCTTCTTCCTTTTTTTTTTTTTGAGGTAGGGGCTTAATGTGAAAATAAATGCTTGTTAATTGAAACTAAGACATTTTAAAAAATTACTTTGTACATATTTTGTACTTATATGTGTTGTCATTCTGTCCCCAAAATCCCCACCCTAAGCTCCTTGAAGGCATGTGCTGTATCTTTTTTTTTAAATCTATGTATCCCTAGGGACTGGCATAGTACCTATACATAGTAGGCACTTAATGTTTTTGGTTTCTTTCAAGACAGTCCCCTGATATTTGTTTTTAGCTTGACTTTCTCAGTATTAAAAAATAGAAGAATGGAGAGACAAAACAGTGTTACTTGCCCCTAAGAAAGGGCAGAGAGCACGAAAAGTAAGAAGAGTAACTATGGAAAAAGAAAATTTTCATTTAAAAAAGCTAGAATAGCTAACATTCTCCTTATTCTGAGATTGAGGTCCATAGAATGGGCACTTTTAGCTAGAAATAATCTAAAGATCATCTAGTCTAAGGGTTTTTATCCTTTTTGTGTGCATAATGAATTCCTTTGGCAGTCTAGTGAAACCTATGGATTCTTTCTGAGAATGTTTTAAAATGCATAACAATACAAAGGAAAGCTAATTGAAATGAATGTTATAAAAAAAATTCATATACCCCAAGTTAAGAACCCCTGACTCTCTTATTTGGAAGTTGAGGCTGAAAGCAGTGAAGTGACTGATCCAAGGTTACACAGGTAGTCAGTAACAGAGCCAGAACCCAACAATCTGAACTCAAGACTATTCATTGGTAAATATGCCAAGCTATGCTGCCTTCCTTGGTTCCTTAGAAACTTGTCAAAGCTTGTACAACTTAGTAGCAGACCTAGAATTAAGTCACAAAGGTCTTTCCAATATCCTCTACTATATCATTTAATTTAATTAAGGGCCCTATTTTCTTCCTCACCTATTGGGAATATTGAGGGAAGTTAGACATGGATAAACTAATAACAGTGATTTATATAGAAACTTGGGAGATGTTTTGTAAAAATAAACTCAAAAAACAAGTTGTTCAAAGCATATAAAAAGTATCTAAGGGTGTTTTATCCCGGTGTACTACTTAGTGGAAATTATGCTTCCCATGGGATTTGGAGAGAATGGGGAGTGTATTTTGTTACAGATTTCTTAAAGATAGAAAACAAAAGGTCTGATATAAACAAACTCTTATCTGGAAAAAGAAGTTAAAAGGACAGACATCTTTAGGGGTTCATGTTAGGATTTGTCTTATTTAAATATTTTTAAGGGGCAGCTAGGTGGCGAAGTTAGTAGAGCACTAGCCCTGGAGTCAGGAGGACCTGAGTTCAAATCCGACCTCAGACATTTGACATACTAGCTGTGTGACTTTGGGCAAGTCACTTAACTCCAATTGCCCTGCCTTCCCCCCTCAAAAAAAATCTTTAATACATTACCTGAAAAGAGCTAAAATTCTAAGTTTGTGAATGGTACTAAACTCTTCAAAGTAGTAAAGAAACAAACTCATAAAAAGATTACAGAAAGATTCTTGCCATTTTGTATATGGGGAGTAAAGTGGTAGTGAAATGCCGTAAACTTTAACATGAAGCATATATGATAATATACTCAGAAATTTTTTAAAAATCCAAATCATATATGTGTATGTGTATGTGTTTTAAGCACTATGCTAAGCATCAGAGATATAACAAGACAAAAACACAGTCTCTGCCTTTAAGAAGACACCCCCGCCCCGCCCACGAATTCATACATACAAGATACATGTGAGTGTAAAGAGAAGATAATCTGAGAGAGAAGGGACTAGCAGTGGGGAAAGAGAGACTGTCATGTCTGAGAAAAAGCAGGAAGGCCAATATCACTGGACTGTAGAGTAAGTGGAGGGGAGAGAAAACTGGAAAGATAAGTGGAGCTAGATTGTAAAAGGCTTTAAGAGCCAAACAGAAGATTTTATATTTAATCTGGAGGTAAAAGAGAGCCACTGGAATTTGAGTATGGGGTGGGGATGACATGGTTAGACATGCACTCTAAAAAGATCACTTTGACACCTAAGTGGGTAACAGATAGACATGGAGGGAGAGACTTAAGACAGGGAGACCAAGAGGTATTACAACAGTGCAGGTACCAGGTACTGACAGCTTAGACTAAGGTGGCAGCTCTGAGTGGAAAGAAAGGAATGTATACAAGAGATGTGAAGGCAGAAACAAGACTTGGCAATGGATTGGATATGTAGGATGAGGATGAGAGAGAAGTAGAGTATATAGCACTGAGACTGTGAGCCTGGAAGGATGTCGATGCCCTCAACAGAAACAGGAAAATTAGTAAGACAAGATGGTGGGAAAGGAGTGGATAAAGATACTAAGTTCTGTTTTGAACTTGTTAAGTTTGAGAGCTCTACTGGTAATAGTCCAGGAAGTAGCTGGTGATGAGAGATTAGAATTTAAGAGATAGGTTAGGGCTGGATTAATAGCTCTGAGAATCACCTATATAGAAATGATAATCTGAAACTCATGGGAGCTGGTAAGATCACCAAGAGCAATAGTAGAGGGAAACAAGAACCAAAATATTTATAGCAGCACATTTTGTGGTAGCAAAAAAAATGGAAGCAAAACAGATGCCCACTGACTATGACATGATTAAATAAACTGTGATACATGAATATGCTATAAGAAACAATGAATACTGTAGAATGGATAGAGTAGTTGATTTAAAATCAGGAAAACCTGAATTTCAATCCTACCTCAGATACTTAACTAGCTGTGTGACCCTAGACTAATCAACCTCTCAACCTCAATTTCCTTATTATTATAAAATGAGGACTAATAACAAAACCCACATCATCCAAGTTGATATGAAAATTAAATAAAATAATATAAATAAAGTGTTTTGCAAGCCTTAAACTTCTATATAAACCCTACCTACCACAATTATTAATACAATACTATTAATACAACCATTAATATGAACACATGAAAATTCATATGTACTAATTCTGAGTGAATGAAGTAAGCAATACTAGGGAAAAATATATAACAACAAAACAACTAAAATGGAATGCTATGAAATTTTAGTGACCAATCTTGGCCCCAAAGAAGAGAAAAGGGAAGACACCTCTCCACTTCTTTAAAGAGGTGGGGAATCATGCTGTGGAACGCTGCATATAATTCAGATTTTTCTCAATAAGTTGACCAGTTTTGCAAAACTTTTTTTTTATTCTTTATTAATAGGGGTGGCTCTCTGGGAAGGAGCGGGACAAGGGATATAGTCGAAAATGCAGGTGATACAAAAATAAAAGATGCCAATAAAACATTATTTCTTTAAACAGAAAATACTCTCTTATTCTCATATTAAGCCCTGATTTTTTTTTTAAGGTAAATGGAATTTAATGTGTAGTATTATTTGTGCTATACTTCAAGGCTCTAACTGTGAAAGAGTTAGAAAGTAAAAAAGTAGTAAGTCTGAAGAAATAGGTAAGAAGTAGGCACATCTAAAACAACAAACACTGAGCATCCATATGTATGCCCAGAAAGACTGCCGTATTTCCCCATGCATAAGATGCACCCCTTTGAAAAATTTGGGGTCCAAAACTGGGTGCATCTTGTACAGCGGTTGTAGATTTTTTTTTAACTTGCATTTCCTGCTTTTTCACTCTTGTTGTCTTTGCGCTCATCGTTTAGCATTTGTTACCAGCATATTAGGTTACCTTTTGCCACGTTCTGCCCAGAAATGGCACAGAAAAGATTTTCGTACAGTGCTGAATTCAAGTTCAAAGTGATCCAGTTTGCAAAAGTGAATAGAAATCATGCTGCTGAATGTTAAGTTTGGTCCTCCTCCAACTGAGAAAAGAATCCAAGACTGGCTACAGGAAGAAGAAACCCTACTGAAAATGCCAAGGCAGAAGAAGGCCATGAGAGGCAAGTCAGCAAAATGGTCTGATTTAGAGAGGGAACTGAAGATGTGGATTGAAAAGCAAAAGGCAACTGGAATTCCTGTGTCCACAAAGATGGTTCAGCAAGAGGCAAGAAGAATTGCTGATGAAAAAGAAGTTACTGATTTCAAAGTAGGGCACAATTGGTGCTTCAGGTTTGTGAAACGGAATGGACTAAACATGCATACATGCATCAGACTTGCCCAAAAGGTGCCTGCAAGCTATGAGCAGGTGAATAAAACTTGAGTTTAAGAACTTTATGTAACACTTTTTTTTTTTCAAATTTCGGGCCCCAAAATTAAGGTGTGTCTTATACATGAGAGCATCTTATACATGGGGAAATATGGTATTATATGGAAAATGGTGATTCACTAACCTATCTGCTAATAAATGAGTAAGAAGAAATAAGTTTCAAAGATTTAGGTTAGCTGTAAAGGACTACATTACCAAGAGAAAATGTGGAACCTCAGTGTGAAACACTTGATTCCTACCTCTCTAGGCTATAACATAAAAGAAAGAGCATTTTAACTGGAGACCTGGATTCAAACCTTGCCTCTGCTCTCTGCACCTGTATGATCCTAGGAAAATCATTTCATCTCCCTGGGCCACAGTTCCATCTGTAAGATGAGGGGACTGGATTGTAGAATTATGATAACTACAACAGTCTTTCCAGCTCTAAATTTTATGATCTTAGGTGATTCTATTTATAGACAGAAAAGATAAGTGAGATGACTTATCAAGAGACCTTTATAAAAAGTCTTCTCTCTCCCTTCTTTTCAAACCCCACAAATAGAAAGAATACTGGCATTACAGAACCTAGGTTTAAATCCAATCTAATCCAGCAAAAGATCCTTGCAGTTTTGTTGTGAGGAAAGAATTCTAGAAAGCTCAAAGTGCCTTAAAGTGCAAATATGCATGGCACTTCGTTATTATATTTTCCTTGTGCTCAGTGTTTGGTTTTAAAGGCAAGAGATGCACATTTTCTGTGATAACATGTTAGGTGAGAGGTAGGTAGAACAACACAATCAAGTTATTGTGGAAGATCAGATGGAGAAAATATACTAAAAGTTGCTAAAGCATAAGGCCATTAGTTGATGTATAGGATGCACATATAGAGAACTATCTGGGCCAATTAGTGCTGTGGATTAGGATATGATGATAATGAGGTTCGGGCAACAGATTTGGCTGCTGGGTGGATCAGATAACTTCATGCTGAGGAAAAGTTCAGTCTCACAGTCAAAATTATATAATTAAATTATATAAAATTATATAATGTAATTTATATATAATATATTATAATATATAAAATATAATATAAGATATTATAATATATAAATATATAATACCAAAATTATATAACAAATAATACTACACATTAAATTCCATCCCTAACCCTAGCTAGTCACTTAGCAAGTGAGTAATCTGCCATAGAGTAAGACTAGGCAAGAAAATGGGAATCACATCATTACATTTGGCAGGCCCACACAGTCTTCATGTTCTACTACGGTTGAACATAGCATCAACTTTGAGAATGAAATACAGCACAAAGAACATTAGACTATAAGTCTGGGTACAATATTTGAAAAAGGACACTGATGGACACTGATATGTGGCAGAGAGTGCAGAGGAAGGTAAAATCAACATGGCACAGGACTTCAAGTTCACGCCATGTGAAAATCAATCGCAAGAACTAGGGATCACTAAACTAGAAAAGAGAACACTTAGAGGGTACATAAGCATCATCGTCAAGGGTTGTCATAGAAGAGGAAATAACAGTTGTTCTACTTGGTCCCAAAAGAAGGAATAGGAGGACCTGAGAGAGGGAGGTGTTTGTGTGTATGGGGGTGGGGAGAGGGGACTAATAAGAAGGGGTGTGTGTGTGTACGTGCGTGCAAAAGAGGCAAATTTAACTTACATGTAAGGAAAAAATTCTTAACAGAACCATCCCAAAGGAAGGGGTTACCTCAAGAGGTAGAAACCCACAATGGAGTTCTTCAAACAAAACATGAGTAACTTTTGGGGTTTAGAGTATGAGTTGAACTAGAACCAACTACAAGATTCTGAATCAGGAAACTTGCATTCACTTCTTAGGTGTATAACCTTGGTTCAGTCACTTACCCCTTCTGGGTTTTGGCTTACTCCCTGTAAAATGAAGGGTCTGGATAAGTTGATTCTCTAAGTTCTCTTTTGGTCCTATAGGCCTGTATGGTTCTACATTTTTATATTTGATGAGCCCAGGTCTAAAAAATATGGCAACTCAATGTTAGGACAGCAAAGATGAATGTGAAAAATTGGAGGATGTGAGACAGGGCAAGAGTGGGGGGGGGGGGGAATATTAATAGCCAGATTTGCCTAAGTGGCCAAAGTAAAAAAAATAATAATTTCTAAAAAATAACTGGAAGAGAAAGTAGACTGAAGAAATTTGCTATAAACATTACCTTAAATTGTTCCTAGTAGTGAAATGCTTAAAATTACATGGCAGGAGATCTCACAAAGGTCTGCGTGAACACCAAAAATAGTGGTAGACAGGTTTTAGTGTGGACAAGAGTAATTTAATATATGACTGTGTGACCTGAGGGAAATGTTTTCAAATACCAAGGCCTCAACTTCCTCATGTGGAAAATGAGAGAATTCAACTAGATGATCCTGTAATATCCTTTTCAGTTCTGACACCTGTAAACAAGAAGAGATCCTGAGTATCTTAATTAATATAAAAAGGTAGGGGCAGCTAGGTGGTGCAGTGAGTACAGCACTGGCCCTGGAGTCAGGAGGACCTGACTTCAAATCCAGCCTCAGATACTTGACACATTTACTAACTGTGTGATCTTGGGCAAGTCACTTAACCCCAACTGCCCTGCCTTCCCCGCTCCAAAAAAAATATGAACACTTAAAAAATAAAAATAATACAGAAAGTGTAAGAAAGACCAGGAGTTTTAACTCTTTAATCTTGAAAGGCAAAAGACATGATCAAAATAGAAAAAAATCTTAAATGGTATGGATAAACATGGCCTTAAATACTGAAGTACTAGGAAAAGAAGGGTACCTTTCTAAACTTGAAGAAGGGAGGTTCCATTCAATTCGAGTATTTATAGTTCCATCCTACCTTTCTCAACTTATTACACATTACTTCTTCTCACACATTCTACTGTCTAGTCAAACTGGCCTTCTTATTGTTGGTCATATATGACAATTCATCTTTCAAATCCATTCTACTCTTCCTTTTAGAGGCTCAATCTTTGTCCAAGTCTCAGATTCAGTTCCTATTTCATACAAGGCCTTTCCTGATCCTCCTGACTGCTAACACAATCTATAAAACAAGAAAGGGGATGGACAAGATGAATTCTTATGGTCTCCTCTAGCTCTAAGCCCTGTGATCTTTTAGGTTCAGAATTTATCTCAATTCTAAGCTTATAACATATACAGATAAAAATACATATTTATATAAATACATATATTTTATGCATATACATTTTTACATATGATAAATATACACATTTATATTTATATATTACATAATATTTCTCCCATAAGAATATGGGCTCCGTAAGGGCAGGGACTTTCTTACGTTTCTATTTGTGTACCTGTAGCACTTAGCATGGTGCTTAATAAATGTTTCTTCATTCATGCAAAGCACTAACATGTATATGTTTAATAAATGAATGAGATTTTATAAGATCAATGATAAATGAAAATCTTATAGTTTATTTTAAAAATGGTAACCTATACATGAAACTATTATACAGAATGTCAGTGGTAGGTCGTTGTTTGCCCTTTGTTTTTGGCAAAAACCAACCAATGACATCATGGTGTGATGGCTTGACTGGCTCATGAATTGGATTTAAATGAGGCAGAGTTGCACATAATCATCAGCCTCACTCTCTTTTCCAGTCATCCAATTTCTGTGGCAAGACAAAAATCAAGACAATTGGTGATGGCCCAGGATGCAGTAGGTGACCTTGGCATCTTTGATGCCTGACCAAACACTAAGCACTCCACAGCAACTGCTTCAGCTACCTTCATGGCCTTTGGAATAAACTGTTCTCATTTGCCCATTCTACCAGGGCAAGGTCTTCACATGCCTGGGACAAACATCTTCCTAACTCACCAACAGGTTTGAAGTCTGTGGTTTATCTTCAGCCTGGTTTAGCCTGTCTTGGACAGTGTACCGGGGTTTGGTCACTGCACATGCTACAGCTTCTTGGAGCCACAGGTGAGAGCTGGGTGAATCAGGTGGACACCAGAAGTAGATGAGCAGCCCTGAAAATGGGGTAGTAAGCCCTCACACAAGAAGTTTAAATCTTTCTTAACGCTCCACATACCCCTCAGGTGTAGGTAATGACAAAGGCATATTTGTCATCTACCACACGCTTTCTCCCTTAGTTCTGGGGCTAGCATAGTCACTACCACCACACCCTACAGTCTTCTTTCTTCTCCCCAAATTTATTATTTTTTTAAACATTATTCATTAATTGCTTATTATGTGCCACTATCGGAGGTGCTGAGGTTACAAATATAAAGAATGCAAAAAAGCTCTACTATCAAGGAGCTTACATTCTAATGGGAGAAACAAGAGAGACAAGGACAAATATAAATACAGTTCATCGCACTACACGTTTCAATTTTACCTAATGAATTCTGAAAGAAATCTACAGTCCTCTCCCCAAAATATGTTAACTTTGCTGTACAGTATTGTGCTCTCTCTCTCTCTCCCTTTGCTCCTGTCCCTAGGCTCTGCATTTCACGGTGCCAAAAAAAGTCAAAGCAGAAGAACGGACAGGGCTTGGCTTGAGACCTCCAGAGTTGAGCGAGGTCTCTGAGACCTTTGCACCAGCAGTCCCCAGAGTACTGTATGTCTGTTCCCAACCTTGCACTGTCACCTGTCCTCTCCGGTCTGTGTCTCTGGCTCCTATATGTCCACTTCTCCCCATTGCCATCATGTGTTTTTCCTCCCAATTCTCTGTCCCCAACATGTCCCTGAACAGTGTGCCTGTCCCCACCCTCTATAAAGTATGGCTCCCTTCTTCCTCATTTTTGAGGACAACTTAGCATTATGTAAAAATTATTTTATGTAAAGGTCTCAGAAAGGTCTGGAATTGTCTACTTACATAAAGTAAGAACTGTTTGTATACACAAACTGTAACAATAACATGCAAATATGCAACATAGAAAAATACAACATAGCATGAGAGAGGGCATTTTGATAGATTAGAAAAGGTTTCATGTAGAAGGTGGTGCTGGAAGAGAACGATTCTATGAGGCAGAGGTGAGGAGGGAGTGCATTACAAGCACAGGGGATAGAGTCAATGCAAAGGAATAGTGATGGAAGATGGAGTGTCATGTGTGAGGAACAAAGAGAAGACCAGTGTAACTGGATTACAAAGTAGGAGAGGGGGAGTAATGTCCAATAATGCTGAAAAAATGGGGCCAAATTGTGAAGGTTTCTAAAAGCTAAAGATGAGTTTTTATTTTATCCTAGAGGCAGGAGGGAGCCACTGGAGTTTATTGAGTAGGTTCAGTAAGAGGCACTCAAGGAAAATCACTCTGACAGTAGTACAAACTAGAGAGAGAAGAGACTTGAGCAAGGAAAACCAATTAGGAGGCTTTCGATAATCTGGGCACAAGGTGCTTAGGTGGTATCTACGTGAACACAGAGGAGGGGTCATATGGAAGAGATGAAAAAATAGATTTGGTAGATTTGCAAGATTTGGTAACTGACTATAATTGTAACTGATGTTGGGGAGGGAAGAATGAGGAGTCAAGGATGATACCAAGATTATGAATGTGGGAGGATGGAAGAATGGTGGTGCCTTCAGAAGTCTGGAAGATGGATTTTAGGGTAAACATAAGTTCTGTTTTAGACATGCTGAGTTTGAGATGTCTCTGAGACAGTCAACAGGCAGTCGGTGATGCAGGACTGAAGTTCAGTAGAGAAACTGGGTCTAGATGTATGTCTGGAAGTCCTGTGTGTCTAGAGGATAATTATACCTACTCGGACTTATGAGATCACCAAGATGGAAAGTGTAGAGAGAGAAAAGAATGGAGCTAAGGGAATAACCACAGTTATGAAGCATGATCTGGACAATAAACCATCAAAGGAGATTGAGGAGGATAAGTCAGATAGGTCAAAGTCAAGAGTAGTATCATAAAAGTCCAGAAGGAAAAGAGTATCCAAGAGAAGAAAGTAGTGTCAAAAGCCATAGAGACAACAAGAGGATCTAAGGACTGAAAAAAAAAAAAACTAACAGATTTGTCAATTAAATTGGAAAGAGAAGTTTAATCAGTTAAGTAATGAGGTTAGAATACAGACTGCAAGGGGTCGAGAAGTGAGTGCAGGGAAGTGTAAGTGTAGTGAAGTAAGTGTACAGGGTGTTCTAAAGTCTGGACACATAAGCAAAAATAAATAATTTCAAGAAATGAAATGAATGAAATTTTCAACAACATCTTTATTTAATTGGAATATTAACAAACAACACCTTCAATATGATTTCCATCATTTGTGATGCAAAGGTTGATGTGCTTTGCAAGATTCACATGATTCATGTGAACTTGATGCGGTAACTCCACATTGCCGTCAATTTTAGCACATTCATTCTTTATGCATTCAATTAAGTGTGTTGCATCTGGATTTTCATTGAGTACACCTTCTCCTTTAGCATATCCCAGAAAAAGAAGTCGCTGAACAACAGTCTTCTGTGAAATGATATGCTAATGAGATTTCCTATGTGTCCAGACTTTAGGGACACCCTGTAGACAGCTTTTTCAAAGAGACTGACAAAGTGAGGAGAGACAAAGTATTATAGCTTGAGGAGATGACAGATTCTAGTGACATTTTTAAAGGACGGGATCAGGCATATCTGAGGGCAGTAAGGAAAGAACAATTGAATAAAGAGGGACTGAAGATTAGAGAGTGGGAGTTGATTGATAAAGTAATCTGCTAGACATGACAAGTGATAGGCTCAAGAGTATGTGTGGAAGGTTGGATCTTGGCAAGGAGAAAAACCACCTCATTTTCAGAAGCTGGGGGAAAGGAGGAGAGAATGTGAAATGATGTCAAGGAGTTCTGACATGAAGAGGTAGAAAGAAGAGAGAGCTCCATTGACCTCAACTTTCTCAGTGAAGTAAGGCAAGATCTTTAGTTGAGAGAGAGAAATGGAAGGAGGCTTGAGGAAAGAAAAGAAAATTTGGAATGGTAACAGGTAAGGCACCTCACTTCTAACTAACTTCCTATAATAAATGTAACTGGATTATAAATTTTATATACATACACACCCAAAAATTGTATATTTTATTCAGAATAGCAGCTAACTCAAGGTTAACTGTGAGACATAAAGTTCTCAAAACAGCTATGACTTAAAGGAAATAAGAAAATATAAAAATGTGATTATGTAAAAATAAGATCTTCTCTAAATAGAAAAGATATTTTTTTCTGCATCCAGAAAATGGAAAGATATATGAATGGGGGGGTGGAGAGGAGTGGCAATCTTCACATTAAATATTTCTGATGAAAGTATGACACCCACGATCTAAAAGGTACTGATACAACTGTCTAAAGGAAAGACCTATTCTCTAATAGAATCAAGAGATACAAACAAACATTTATTAAGTAACTACTATGTGCTACGCATTGTGCTAAGTGACAGAGATACAAAGAAAGGCAAAACACTGTTCTCAAAGGAACTTACAATCTAATGGGCGAGACAACATAAAGAGATAAATCAACAGAAGGAAGCACAGAATTAAGGGAGTTTGAGAAAGGGTTCCTGGAGAAGATGAGATTTTACCTGGGATTTGAAGGGAGATATGAGGTGGAGATGAGGAAGAGCATTCTAGGCATACAGGACAGCCAGTGAAAATATCCAGTCAAGAGATGGAGTATATTACTCTAGAAATAGCAAGGAGGCCTGTGTCACTGGATTTCAGAGTATGAGAAGGTCTGGGGGGATAAAGGAGTGAAGGTCTTTTAATACTATAGAATTTTACATTTCATCTTGGAGATGTTAGGCAACCCCTGGAATTTACTGAGGAGAGGTGGAGAATGACATGGCCAGACCTGCACTTTAGGAAGATCACTTTGGTAGCTGAGTGGAAGACGGACTAGAGTGGGGAGAGACTTGTGCTAGAGAGACCAATCAGCAGGTTATTGCAATAGTCTCAGTGGAAGGGGATTTGAGTTTGCATTAGAGTGGTAGTAATGGCAGGAGGGAAGGGGGTGAATGTGAGAGATGTTACAAAAGTAAAATCGACAGACCTTGGCAACAGATTGGCTATAGTGGGGTGAGAATGACACCTAGGCTGCTCGACGCCTAGGTAACTGGAAGGATGGTGGTACTCTCAGTAGCAATAGGGAAGTAAGGAAGAGGGGAGAGCTTGGGCGGGGGAGAGGAGGTTAAGATGAGTTCAGTTTTGGATACGTTCAGTTTAAGATGTCAAAACTATTAACAACCACTTGAAAAAAAGGGTTCAACATCTCTAATAATCAGAAAAATGAAATGTTTAAAACTCTTATCAATTTATTCCCAAATAGACAAAGATTATATGGGATAGTAAAACTCAATACTGGGTCACCTTTGTAAATTTTTGCCTTCTAAAACACTGCTGGTATAGTTGTAAACTAGTTTTTGGAAAGCAACGTGGAGAATTACAAAAATATGTAAAGCCTTTGACCCAGGGATCCTAACTACTAGCCCTATACTCTAAGGACACAAGTGACAGAAAACAAAATTTACCCATTAAAAATACTCTTAGTAACACTGTTAATACTAGTAAAAAGCCAGAAACAAATTCTGTCTCAGTGACTGACTGGGGAATGGATGAATTATGGCATATAAATAGAATGGATTACAGTGACGAAGACTTCAAAGAAATATGGGAAGACTTAGAGTGAAAGAAAGTAGAACCAAAAGAAAAATATGCACAGCTTCAACTAGGTAAATAAATCAAGACATTAAAAGGCAACGAATGAGTGTTAAATACATGGGATAATTCCTTTACCACTCTGTTAAAGTTAATATAGGCTTTTTTATTTTGATAGGTAAATAACCAAAGTGTATATATGCATGTGTGTATATATACATATGTATATGCATACACATATATACACATTTATAATCACTGAATTAATTTTTTTAAACTTTTGGCTTTTTATGTTTAAATGCTTATCTTTACTGAAAGAAATTAAAACATTTTAAAAGAGTATGATTCCTAGTATTTTTGATGGTATAATCCTGACTATGCTTTTATGTAATAAGTACATTTTAAGCTGGCTAAATAAAGGTTTTCATTTTCACCACACATGCATATATAGTAATAAATTATTAAAATCATAGCTATAATCCCCTAAATGTAAAGACCTAAAGTTTTAAAAATAAGATTGTTCAAAAAGTTATGACACAACACACTGTATTTTTTAAAAAGTCTAAATTTCAGTGCTCAGAAAACATGCAAGCACAGAAGATAAAATATTGACATAAACAAAACTGCATTCACTTCAGTTTTCTTATATGCATGTGAAAACATTTAGCTGATGAGAAGGGTTAAAAAAAAGTAATATTTTAAAGTGTGATGACACTTCTTTTTCAAATAAAGGAAATGTGAAATTACTGAGTACCACAAAAGATTAAAATGGTGATGATCTTGGAAATAAGGCATCTGGGGGGAAAAAAAATCTCAAACAGGTATTCCTTTGAAATAACACATTTGGGGAAAATCCCACACTACTGACAAATGAGAAAAACCTAGATAGGTGCAGCTCTAGAAGTTAAAGCCAAAAAAACAAAAAGACACCTATTTTAGTAACAACACTATGCTGACAGTCTATGACATATCATAAACCCCAAAACTTCTCTCCCCAAGACTCAAATGACAAACATATCAACAAATTAGACAGCAAAGTCTAAAGCAGGGGTTCTTACCCATTTTTGTATCATGAACCCCTTAGAAACAGTTTAGTAAAGCCTAGCGAAACCTCAGAATAATGTTTTTAATTGCATAAAATTAAGTATATAGTATTATTACAAAAGGAAACTAATTATATTGAAATAAGGTTATCAAAGTTTAAAAAAAAAAGTTCAAAGCCCCCAGCATAAGAATCTCAGGTCTAAAGGAATTTGTAAAAAAAAAATAAATAAAAAAAAAAATAAAATAAAAAATTTGAAGTTATTAATAGGATTACGTTTTTAGATTATTATATATAAAAATTTGTATAGATATCCTGAGGTTACCAACTAAGGAGAAAATAACCCAGGAGAGAAATGCAAAAAGAAGCAAGAAAATTCTCCACAACACTTATTTTTTATGATGTTAAATTCATCTCCATGTAACTAGTTATTCAGAGTTCAATATTTATCAGATCATCCATTTAGAGCTAGAAGAGATATCACGGGATAAATAAAAAAAATCAGTGGCTCTGGAGTCTTTTAATCCCATATCTGCAACTTACTAGCTATTTGATCTTGTGGAAGTTACTTTGCTCTGTGGGCCTCAATTTCTTTATCTATAAAATGAAGGAAAGGGACTCGATGCCCTCTGAAGTCACAGAAGTATAGCTCTAGAGCCACAAAGCCACTGGGTCTAACTTCCTCATTTTATAGATGAGAAAACTGAGGCCCAGAAAATAGTGCTTAAGGTCATACAAGTGACAGAACCAGGTTCTGGGCTCCAAATTCAGTACTCTTTCCACTGCACCACAATGCAGTTCAGTGACTTTGAAGACAAGATAGAGACAATCTTGGAAATAATGCCTATGAGAAAAATCCCCAGTACCCATGTGAATTCAAATCATAGCTCTGCTGCTTCAAGGTTGGACAAATTACTTAATCTCTCTGGTCCTTAGTTCATCATCTGTAAAACAATTTGTTACCTACAAATTCTGCAGGAAAACAAGTAAACATAAATGAAAAGACTCATTCCAGGAGCACTTTGTTTGACAATACCGTATTCACATTTTAGGTATCTTTTAAGTTGACAAATCACTTTTCCAGTAATAGCATAAACCAATGGTCTATGCTTCATCACAGAATAAACGAAGATTAGAAAAAAATATTAAAGCACAAGTTGCACTTATAATAAGGCAATCTTAAACTCAACATGTAAAACAGAAAAACATTTTCAAAAACACTTTTATAATTTAGCTAAAGCCTCAGGGGTGAGATGAGAGAAGATATAGTTCTCACCCTCAGCCCCTGAAAAATTATGGCGCAAATACTTGCAAAGGATTCTCATTTAAATCAACTCAAGAATGTTTAAAACTAAAGACCAATTGTATTTTTAATGTAGAGAGGGGGGGATAAAGTAAAATTCCCTAACAAGAACTATTTGTATAAAATAAACTATGACACTAGTAAGATGGCGGCTGGAAAGCAGGCACTAGCGTGAGCTCCTGCCAAGTCCCTCCAAAAACCTAAAAAAAATGGCTCTGAACCAATTCTAGAACAGCAGAACGCACAAATTAGCAGAGGGAAGCAGGGCTCTAGCCCAGGACAGCCTGGATGGTCTCTGGGTAAGGTCTATCCCACATGGAGCTGGGAGCGGAGCGGCACAGACCAACCAGACCTGGAGCCGGGTGAAGTGTGCCCTAGGCCCCTAAATCAGTGAGCTACAGCAGTTACCAGAATTCTCAACCCACTAACACCAAAGACAACAGAGAAAGTTAGTGGGAAAAGCTGCTGGGGACAGGGAGTTTGTGGGTCAGCTACCACCCCAGGGGCAGCGGAGGTGGGGCAGCTACTGAACTACAGCTGCAGTTGCTTCCTGCCCCAGGCCCACCTGGTGGGAGGAATTAAGTGGCAGATCAGAGCAAGTGTGAAGCGCCTGCTGAAGATCTAAGTCCAGTCCTGGTTGAGGGTTCTTGGGGAAGGAGGAGTGCTGGTGTGGGGCAGAGCTGGTGCATCCTCCCAAGCTTGGAACACAGAATTCTGTACTCTACAAGCAGTCATACCCTGACAAAAAACTCAAGGGTCAAGTAAGTTGGCTGGGAACATGGCCAGGCAGCAAAAACGCACCCAGATTCAGTCTCAGACTTTGGAATCTTTCTT